>VZTY01030240.1:18994-29695 GCA_013400935.1 Turnix velox | reverse complement strand
CCCTCTCCTCTCCTCTCCTCTCCTCTCTTTCCCTCTCTCTCTGCCTTTCTTTCCCCAGCTCAAAAACAGAAGTCCTGGCTCATTATGGTCTGTAATAGTGACATTCCAACCCTTCCCAGCAGCTCAAGGGTGCACACCCTGGAGAGCCCAGCAACACATAGGAGCACCTACACAGGCAGAGGGAGGATAGTAGAGCTGAGACTGAAACACAAGCCTCCCTCCCTGATTATGGGGCAATTCTCTGCATGCAGTAATTAGATTATCCATCAAAACCCGCTCAGAGAGAAGAAGAGAAAAGGGCCTGGGCTATGAACCACACTAATGGCAAGGCTTTCATTATTAATAATTGTCAAGCAACTCCCATCTGCAGATGTGAATATCATAGACAGTCCTTGAGCCAACTCAGGGCAGGACACAGAAACCATACTTGGAAAAGGCTGCTGGCAAGGACCAGAGCCCTCCTCAGGTAGAGCCAATGCTGTTTTGACACAAGGGGTAGCTGAAAGAGGCAGAGCTTGTACAGGAGGAACTGCCACAGGAGGAAAATACATTGAATTTCAATTTACCAAAACAGGAATAGGTATTTTTCTCTATGTATGCAGGAAGAACTGCTGCTGGAAACACCCAAGAGGAAAGTGAGATAGAAATGACTAAAGGAGTTGAAGGGATACAGCATGGAAAGAAGCAGAAAAGACTGGAATCATTTACTCCAAGAAGGAGACAAAGCTGAGCCTCCCCTGCTCTAGTAAAAACAGGATAGGCAAAGAAGGCTTTGAAGAGGGTAGTGCAGGTTTTTCTGCTTCCTTGGATTCAACAAATGGTGCCAAAGAAGAAAAAGCAGACAACCTCCATTCCCCAAACCACACTCAAAGCCAATTCAGGGGAACAGTTTTTTCACACATGAGGTAAGAATGATGAAAAACTCACTGCTGTGAACAGCTCTGAAGCCAGAGAACCCTTAGCATTCAGCAAGGCAATGAACAAGCTCACTCTTTAGATGACAAAAAGCAATACTTGTCATTTATGTGCAAAGGAGCAGAAGACCTACTACTTCAGTCCTTTAATGCACCTCTAATTCCTACGGGTTGCAGAGAGACCTTCATTCTCTCTCTACAGCATTTCCTGCATCTTTTCCTGGAGCATCAGTGCCTACCACCTACCATTAATCTGTCACTGAAGGCTTTGATCTAGCAGTTTCTTCTGCATTTAATGGAAAGGAAAAAAAAAACCCACTCCCCAAGGCTCAGTTCAGATGAATCACCTTGAGAGGAGTCTCCTCCTACAGTCAGGGGTGAAGGGATGGGAGGTTGCACATTGCTGATGGCCGCTGTCAAAACTGTCCAGCAGAGTGATATGGCTCCTGTGTCACAGGTCCTGTGTGCTCTCCTTCTGCCAAACCTACATGTTGGTGTCTTGTGCTGAGGCAACAGGCTGCCTTCTGAAGAGCTAACATCTCCTGCTGCTTCCACTGTGATGTTGCACCTTCATCTGTGCAGTTTGATCTTCCTCAGTTTACCAGGAAGAGAAGGTCAAGAGGAGGAACACGAAGACGATCAAAGGGCTAGAACAACTCTCTTATGAGGACAGGCTGAAGGAGTTGGGGTTGTTGACCATGGAGAAGAGAAGGCTCAGAGTAGTTTATCAACACCTGAAGATGGCTACAGAAAGGCAGGGGCAGAATTTTTTAGTAGAATATGTGATGGCAGGACTAGGAAAAATGGATGTAAATTGTAAGAGGGGAGATTCAGGCTGGAGATAAGAAAGGAATTCTTTATGGTGAGGGTGGTGAGACACTGGAACAGAGGTTGTGGATGTCCCCTCTCTGGAGGTGTTTAAGGCCAGGCTGGACAAGGCACTGAGCAACCTGGTCTAGTGGGAGGTGTCCCTGCCCATGGCAGGGGAGTTGGAACTAGATGATCTTTAAAGTCCCTTCCAACCCAAACCATTCTATGATTCTATGAATAGCTATCAATGAGATAAAATGTGGCACTTCCTGCAGTACATTAGGCAACAGAGGTGCCATTTAAGCTTGTGCTGGGGATAGATCATGATTGCTCTAGAGATTCTGTGCCAACACAGGAATATGTGTGTGCATGGAACTGAACACATTTTCCATACAGAGGTTTCTGCAGAGGGCCCAATTGAATGATGTGTAATACAATCTAAACTGCTGCCTTCAGTCTGAGGAAGGGCTATTAATGGACATGTGGCCTGATAGCAATTTTCTACCTCATTGTACTGCAGTCATGGAAAATTCTGTTAAAAGCATCTGGCTGCCCAATTGATGCCAATTTACCAATTAGGTTGCCTTTCCCTCCAAAGAGGTGCCTTTGAAGTGTGCCTTCGGGCTGGGTACAATCCTTACTTTAATGGAGTGTAGGATTTTATCCTTGCTGCTGAGAGGTTGTTCTTGGTGGTTGATCCAACACTAGGTCCAAAAAGAGCTTGGAGAGAGGCTCTGCTGTGGGAACATGCTGGGGATCTGCATGCAATAGAGGCGATATAGCCTGGCCCTGATGCACAAAGAATTGACAAGCTCAAGCACATTCCATCTGGTTTAGAAGGTTTTAGCACATTTTGACAGAGATTGGATCTGGATTAGAGTCAAGTAGTCCAAAGCCCACAACAGTGGCCACTCACAGAATCACAGAATGTCAGGGATTGGAAAGGACCTCAAGAGATCATCTAGTCCAATCCCCCTGTTGGAGCAGGAACACACAGACCAGGTCACACAGGAAGGCATCCAGATGGGGTTAGAATGTCTCCAGGGAAGGAGACTCCACACCCTCTCTGGGCAGCCTGTGCCACTGTTCTATCATATTCACCCTGACAAAGTTTTTTCTCCTATTTCTGTGGAACCTTCTCTGTTCCAGCTTGCACCCACTGCCTCTTGTCCTATCACCAGAGGTCACTGAGAAGACCCTGGCTCCATCCTCCTGACACTCACCCCTTAATTTATGGTCATTAATGAGGTCACCCCTCAGTCTCCTCTAAGCTGAAGAGACCCAGCTCCCTCAGCCTTTCCTCATAAGGGAGATTCTCCAATCCCTTTATCATCTTCATAGCTCTGTGCAGGACTCTCTCAAGCAGTTCCCTGTCCTTCTTCAACTGAGGGCCCCTGTTTTGTGCATCTCAGGTCTTTGCAGCTGAGCTACAGCACAGCTCAGTTACATTTGGGTTTAAGAGATGCAGGAGCTGGGGATTTTATGGGCACTAAAAGAAGGGTGTAACCCCCTGGATCATGTGTAAGCAAAGATTGAGGCATGAAGAACAACCCTCAGGATTTTAAGGAGTGATTTGGAAACTGTACAGTTTAGCCTGTGTTTTGAGGAATCTGAGCTTTGCTCCGTTTCCTGGAAGTTGAATGGGAGCAGTTGGTTTTTATTATTGCAATTACTGACTTGATTAATGTACACACACTCTTCCAGGAATCAGTATCACAAACATTCCAGGCAAAAAGAAAATAAAAAAAGAAAAACAAACCACAAGAGACTAAAAAAGAAAGTCAATTTTGGATTTACATTTCATTATTAGGTTTGTGATTTTGACAGGGCCTGTTACGATAGGACATGGGGTAATGGTTTTAACTAAGAGAGAGAAGATTTGGAATAGACTTAAGGAAGAACTTTTTTACACTGAAGGTGGTGAAACACTGGCCCAGGCTGCCCAAAGTGGTGGGAGATTCCTTATGCCTGGAAACATTCCAACTCAGGTTGGTTGGGGCTCTGAGCAGCCTGATCTAGTGGGAGGTGTCCCTGCCTATGACAGGGGTTTTGTAACTTGATGATCTTTAAGGTCCCTTCCAACCTGAACTACTCTATGATTCTATGAAGTTGTTCCTGTCCTTTGTAGCAGGTTTGGACTAGGGGATCTTTAAAGATTCTTTCCAATCCAAACTATTCTGTAGTTTTATTTTTCAATTATTTCTTTCTTAGAAAAAACTGCCCTTGCTTTGGACAGGTGAGATCAATGACATTAAGGAAGAGTTATACTGCTTTAAGAGAGATCAACATCAAAGTCCTGTGCTTTGAATGCTTTCCACTGCTAAGATGTAGAAAGATTCATCACTGGTGTGAGGCATCTAGATTACTTAATGAGAATGGATTAGCTGAGATTTAAAGCAAAAAAATTCCAGGATTACACCCAGGGGACTTAGAAGATCAATTGAATGCAAACCCAGCAGCAAAAACATGTTTCTAATTTTTTTTTTTAAACCTTCCACGGGACTGAAACATCAAGGTCTAGATATAAGAAAGAATTTCTTATTGCCCAGAGAGGCTGTGGATGTCCCCTTCTTGGAGGTGTTTAAGGCCAGGCTGGATGAGGCACTGAGCAACCTGGTCTAGTAGGAGGTGTCCCTGCCCATGGCAGGGGGCTTAAGGTCCCTTCCAACCCAAATCATTCTATGATTCAGTGATTCTACACCACGCTGATACCCAGAAGGCAACACAGCCCAGGTGGGAAAAGTAACTGTTTCTTCTGTTAAAATTCTTTTTGTACAGCTATTATGTTGGCCAAAAACATGAGACAAGGGGTAAGTCTCAGAAGTAGCACAAAATATTAGAATTTCCCTTTTCTCTCAGCAGTCAGTTAGGTAAAACACCACTAAGAATGGTTTCATTGCAGTGAAGTGAGAATTGCTTTGACATGAAAAGGCAACGTTAAAATGCACATTCAGAAATTGGATAAATCAGGCATAAGGTTAGGTTAATAAATGACAAATTGTCATCATCTTAGAGTTTAGTCTATATAAAAATCTATAATTGCCTGTCTTTGGTACAACCACTTTAACTAGCCATTGATATGAAAACATCCTAGGAAGGAATCTTGTTTCCAGGATTGCATTATTAAAGTACTTCCAGACTGTATCACACTGTTTAGGCTTTATGATTCATTACCAAATTAAAATTGGTAAATGTAAATGAAAACAAACCAAACAACAAAACTCCACAGCTAAAAAAAACCCCACTGCTTCTCATAGACAAGATCACTGATAGAAGGTTTTGTTCATTGCTCACCAATTCGTTACACAGAGGCTAAAATCTATATATTCCTTTTTTTCCTCCCAACCTTCTATCTACTGTATTCTACCTCTCCTGATTCAGGTGGGCTGGAGAGCACAAAAATTAGAAATTTGGTACAAAATAAGAACAAGAAGAGGCCCACCCCCACTCCTGCTGAAGCCAGGAGAAAAATTTCCAATACATTCTCTGGATACTGAGATAAAAAAAGAGCTCAAGATTTCAAATAGGATAATCCAAACTTTACAACTACGTGATTCTACTGTGCCTGCTCTCCTTTTCACACTCTGCTGGATGCCCGTATCTTCTCATACTTGCTCTGATTTCAGATGTAATCTACAAGAATCTGATTCAAAAATCACCCGCCAAAAAAAACCCCACAGCAAAACCATCAATCAGAATTCCTGGCTGAAAGATGGCAGAAACAAAACTGCAGGAAATACTGCAGGAATAACCTTAAACAGCGGTTGATGAATGTAAAGTTTGACCAGAGATTAGCCTTTTTTACATATATATATGTACATACATACACATAGACAGTCTCTATATACACATTATAAATAGGATAATAAAAAATGTTGTAAAAAATATTCCGTTTGCTCAAATACCTGATTAAAGTGATGTTGCCTTCGTGTGACCTATCCAGTTGGCACAATGGCCTTGTTCCAAGCCCTAAAATACTTGAAAACTATGAAAAACAAAGAGTCTCTGTTGGTTTTTTTGTTCTCTGATTCTAGGATTTTAATTCTTTCAATCACCTCTTGCCACTCGGAGAAGTTAGGTTGGAGGTGGACCCTCATGTCTCAGCATAAGGTTGAAGGACCGAGCAAAGTTGTTGGCTCTGTTGCAGCAGGAGGGCAGAGGTGGGAGGAAGGCCAGGAGCAGGAGGAGGAGGAGGAGAAGTTGGAATGGCAATGCTGCCCAGCAAACTCGACGCAGGAACAAGCACACGCCTCCAGACGGCTTCTGAAAGACATCAACCAAAGAGCAACTCAGCAAAAGAAGAAACCCCAGAGAGGTGTGTTTGGAATACACCGAACTTCCTGGTAGAGCAGTAGAAAACCCCCATCTCCTTGCCCTGGGATCCAGCTTGGCACGCTGCACCTCTTGGTGCTTCAACTGCAGCTGGTGCTTCAATAGCTTTTCTTAGGAGAACATCTCACCCTCTTCAACAGCTGCAACTGTGACTACAAACTGTTGTCTTCTAGAAGGAAAACATTGCTGATTTTCTGGCAGAACAACTGCCTTCCAGTCCACTTCCCAGTTACAAAGTGGTGGCTGCAAATGCTCATGCCAAAGCTGCTGTCTGGTGGTCTCACAGCCCACACACAGCACGCAACTTGTCACAGTCACAGAATGTCAGGGACTGGAAGGAACATCAAGAGATCATCTAGTCCCCCCTCTGGATGAAAATTGGAAGAGGGGAGATTCAGGTTAGATATAAGAAAGAAGTTCTATATGGTGAGAATGGTGAAACACTGGGAAAGGTTGCCCAGAGAGGTTGTGGATGCCCCATCAATCCCTGGAGGTGTTTAAGGCCAGGCTGGATGAGGCATTTAGCAACCTGGTCTAGCAGGAGGTGTCCCTGCCTATGGAAGTTGGAAGAAGATGATCTTTAAGGTCCCTTCCAACCCAAACTATTCTATGATTCATTCCTCCCACAGCCCTACTAATTAGTTACTCCTGTTTTCCCAGCCCCATCCAGTTTTTGATTCAGAGGAGGACACAGACTCTGCCCTGAGCTCTAAAGCAAAAACTATTAAAGCAACACTAAGAACTGAGATTTAGATGAACTTTTTTTTTTTCTTTAGATGAACTGGAAAGAGCTGTAAAGTGGTAACACTTCTCAAAGCTCATCCTCCAGAAAGAATTAATGTGAAATGGCTTTACTATCTTCTACTCTCCTTGGAGCCTTCTGCTGGGTGAGATACATCACATCTTAGCTCCAGAAAAACCTGTGGAGGGAAGTTTGCCCGGGGGCACAACTTCAGAGGAGGCAACGTATTTTATCTGCTGCTTCTCTCCCACCTGCTTGCTGGGTTTGGAGGCATTTGCCTTTGATGAACTTTTGTCTTTTCTGCCCAGCTTCTCTGTTTGCTTTGACCACACAGGAAGGTCAGAATCGGGTATTCCTGGCTCCATTTGTTGCCATGGGGATGGCTCTGCTATCACAAACATGGTATTACAATGTCTCCACAGGACTGAAGATGAGGCACACAGGAGCTGTGACCCGTTGATGCTTCCAGCGTCCCTTCCAACCCAAGCCCCTAATATATGAGGGCCCCAACCCCCACACACCCAAATCCATGTGAGATTTACCACTAGCTTGAGAGTCTGCTGCAGGATTATGCACAGAGACAACTAAATGAAGAACTACTTACTCCTGGAGTTCAGCAGATGCCCTTACAAATGGATTCATTACTTAACATGCCCAGGTTCTGCCTTTCTTGTCCACATGAAACTTAGGTTAGTTCTGTTGCTTTGTGCTTGCTGGAACTATTGGTGGTATTTTTATTATTTGTTGGTAGTAGATGGGAGTGTCAGGAGGATGGAGCCAGGCTCTTAGTGACAACCAGTGATAGGACCTGGGGCATGGGTTCAAGCTGGAACAGAGAAGGTTCCACAGAAATAGGAGAAGAAACTTTTTCATGGTGAGTGTGATAGAACAGTGGCACAGGCTGCCCAGAGAGAGTGTGGAGTCTCCTTCCCTGGAGACATTCAAACCCCACCTGGACACCTTCCTGTGTGACCTGATCTGGGTGTTCCTGCTCTGGAAGAGTGAAAGAACTTAGATGATCTCTTGAGGTCCCTTCCAATCCCTGATATTCTGTGATCCTGTGTGTTCCAAGCTAAAGGATAGAAAGGATATACTGCAACTTTCAATAGGAGAGATGATACAGCTGGAAAAATCAGAGAAGGTTTTGGGCAATGACTTCTTCACCTAAAGCAGCACTTTGATTTTATTATGACTAAGTCTAGTTGTTTCTTTTGGTCTGTGCTGTGACAAAGGATGCCCTCAGGCTGGGGTGAGCTGAGACTATGGCACCAGCAGGGAATTCAGGAGGCCAAGGTTCAAACTACAGTACTGTTGGATCAGAGGTGTGTGCATCTACTTGGAGTGAGGACCACACTCCCAACCCTTTAGAACATCACTTTGGGTTAGAAAAGGGCAGTCTGATGCAGTTCTACCTTTGCAAAATGCATTTCAATTCCACATGAGATCAAAAGGTGGGAACCACAACCCTTGCTGCTTGTGGTGGAATTCCCCAGTCACTCAGGCTATTGGCACTGGTACAAATCCTCCCAGCACTGAGTGCCCACACTGCATGTGTCAACTCCAGGCTCCACAGAATACTCTGAAATCAAATCTTCCTCTGAGGAAAACTGGCAAAGCTCCAGCCAAGTCAATAGAACCTTAATTTCCACCATCTTAAAATAACAGTCAGAATACCCAGGTACCCAGCCAAAGTGTCAGAGACATTTTGGAAACGCACACAGAAAAGGAATAGTTTGACGTTCAAAGAGAAAATATACTTTTAAAAGTTTACCATTGAGGATAAATGTCTTCCCCATTTCCCCCTCAAAATACCATGACAAGCAAGGTCCTGCACAGGGCAGATGGCTGGGTTTTCATAGAATCACAGAATGTTTTGTGTTGGAAAGGACCTCAAAGATCACGTAGATCCAACCCCCCTGCCACAGGCAGGGACACCTCCCACTAGACTAGTCTGCAATTAGTTTGGTTTCTTTCCCGAGAGTTTCTTCCATAGGGGATACCAGGCAGTAAACTCCTTTTGTTTTGTGAGATGCTATACTCAGGCTTGTTACCAACTGGCTGTGAGCATTAATAGAATCATGGAATAGTTTGGGTTGGAAGAGACCTTTAAGATCATCTAGTTCCAAACCCCTGCCATGGAGAGTTGGAACCTTTTTTTTTTAATTTGAGACTGTACATATAGTTTCTCTGACAGAAGGGTGAAAATAATTGGATGGCAAAAATAAATGTATAGAACAAGAGAAAATACTTA
Source organism: Turnix velox (assembly GCA_013400935.1). Classification (NCBI taxonomy): domain Eukaryota; kingdom Metazoa; phylum Chordata; class Aves; order Charadriiformes; family Turnicidae; genus Turnix; species Turnix velox. The sequence continues at coordinate 20,646 of VZTY01030240.1, read as the reverse complement.
GAATCATAGAATCATGGGATCATAGAATACTTTGGGTTGGAAGGGACCTTAAAGATCATTGAGTTCCAACCCCCCTGCCATAGGCAGGGACACCTCCAGCTAGATCAGGCTGCTCAGTGCCTTGTCCAGCCTGGCCTTAAACACCTCCAGAGAGGGGGCATCCACAAACTCTCTGGGAAACCTGTTCCAGTGTCTCACCACGCTCACAGGAAAGAATTTCTTTCTTATCTCCAGCCTAAATCTCCCCTCTTCCAATTCACATCCATTACTCCTAGTCCTGCCATCACATATCCTATTAAAAAGTCCTAGCCCTGCCTTTCTGTAGCCCCCTTCAGGTATTGAGAAGCTACTCTGAGGTCCCCCCTGATCCTTCTCTTCTCCAGGATGAACAACCCCAACTTCCTTCAGCCTGTCCTCAGAAGGGAATTCCTCCAGCCTTCTCATCTTCTTCGTGGCATCTAGTGTTTTCTTCCTGGCAAGCTGTGGCAGTTCTTGCTTTGCACAGTTCCTTGAATTAATTCGATTGCCTCCAGATCAATGGCATCTCCAAATAAGATTAAATTACACCTTCCTTCTGTCTGTGTGTTACAGGAAGAGATTACTCTTAGCAGGATCTCAAAGGAAGCAATTAGTTGGCCACTGATGTAATGAATCCTAATCATTTTGTTTGTACAAACAATAAAGCCAGAATCATTTGCTTAGCCAGGGAGTGTAATTACTCCGAGCACTTGAGAAAATAAATCAAACAGCACTACTTGGACCTGTAAATAATGAGCCTCTGATTTCCTATTTATGCTAACAGGGCTCACAGAATATTTTCAGGTAGCTTGGAGCCAAACTTTCAAAGCTGAAAGCAACATTTCTCATAGTTATTATTGATTATGTCCTTGGGTGTGCTGGGTGCCCTGCAGAAATACCCATCTACGTGGCCCTGTCACTGGCACCTGCTAAAAATTCACTGCAGCCAGTGCAATTTCCTGCAACTGCTTTTTGTTAATCAGCAAGAAGTCACTCATATCACAGTCATTAGCCTCTACTGCTCCTAAGGGCAGCAATGGCATGTCCTCAGCAGAGGATGAATGGCCAGGAAAACAAAAAGCACATTACTGCACATGGAGCAGACTCCATTCTAGCCAGCTTTTGGCCACAGAATGAAGTGGAACAAAACCAGGGAGGCTGCTGTTAACAAAATATTCACAGCTCAAACAAGAGAAACAAGCAGAGTCACAGGGGACCTTGTATTGCAGAAAGAAGAGAGGAGTCCAAAAATACCTCTGCTGATCTTGTGCACCCAGAAGAACAAGGGAGCTGACTAGAGAGAACCTGATCCCACTGCATACAAACTCACTGGATCTTGCAGATGCAGTGATGCAGCCCCCAATCATGTGTCCTTTCTGCAGATACTGACTGACTCCCTAGGGCAGCCATTCTCCCAGTGCAGTGGCTTCCAAAGGATATTCAAAACACACAAAATATTAGGCTTGATCTCTCCTTCACTATTAGCTCCACCTGAGGTGTTAAATCTGAATTTAAAATAAACTGCAAAGTCATGAATTCTGCAGTTAATTGGCTTCTCCTCTCCCTTCTCGCTTTCCTCTCCCTTCTCTTCTCTTCTCTTCTCTTCTCTTCTCTTCTCTTCTCTTCTCTTCTCT
>VZTY01030240.1:0-18844 GCA_013400935.1 Turnix velox | reverse complement strand
TCTCCTTTCCCCTCTCCTCTCCACTCCTCTTCTCACACTGAAAGGTGTGAGTTGCTGCAACCTCTGTCCTGGCCAGAGGGAAAATGCCAGACATTGGTTAGTGCAACATGAGCGATTTCCATCATGCTTATGAAGTTCTCTGCTCCTTCCCACCTCAAGCTGCTTATTTGCTTGCTTTCAGTAGCTATTAAAAACCCACAGAAGTCTTTTTACATGCTCCTGTTATGGGTCTAATTGACAAATGTTTGCTGTATCCTTGAAAAATAACTTTAAATTCCCCTTTGGAGAAGTTAAGAAGGAATAAATACCACTTACCCTAAGGCAGGGAGGACAGAAGCATTAACAAATGGTATCTAACTGTACAGTGCAGAGAGAATTATGTCTAAATCTAACATTTTGTTTCCCCATTAAAAAAAATTAACCTAACCAAAGCCCACGAAAGCAGAGAATACCTTGGTTGGCCTGCTGGAATATCCCTTTTGGCTTCTTCTAGGGAAAAGCAGCACTAATAAATATCTGACTGCCTCTACACTAAGTCTTAAAAAGTCACTTTTCAGCCTGGAATAGTCTGGTGACCTTAGTGGCTGGCCAAAAACAGTTAATGGTGAGCCAGACAAGCAAGAACAGAAAGTGTTTGGAGGTTTTCTTATCAATACCTGAAGGGAACCTACAGAAAGGCAGGGGTAGGACTTTTTAATAAGATATGTGATGGGAGGACTAGAAATAATGGATGTAAATTGGAAGGGGGTAGGTTCAGGCTGGATATAAGAAATAAATTCTTTACAGTGAGTGTGGTGAAACACTGGAAGAGGTTGCCCAAAGAGGTTGTGGACACGCCTTCTCTGGAGGTGTTTAAGGCCAGGCTGGACAATGCACTGAGCAGCCTGATCTAGTGGGAGGTGTCCCCGCCCATGGGAATGAATAGATCTTAGAAATTTTTTTAAGGATTCTCCCAACCCAAATTATTCTCTGATTTTATGATTCAGGAGGGCTTAACTAGAGACAGTACTACTCATGGGATGTGTGACAACTTCATTAAATTAGTATTTTGTCTGGGGGGAAATACTGGAGGTTCTACTCCACATTGGAGTACCAGAGGAATGAGGAAAGTCTTGATTTGTGGCCACACTAGATGGACATTGCACTGCACCCCTTCAATATTGGTCTCTTCTACAGAGGTGCAGCAACAAGAGAAACCAAGGATTTGATTTTGCTTAAGATGATTATGTCATTGTGTTCCTGCAGCATGTTGTTCACCCCATCTACTGTGTGCTGGGCAAATAAAACCTTATTCTGTTGCTTCTGAAAACAAACCGCAAGTGACTGCGAGCAGAATGTGGCAGAGAGAAAAGGCCCAGTTGAATGCTGCTCAGGTCAAGGGAAAAACTTGCCAAGTTTATGGAAACAGGATGACAAATGCTGCTTGGGTTTAATAAGAAACTGGCAGCATTTTGTTTTCTTTAAGCTTCCTCTTATCATCTCTTGTACTGCTCCTGTTCTTTATGTCATCACTGCCAAAAGAAAATCCTTCACTGGAGGAATTCTTCTGCTCAGAATAAGGATTTAGTTAATAACATTAGACAAATCTCTTGACTTTCTCTGGTTTTCTGCAATAGGAGCAAAGTGGGCTGGATAAATCCGAAGCAATTTTTTTCCCCCCAGAAGTATCTGAAGAATTCAAAGACCCATTTTCAAAATTATTTTAGGCACTTGACCCCTAAATCCTTTGGAGAGAGATTTCAGCTCTTTCTTCATCTCTTTTGAAAAATTAATTAAGTCTATATAGCATGTAGAGGTACAAAATATGAGCTCCCCTGCTCACCCAAGAGATGAATATTTACCTTCTAGAGATACAGTAAGCATAGTTTCAGAGTAAAAACCTCTATAATATTTTTCTTTTTAAAATCTGCAGAAAAGAAACTTCTTAAGAAGTAAATTAATCTCAAGAATTTTTAGAAAAATTTTCATTTAAAGTTTTTATCTGCAAAATGCCTGTTGAAATGTTTTTGAGCTTAATGATAAGAAACTGCCATACCTTTCTGAATCTGTCCGGTTCTTCTAAAGAGACAGGACTCTGTTAAAAACAAAAAGAATGAAACAAATCAGAGGAGAAAATAATTATTGCCCTGAACTTAGGAGGCCAGGGGAGCCTATAGATGAATATTCACCTCATGTGGATGTTTCTTTCAAATTCATAGTCATGTGGATAGTGTGAATCATCAGGAGATTATTTTCAATGACCTTTTTTAACATACATCAGGCAGAAAGCTGAAAGGTTTTAGGATTTTTGACCACTTGACTGAGATGCCCAGAGAGGTTGTGGATGCCTCTTGGAGGTGTTTAAGGTCAGGCTGGACAAGGCACTGAGCAACCTGGTCTAGTGGGAGGTGTCCATGCCTATGGCAGGGGGTTGGAACTAGATGATCTTTAAGGTCCCTTCCAACCTAAACTATTCTATGATTATATGAGCCGTTCTCTCAGCAATATCTTTCACTTTGCTGACACCTATTGACTATATTTATGCTTACACAAAGTTCTGGCCAATCAAGTGTAACCCATAGCAATCAATGGCAAACAGCTCCTAGAAACGTGCTCTTTATGAATAGAAGTCATGTTTACCCTCTACAGGGTTGAAAGGGTTTGTATTCTAAGCAAGTTTTGGATTTGAAGAGAATTTTCACATTTTCAGGTGCCTCAAATTTTAGGTGTTGAAGTTCATACACCTTCCAAAGCACTTTGAATGGAGAAAATACCAAATGCACACCTGTGAAGCCTAATCCTCAGATTATGGGATCTTGATGACATCATGTGAGCAGTTAAGCTAGAAAAATCTTAATGAATCTATGTTTACTCTATAAGCATATCTTTAGCATGTCCTGGACTATCTTAAATATGGGGATGAATTCCATCATCCTTAGCATGTCACAGAATCATAGAATATCAGAGGTTGGAAGGGACCTCAAGAGATCATCTAGTCCCATCCCTCTGCCAGAGGAGGAACACCTAGGCCAGGTCACTCAGGAACTCACCCAGATAGGTTTTGAATGTCTCCAGAGAAGGAGACTCCACAACCTCTCTGGGCAGTCTGTTCCTGTGTTCTGTTACCCTCACTGTGAAAAAGTTTTTTCTTACATTTCTCTGGAACCTTCTGTGTTCCAGCTTGTACCCATTTCCCCTTGTCCTATCATTGGAGGTCACTGAGAAGTGCCTGGCTCCATCCTCCAGCAGCTCGGTTATTTCTTTAATCATTTGGTTCTTGTATAAAAATTCCATTTTTTCATCTAATTCCAAATCTTTATCCCCTAAAAACAATTCCAAAAAGAACTAGTTCTTCATGTGCGCACTCTAAGTCAATTCAGTTCAGTGACCAGTCTGACCACTCTGCCTCACAGCATGAGATACAAATAACAAACGGTGAATATGTTTTTACAACATGAGCTGCTGAAAAAAATAATTCAATGGAGAATGTTCTGTGGAGAAAAGGTAAATACATAGAAATCCACATGCCTAGAGCTTGGTGTATATCCAAAATATTCACACACACACAAAACATCTCGCAGATCCCAACTGCACACATCTTTGGCAACAGCCAGTGGTGTTCTGTTTTTAATCTTTAAATTGGAGAAATATTCTGAGCCCTGCTCAAAGGGAAGAAAAGATAGCACACAACTCTTATTTTAATATCAGGATGTTTGTACTCATTTTAGCTACTTTTGTTTTTTGTCTTGATAGCATTTACTAAGGGAGTTCTAAATTAAGTAGACACAGTGTTGTATTATGACTTACAATGTGAAGCAACCTAAAAAAGCAAGTGTTGAGCAAGTGTAAACTGACTGGTGCCACCTACCGGTGAGCTCAGGTACTCCTTCAGTTTAGATTTGTAAAGCATCCATCGGTAACGCAGGTCCTCCAGATCTTCAGAATTCCCTGTGACAGGCTGAAGATCGAGAAGGTCCTCAAAGAGACTCTGACCAACAGGCACACGAGACTGCAGCTCCTGCAGGCAAAGACAAGGTCAGAGAATTCAAGAGGGGTACTAAATCAAACTACTGAGTACTCAAGAATAGCTCATTTATTTTTGGTATTGCTTTTTTGGCCCAAGATCATAGAATCATAGAATCACAGGGTTGGAATGGACCTTCAAGGGCCATCTAGTCCAACCTCCTGCAGTGAGCACTAGATGATTTTGCTCAGAGCCTCAGCAAGCCTGGCCTCTGGAGGTGTTTAAGGCCAGGCTGGATGAGGCACTGAACAACCTGGTCTAGTGGGAGGTGTCCCTGCCCATGGCAGGGGGCTTGGAACTAGATGATCTTTAAGGTCCCTTCCAACCCAAACCACTCTATGAATTCTATGATCTTTATCCCCTGAACACTAACCTCCAGTTTGCTCTTACGTGCCTCAATTTCCTCTGCAGAAGATGAAGTCACAGCAAGGATTTTGGTTAGTTTGTTGTTTTCTCCTTGTAACCACTCTTCAAAGTCCTGTAGGAGCTTCAGGTGGTTGCTCAAATGTTGCCCTTCTATTTCCTCCTGGGTTGCAGAACAAAAAGCTCTTAGTGTTATGTGGGATGTTTTCTCAGAAGGCCTGATTGCAAGACTTTCACATCCAACTATGTAATCCATAATATGAAGCAATATTTTTCTCACAAATTATATTTTTCTCACAAAGCTGACATGAATCAGATACAGAGTCCCCTTCTCACCTGTTTATGGTTAGGATATATATCTGAATGATGGGTAGTTCCAGAAATCCATCTGCTGTCCCCAAATGCCATTTTCATCTTCTTGTTCCTCTTATCAGCAACTGGTCTAGTCAGCTGCCACTTCTCCAGAAGACTTGAAAACACAAAAGTGGAGGCATCAGTGCAGGGAAATAGATATCTAATAATGAGACACCCACATTTTGAGCAGGGCTGTGGGTGACATGTCTGGTGAAACAGCACAATTATTATACTATTATTATTCTGAATAGCACTACTGCTATTAAAGTTACTTTCAAAATCTTTTTAACAAAACTAGATCAAAGTCTCGAAGCAGCATCTGTCCTCCAGTTCTAACATTTCCAAGTTTTTGTTGTTTGTTTTTTTTTCCATTTTATTTAGGGAACCAAAAATTAATACCTTGACAAGGTATTGATATTGTAAGATTACAGTCAGGCCTTCCCCAATTCTGATACAAAGAGCAGATATATTCACAGATGCAGCACAGAGTTAAATTTTAATAAAGGCTAGCAGATATGAGAAGCAGATGGATACTGCACAGTGAAGGCAAAATAAATTAAGACCATAATTTCCAGCTATGAGAGGACTTTTAAACTCTGTTTATAGCCTTGCAAGCTTGCAAAAGGTGCAAATCCCAGTGCAGATCCAGCCTCCTTGGAGGTATCTCCAGAGGAGGACAGGCAGGTGAGACAGAAGAGCTGAGGTCACCCAGTCTACATCCTATTTCCACTGATATCAGTCTATATAGGTATAGATATATCAGTCCTGATATGGCAGGACAAGGATGAGCTGTGTCCTAAGGAGACCCTGCCTGCTCCAAGTGTAAGGTAATGGCTGTTTCATTGGCTGCTCTGGTTTCTGCATTCTCCAAAATGTTTTTCTTGAAAGTAATGATTTCCAGTTTATCAACAATTAAATAAAACCTCATCTTGCTCCTTGCATTCTAACAAAGCTGATCACAGCACAGAGCATAAATCATGAAGCATGGTAATACAGCACTAAAGAGCTTCCCCTTGAAGGGATGTGAGGAAGGTGTTAGTGAACACTTACCCAGTTGCCATCTCCTTCAGTGATCTCCATGACTTCTTCAGCTCATCCAGCTCTGCCTGGACATGGGCAACCTCCTCTGGGGAAGAATTCTCCATGACCAACTGGCCATGAGCTTCCACAAGGTGCAGCTGGACCTCCTTATCTGGAAACTCAGCTAGCCATCTCTGAAACGTACAGTCCTTACAGTTACTTCTAGGTATCCTGGGTAAAGCAGAGGCTATGTCAGACTGAAGGCCATGTTCAGTCCAGGACTATGCTGGTTCTGTTGGCACTAGCTAGAAAATACCTAAGCAGGGAAAAAAAATAGACTGTGGATTCCTGCAAAGAGCCAACACAGGTCAAAGAGCTGATGGCAAAACTTAAAGGGCACAAGCTGTCAGTGCACCCCTGCTGTAACCTTCCCATGTAATATCTTGCTTTCCCATATGAAGGCAAAAGCTAAAATCACCTGCCAGAGGGGACCCACCATGCAAAATACTGCTACACAGAGAAAAACTAGCAGCTGTTAAACAGCACAGTTCAACACAGTATAAAGTCAGTTAACACAGGAATGAGATTCAGTGATCAGTAAGTACATACAGGCAAAGATAGGTGTTGCCCGGAGAGGTCACCTCGTGCTCTTTTAAAAACTACCTATCCTTTGATAATCATAGAATCATAGAGCTGGAAGGGACCTTCAAAGTTCATCCAGTCCAACCCCCTTGCAGTGAGCAGGGGAATCCTGCACTAGATCAAGGTGCTCAGAGCCTCAGCAAGCCTGGCCTTGAATGTCTCCAGGGATGGGGCTTCCACCACCTCAGTAATACTTTATCTATGTCAATAGTTCTTAGACATTTCTCACTGTACTTATCTTCTACCTAGCTCCACATCACAAAACACAGGGCAAAGCAGTGAGACAGCAGCAGCCAACAGTTACCACAGGAGGAACAAACCATCAGGAAACCTTCACTAAAAAAACCGCTGCCCTTCATGTGGGAGTGTGGCAAAGTGAGTAAGCAACATCCTACACCAAGATGCTTTTCTCACCCTCAGGTCTGCCACCCTGCCCTCAGTGCAGGGTGCCCTCAGGTCTCCATCAGCATCCTGGTAGGAGTCAATCTTCTCTGTGGTTACCATGATCCACCTCTGGAGGTCAGCAAGTTTGTCATTATATGCCCAAATCTTCTGAAGGTGCTCTTCACTCTGCTGTATCATCACCTACAAATGATTAAAATGCCAGCAATTAAACACAGACAAAAAGATATTTCATTACTGGATCTAACTATGACTTGTGGCACAGAAACTCAAGGGCAAAAATGAAAAAAAAAGAAACAAAAAAAGAGCCATTAATGAGACTGAAAAAAGCTTTGTCCCTCAGCATCAGTAGCATAGACCTACAAGCTTCTGCAGACCTGAATTCAACCACATGAGGGGGGCATTAAGCACTAGAATAACTCTCAGATGAATTGGAACATGTTCAGGATTTTTTTATACCTCAGTCAACATCAAATACACCATAAACTCCCTGAGTAAGAAATGATTGCACAGACTTTTTTTGTAAAAGTCCCGTTCAGCAATAAATGGATTTATGGAGATTGAAATTAGAATCCCAAAGAGCAGATTAAGGTAATACTTTCTCATATGTAATTTTATGGTGACCTGCATAGCTAAGGTAATTTTACAAGCTCTTCTCCTGAGACTGCTTTGGATGGTCATTTTATAGTAATGTTTAAGCTAGAAAATGCCCCAGGTTATAACAAGTTCTTATGTAAAGCCAACTCACTTCCCACATCAACTTTCGGGGTCACAAAGCTATAAAACAATCAACAATTTGGTACAAAATCACCTTTTTGGGAAGCTAAGAAGATGTTCAAGCACCTCCATGATAATATAACTGTGAGCTCTTTTGGTCATAAGTCTCAGACCCACTACAGAAATAATTTATATAAAATATAATTTATATAAAATCTGTCTGGATGGCATCCTATCTCAAAGGGAAACCACATTACAGACAGATAGAGAATTCTGGAAGTGTTATCAAGTTTGTAAGAATTCTTCTCCTGAATTGAAAATACCTGTCACTCAGAGCATATCATTTTATATGCTGAAAGATTTTTTGACTATTTTTAAGTAGTAGCAAAAGTCCACAGGCAACTAAAAACTCTTCCTTATGTTACCTCCAATGACCTCTTCAGGGCCTGAGAGTCAGCTGAAAGTTGGTTCATCTCATGCCTGTGTGTGCTATTTGACTGAACAAGCTTCTCCACTGCCTCCATTTGGATCCCAAGCTCTTCCAAGTCATCACGGATCATCTGCAGAGGAAAAAGCAGATTCCCTGTGGGTAACGGGCTAGATGGGGCATGGACCTCCACAAAACACACACTAAAGGTAAATTCACTTGACAGTTCAAGGACAAAAAAGGCCAAACCCAAGAACACATTTTGTCTTTAAGAAAACCAATAATTTTCATGTCTACAAGTAAATGTTTCTGAGGAATTGGTTCTATGTCCTTAGATGTTACCAGCTGACAAGTTGATAAACTGCTGAGATGCTGCCTGAAGACATAGAATTATAGAATAGTTTGGTTTGGAAGGGACCTTAAGATCATTCAGTTCCAATTCCCCTGGCATAGGCAGGGACACCTCCTACTAGATCAGATTGGTCAGTGCCTTTTCCAGCCTGGCCTTGAACACCTTCAGAGAGGGGGCATCCACATGCTCTTGGGCAGCCTGTTCCAGTGTCTCACCACCTTCACAGTAAAGAATTTCTTTCTTATATCCAGCCTGAACCTCCCCTGTTCCAATTTATATCCATTATTCCTAGTCCTGCCATCACATGACCTATTAAAAAGTCTTACCCCAGCCTTCCTGTACCCCCCTTCAGGTATTGATAAAGTACTATGAGGTCCTCTCTGAGACTTCTCCAGGCTCTCTGGAGGTTGTTCAGCCTCCTCTTCTCCAGGCTGAACAACCCCAATTCCTTCAGCCTGTCCTCAGAAGGGAGGTGCTCCAGCCCTTTGACATAGTATGACCAGCTAATTATGTCACTTAGTGTGAAGAGGCACCATATAGCTGAACCACCATAACTCACTATGATGAGAATGAAGGCTCACATCCCCTCCTCCTTTCCCTTCTGATCCTCTCTCTCCTCTTTCAGTCCCTCTGCATGCTTTGGGAAGGTTCTACTGCATTTTGGACCCTTTGCTGAACCAGTTCAAGACACTGAAGAAATTATAAACTTTTTCTTGTCATTACTTTTTTTCTCATCTTGACCAGCTGAATCAGGAAGACTTTTCATAGAATCATAGAATGGTTTGGGTTGGAAGAGACCTTAACGATCACCTCATTCCAACCTCCCTGCCATAGGCAGCATACATCAAAGCAGTGACAAGGTAAAGAGCAGGAAGTAGGGGGGGAAATGCCAAAGGAGGTGGGAGAATGGGAACCTCCTGCTTTTGGTTGGTTTAAGTTATTTTGTGCAGCTTCCCTCCTGGCTGAAAGTATCAGGATACATTTTCTTTATGGGTAAAACTAGCCCAAGGTATGGCACCAACAGCTTCCAGCTGCTTGTTCCTTCCCTCAAGCCCAGTTTTCCAGTTCTTCAACACATTGTTTCATCTTCATTTATAAACCAGACCAAATGAAACTACCAACAGTCACTCGAAGGGACAAGGCACTGAATTCTTCATGCTAATAAAATATGAACAAAGAGGAGCACAATGAACTGAGGATATGACAGTGATGTACCTGCAGTCTCTGGAGTTGTGTCTTTTTACCCAAAAGGTCAGGCTGTGGCTCCTTCTCTAGATCTAATTTGGCTTTGATGGCAGATAATTTCTTCTGCAAAGGTGCAAAGCTAGCATCAAAATCCTCATGCTGTGCTATCAGATTCTAGAAGGAGAAATGAGAATTAAAAAAAACCCCAAACCATTCCAGCATTCAACATTTTTCTCTCGGCAGTATTTTTGTTAACAAACACCAAGCTACACCACACAACAGACCATAAATTTGAATATTTGATCAGCATTGAAAAATGGATGGTTAATACTACATTTATTTCTTTAAAATTGGTTCAGTAGAAGATTGATCGCTGTCTTTTTCAAATGCAAAGGCTATATCTAGGCTTAGAGACTCACTTGGAGTTTGCTTTTGCTTTGCAGCAGACTTGTGTGGAGGATTTCCCTCTCCTTTGACGCTTCAGCTACTTCTTGCAGGAAAGACTTTGCTTTGTCCTCACCAAGGATATTGTTCAGCAAATCTTTCTTCAGCTGTAATGTCATCAGCTTCTCGTTGAACTGGGAGCTTTCAGCTAAAGCAGCCTAAAGGAGATAAAATTCTCACATTGGAACAACACCAAAAAAAAAACCCCAAAAAAAGAATAAAACCCATGTAATGATATTCTCACACAGGTCACACAACCAAAGTAGTGTGACAAAGTCAGAAAAAAACAGCATGCTGGGTCAACAAGAGGTAACAGAAGGTACCCGGACCCAGTTAAAAGCTAGATATAAGAAAGAAATTCTTTATGGTGAGGGTGGTGAGACACTGGAACAGGTTGCCCAGAGAGGCTGGGGATGCCCCCTCTTGGGAGGTGTTTAAGGTCAGGATGGATGAGGCACTGAGCAACCTGGTCAGCAGGAGGTGTCCCTGCCTATGGCAGGGTAGTTGGGACTAGATGATCTTCCAACCCAAACTATTCTATGATTCTATGAAAAGTCTTCCTGCCAATGTTAGGAGCACCAGGGCTGCATCCATTTTGTGCACAGAAATTGAGGAAAGCTGTACTATGAAAAGAGGTGTCTGTGCAGAGGACAGGCCTAAACAACCAACAGAAAGGACAGCTTGAATGCTCATCCCAAGGATAAACTCCATCCCTGCTCACAGATACATTTATCATAGAATCATAGAATAGTTTGCGTTGGAAGGAACTTTAAAGATCATCTAGTTCCATCCCTCCCTACCGTGGGCAGGGACACCTCCTAGCAGACCAGGTTGCTCAGTGCTTTGTCCAGCCTGGCCTTAAACACCTTCAGAGAGGGGGCATCCACAGCCTCTCTGGACAACCTGTTCCAGTGTCTCAGCACCTTCACTGTAAAGAACTTTTTTCTTATCTCCAGCCTAAATCTTCCCTCTTCCAATTTACATCCATTATTCCTATTCCTGCTGGAGATCACAGGGGTGACAAAGTAACAAACACCTTCCAGGCACGTGTAGAAATCATGCATTTGCATCCCAAATCTCCATTACCACACACTTCTTAACAGAGTCCACAGACTTCCCATCCAGGGAGACTGGAATCAATGTTAAAACAACATGATTATCATTGTTAAGGGCATTGAGCACTTTCATTCAGCTTATTCAGTTGACAGTTCCAGTTAGTCAAACAGAGGGCAGAAAATAAGATGCTCTGCTTCACCCCCACCCTGTGGGGTTTCCTGCCATACAGGAAAAGCCCTTCCAGCTGCTGCTGCCTGCCAGCTGTGCACAGGCAGCTGCCCTCATCGCCTGGGAAAACACAAACCAAGTATTACTTTCTGAACATAACAGGTTTTCTACCTCAATTTGAGCCAGGGCTGGCTCTGGAGTCTGCAGGAGCATCTGGACCAATGGTTTCCACTGCTGAAAATCTTGCAGAATGTTTTGGAAGAATCTTCTCAGTTGGGTTTCCATATCGGTGCTCATTTTGGATGTCTTGCCTCTGACACTGCAAGGATAAAGTGACAGCCAAGGGAAGGATTACCAAGAAATACAAGTCCAAACATCCCATTCATCAAGGCCTGAGTTAACACAATGCTCATGTGTAAACTGTGTCCAACACAAAAGCCTCCGTCTCTGTGTCTGTCTGTGCTGGGTGCTGTGTGCAGACAGCTGCACCCTCAGCCACAGACGCCCCACAGAACTTTATTTAGATGCCCTAAGACACATTTGTCACTTGTGCAACTGTGCACTAGGAATTATTTGGCTTTTCCAGCAGCCTCCCCTTGTACATCATCTATCTGGGCTGCTACGACCAGCTTGATTGAAGAAAACATAGAATGGTTTGTGTTGGAAGGGAACTTAAAGATCATCTAGCTCCAACCCCTCTGACACCTCCCACTAGACCAGGTTGTTCAGTGTCTCATTCAGCTTGACCTCAAACACCTCCAGGGAGGCATCCACAACCTCTCTGGGCAACCTGTTCCAGTGTTCCACCACCCTCACTGTAAAGAAGAGCCTCACTGATTGATGGGAAGAACAAACCAAGGATGCCCAGAATGTAACTGCAGTTGCCCCTTTTGTTTTACTTGCTATTGAGCCTTTCATCCTTTAAAACATTGCATTAAGAAATATTTGATTGCCCTACAAATGTTAATTATTAAAGGAGGAAAATACAGGTTTTCTTTTCAGATATATTTCAAAGTTTTGCAGAGCCACTTGGATTTATATTAATACATGATTCTGATAAAAGCTTTCTATTTATATCTTTGTATACACATACATGCAGAGCTATATATGTGTGTGTGTGTATATATATATATATTTATGAAAAAAATAATGAAGTCAGGACACATTCACTATGTATCCAGCTTTTTCTTATAAAGGTTTCTTCAAAACAGGCCCACAGTGACACACCCCATGCAGCTGTCTCCTGTTTTTCTCAGCTTTCCTAACCTCCCATCTTGCAGAATCCTATCTGATATGCCAGAATGCAGCCCAAAATACTAGTTTAGATAGGAATAGTAAACCTACAAGGTAGGCAACAGCCTCAAGTTAATCCTACTTTTCTGCAAAGACAGACACAGACCTCTTACCTGTGTCACTGAGACCTCTCGGAGCTACACAAAGACGAGCTCGTGGAGGCCAAAAGCTCCATAAATAGAAAGTTCTGATATTACATGTCCCCTGCCATTTGCTCTGCTGCCCCTGCCAGACTCAGCTCAAAGCTGCCAAGCTTCTCAGAGAAGCTTTGGAGAGAGGCTGGCAAAAGAACAGCTGCCATTTTCTACTCAGAGGCAAGTCCCCGAACTTCTCAGCTGCTCTTTCGACATCATTTGTTAAGTTTTTAAACTGAAATAATTTCCCATACAGACCTGTAAGCCTTCCAGCAGGCCGTGCACTGGACAGAGGAAAATAAGCTTGGATATAGTAAAAAAAGCCTAACCTTTCTTTTTTCCTTAAAAAAAAAAAAAAACTAAAAAAAGAGATCCTTTCTTGTAGTTTGCAAAGTTTGCTGCAGCTTCTTCACTTCCTGATTCCAGGCAGCCTGGAAACGGAAACACTGAAGTGTAGGGAGAGGCTAAACTTTCAGAGTTTCCATCCCAAGGCATGTTGAAAACAGGAATCATGCTGATATGCCACCAGGAGAAGGGGAATAAACTCTGCCAAGTAATTGCTAAGGCTGATGAGTCACCATAACAAAATCAACAAGGGAGGGCCGTAACTCTTTTGAATCAGCTCCTATCCTGATTTTCTGGTTGCTGTCGTGAAAGACAAGAAAAATACATAAATTATGGTTATCATTGCTATAAAATGCTAAGGAGATCAAATTAGCTGCCAGCAATCTAATTTGCTTCGAACCCTGCACAACATTAATGAGGCAAGATGACTGCTCTGAAAATAGCCAGCAGCCTCCAGTTCCCTGCAAATGGCCAAAATTATAGGTTTACCTATATGAAAGGAGGCAGTACCTTTCATAGTGCTGTAGGGCAGAGACAACACTCTCAGCATGGGGCTGCACATCCTGGGGAAAGCGGAGCAGTTCCTTAAGCTGAACCTTCAGCCTCTCAACCGTGGGCTCTTCTGCAGCCAGAGCTCCTCTTGTTGCCTGAATCAGAAAAGCAATGAACACATCAGGCATGTGAAATTAAGAGATGAAGGTATCCACAAATCCCTTCTGCTGCCTTCAGTTTTGTTGTAAGGAATATGGACTTTGCTAAGGCAGAAAACACTCCCAGGAACAGTTTTTGTTCCTGCAAGGCACCCTCTTTCCTCTCCTCCCAGTGTCTACCCCCTGTAGCTTTCAGTCTGAAGAATAAATCAACAAACAGGCCCTATTTCAGCTCACTGGTTGCAATATGTAGCATGAGATGCAATTTTTTGAGCAGCACAGGCAGATCCATCCCAATGAATCAAATCCACAGAATGTTAATTCTGGGATGACACAGGGAAATCCAAACCAACCAACCCCATGCAAATTCAGCTGGATTGAACCACTCTATATTCTCTGCATCCTTTTTGCATATACTTTCCCCAGCTGGTCCTGCTGAGTTCTAGACATACAAGAGGCACCAGAAAGCATTTTGAGAAAAGATTAAAAAATGCAAAGCCAACCCTGAAGAAAAAAAAAGAGTGGTAAAAACTCATATCTATCGAGTGTGTGACAAGTTTGTCCATTTGTTTTTCACACAGATTGATTTTGGTGCAAATCCAGAACTGCTAAAATCTTCGAACTTCTTAGGAATGAAGATGTATTTGCTGGTAGAGGATGATGCCTACCCACCTTACATGTATCAAGGATCTAACATGGAAACGGTGCCACCAAATACCCCAAATGTATGTGTATCTGTGTGTATGTATTTGTATATACAGACAAGCATTTGAGGATGATGTGTGGATTGAAGCATCTCTGCTGTGAGGACAGGCTGAGAGAGTTGGGGCTGTTGAGGCTGGAGAAGAGAAGGCTGCAGCTGGCGAGACCTCTCAGTGGCCTCCCAGTGCCTGAAGGGGGTACAGGAAAGCTGAGGAGGGGCTGTTTGCCAGGGCATGGAGGGGCAATGGTTTGGAACTAGAGTAGGGTTGGGTTAGGTTAGACATTAGGAAGAAGATCTTCCCCATGGGGGAGCTGAGACAATGGCCCACATTGCCCAGAGAGGTGGTGGAGGCCCCATCCCTGGAGACATCCAAGGCCAGGCTTGCTGAGGCAACCTGATCTACTGCAAGATGTCTCTGTTCACTGCAGGGGGTTGGACTAGGTGGACTTTGAAAGTCCTTTCCAACTCTGTGATTCAATGATTATTTTTTCAGAATCTTTTAAACTCAATAAAATGTGTTGTTTGCTCTGGACGCTGCTCTTCCTTTGCATGTGGTCCCTTTGAACTGAAGACACAAACTCCATTTGCTCCTTCTGTGCTGAATGAGGGACAGGTTTGAATCTACTGTTACTATTCAGATCTTCCTCTGTCTGTTTCATACACTTTCCTTATAGAATCATAGAATAGTTTGGGTTGGAAGGGACCTTAAACATCATCAAGTTCCTACACCCTTTCAAAGGCAGGGACACCTCCCACAGGATCAGGTTGCTCAGTACCTGATCCCACCTTCTCTTTCATTTTCACTTTTAACCCATGGACCAGGCCCCTGTTGCTTGTGATAATGCAAGTTCAATCTACAGCTGTGCTTGATCCTTCTGGTTCTAGGCATACAGAGGATCAACAACTTACATTGCATTTTCTCCACAGAGTCACAAACTCATCTTCAGTCTTTTCCCCTTCCCCAGGGTCCAGGTTATTTTCTAGCCTCTGTAGATACTTTCTAAAGTTCTGGACATCTGCTTCTAATTGTCTGGCTTGGGAGTCATAGGCACTTTCTGCTTCTTGGATCTTGAGCAATCTCTCCTCCTCCTCACTACTCAGAAATTTCAACATCTCCAATGCTTTTCTGAGCTCTTCGAGTTCATCCTTCATTCTTTCAGCTCCAAGGGGGGAAGTATTCAGAATCACCTCTGCACACTGATTTTCAAGGTACCTCCATTTCCTTTCACCACTCCTAATGCTTTTGGCAATTTTCTGCAGAAAGAAGTTAAACAGAGATTAGCTGCAGGAATGGGAAACAGGGGGGAAAAGCTGAAAGCTGAAGGAAAAATGAGACCACCTCTCCTCTTTGTATAGATTTTGTTCTTCACTTCCTATTTCAAACTATGTCTTTTTTTTTAAGTGTTCAAAAGCCAGGGTTGGTCATCTGACTGCTTTCTGAGTAATAGTAACTGTCACAATTCTGAAAACACTGGCTTGATTCTCATAAATGCCTGCCAGCTGAGGTCTTAGACAAAGAGAACAGGAGCAGCAGGCACTGAGAAATACTAATAGAACTCTGAGAGGTTTAAAATTAAACAGTTTAAGCAGTGGCACCAAAATATTGGACACTGCTCTCCAGACTGGTATTTCTATCACCAGCTCTAAATTCTCCAACCCTTCAGGCTCTATTTGTATCACATTTAGCAAATATCACTCATTTAAACATGTTTAAAGGGCAAGATTCTTAAGGAACCACATAGCTGTAGGAGATCAGGCTTAAAGAAATACTAAACAGAGTAGTCTGTGACTCCTGCTACAGAATAAACTGAACCAACTAATATTTTAGGACCTGATACAATTCCTCTTCTCCCACCACCTATGTTACAATTGCACAACCACCACTTCATTTGGTTTGTATAAACCTTTTCTCAAGTACACTCTAGTGTGGTTCGAGAAACATATAGAGGCATGAAGAGTGCTCAATCCTAGCTCACAGTTAGTAATATATTCCTTAAAGACCTTTAATGCCTTTAGGCTGTCCTCTGCTGAAGATCTGGTGGCTTCTCCAATGCAGCAGTTTAATCTTTCTGTGACACCACTGAGCCATGATCGAAACTGGTTGACGCTGGCATTGTATTGTTCATGTTCCTTGGTTATCTTTTCAAGCAGTTTCACTCTGCTCTGTAACAAGAAACATCAGAACCCATGAAGACAGTCCCAAAATGGTTATCTGGCTTTTTTTTTTTCCCCTTTACACTAATCCAGAATTTATAAACAAGAGTCTTTTCAGCAGATGGCCTCCCCAGGAACTAACAGTTCAAGAAATGGGACCCAAAAAGGGCTTAAAGGTTTGTCCCATCACAAGTAGAGTCCAGAAAGTTTCTCTAACCCTTCCTGGTGCTTTTAATCTTAGCTCTAGAATATGTGAAGGCTGGCATTATAAAAATTTACATTTCAGTAACCAGGGACAATATGGGCTGAAATTAATTGATGTGCTCAGACATATTATATATGGACTAAACAGCAACATGCTCATAGTAACTTCTCAATACCTGAAGGGGGCCTCCAGAAAGGCAGGGGTAGGACTTTTTAATCGGATATATGATAGAAGGACTAGGAATAATGGATGTAAATTGGAAGAGGGGAGATTCAGGCTGGATATAAGAAAGAAATTCTTTACTGTGAGGGTGGTGTGACATTGGAACAGTTTGCCCAGAGAGGTTGTGGATGCTCCTTCCCTGGAGGTATTTAAGGCCAGGCTGGACAAAGCACTGAGCAACCTGGTCTAGTGGGAGGTGTCCCTGCCTATGACAGGGGGGTTGGACTTTTAAGATCCCTTCCAACCCAAACTATTCTATCATTCTTTAACTTTTCTTACCATCCCCTGTTGTCATTTATGCTAAAACACAGACCCATCTACCTCTTTGTACTGTTATTTTACCAGGCAAAGGAAAGCACGTAGGAAATTACTACCCTGGCTAAACATATCCCTGTCAGTGTGATTAAAAGAAGATTATGTGCTTTATAAAATTTGGGAATGAAAATGACATGTGTCAGCACTTAGAAATAAAAAAAAAAACAACAAAAACCACCACCATTTGCTGCCACCAGAGAGGCAATGTCACAGTCAGACCTTTAAAGAAACCATGTCCACAAGCTTGTTCTCTGACAGAGCTGGACAACTGCACAGGATCTAAAAATGCTCTTCAAACATGAGTGTAATCTCCAGCCACCAGTGTAGCCTCCTCTGGCAGGAAGCTTAGGCTTCCAGCTGGCATCTGCAACCCGATTTAGCCTGCCCTTTCTTCTTGTGAGGGCCTTCAGGAATCCCCTCGTAACCTCTGCATCTCTTTCATTCATTCCTCCCTCCCCTTGGAGAAGGTGACAGGGTTTCTCTGCTTCCCAGCACAATTCCCAAGGTGTCCATGACCTTGGCGTTAACTAATGAGCTCTGCTCTTACTTCAGCTGCTAAATCCTAACTCCCTTCTTTGTTCTGTACCTCCTAAAAGAGGGATTATTTCTTAGCTGGGTTCTCTCACTTCGTCCTTCTATGAAATGTGGTATTTGTAACCAATGCCAAAGAAAAGCTTTTTCTAGCACTGCAATTGGCTGGAGACATAAAGACATATTTTAGCCCTGCACTGTGAGCCATTTCCTGATCTCATTTACAGCAGCATGTACCCAAATCAGTTAGAGAAATTACTCTATGGAAAACCAGTCTCAGAGAGGTCACACTATGGCTTTGGGTATTCAAATTACTTGGTTTGAAAGATCTGCCTTATTATAATAGCTAATGGCTGTCTCCTGCTTCAAAATCAAAGACAAATCTTGGTTATAAGGCAGTGAATGAGAATTTTAAATGGCAACCTAGATAGACAACATCTGAAATCCCAGGAACTTCCTTATTTGTAAATCCAGTTGCATTGTAATGAAAATATATACCTTTAAAAATAAACTATCAATGTTAAGGCACATGTCTTTTGATGGCTTTACAGGTTCTCTGCAGCAGCTGCAGTCATAGGATTTCCAAAAGTGCTCTGTTTTATACAGGAACAGTTTTAACTTTGTGGTTAAAAAAATACCTGAATTTTGTGCCCAGGAAAGGTGGCAGCTTGGCATTTTGTTTGTTGGTTTAGGATAAGGGGTGGAGTTTTTTTAGAAAAAACAAAACAAAACCAGAAAAATTATCTTTTTTATAGCAAGTGGAGCAATGTCATGAGCATCTCAGTGTTGATGGTGTTCTGAAGTTAACTTTGTAGGACAGCCCTCAGGGTCAGGTTCTGGGCTGAGAAAAGGCAACATTATGTCAGAGGCAGACAGCAAAGCCAGGGTAATGAAAATTCATTTGTATTTGGACCAGGTAATTCCAACCTATAGAATCCCTGGAAGACACTGAGCCACAAAGACTTGATTTTAATCTCTATATGCTCGGGATAGATGTCTTGACATATATTTTAAATACCCCTTTGAGCATTTCTGTGGACACAGGCCAGTAAGAAATGGAATTCTTTTGTCCACCTACAGATGTCTGTCCCTCAGATGTGTCACACAAATCAGTCCTGTCTTGACCTGTTGAAACAGGTCCAGAGTAGGACCACGAAGA
>VZTY01030238.1:316766-361022 GCA_013400935.1 Turnix velox | reverse complement strand
GATGGGAGTACTAGAAACAATGGATGTAAATTGGAAGGGGGTATATTTATACTTGACATAAGAAAGAAATTCTTTACAGTGAGGGTGGTGAAGCACTGGAACAGGTTACCCAGAGAGGTTGTGGACAGCCCCTCTCGGGAGGTGTTCAAGACCAGGCTGGATGAGGCACTGGCCGGCCTGATCTAGTGGGAGGTGTCCCTGCCTATGGCAGGGGGGGTTGGAACTCGATGATCTTTAGGGTCCCTTCAAACCCAAACTATTCTATGATTCTATAGTCTTTGCGCCAATTTAAGAATTGTTTGGATTTTACTCAAGGGTTTTCATGCATTTAATTACATTTGCATATAGGACCTCCTATAGTATGCCAAGCCAATAGCTTTGAAGTTTCAATCCAGAGAACAGATGATGATCTCTCAGGGACTCTCATGCCAGTCATCACAGATGCAGCTACTCTAGATAGCTGTGTGGTTACTGATAAGCACTGGTACCACTACCAGAGTAGTTTGAGCAAAGGTGTTTATTTCCTTTTCTGTATTTTTCTCCTCCTGACTTCCAATTAGTAGCAACCAGCCTATGGTTCTTAACATGAGACTCACAGAAATTCAACTGCAACTCAAATGCAGGATCTATGATCCAGAAAACCATGGAAATAGAGAGGCTGCAGGTAACCCATTTCCTCAGCTGTGGTAGGATCGCCCCATCCTCATGTTTGAGTTAGATTGAATGGTCCTCTCTCATCATGGAGAAATTGGACTCCTGTCCAAGCTTCATCAATTCCTGTCTGTAAATCTCTCCTAGCTATTCTCTCAGGCTTGGATTAAGGACGTACATATTGTCAGAGGATTCCTGACCACAGAAAGATGTTGACATGATTTTGTAGGGTCAGAAAAACTGGTCATGTCTATACCATAGCTAATACTAAATGGTCAGAAGTACTGTAACAGAAGAAGGTCCCTTGGAGGCAAGGGAACTTTCCAGTCATCAGTCCTGTCTACACAGTGTCCAAATTACTCTTACATGAGATGCTGCTGTTTCTTTCTGTGGCTAAAGAGTCCACAAAACACAGATTCTAAACACAGAGGCTCATGTATTGCAGGGGTTTTTTGCTGTGTCTGTCTTCATTAACCAAGCCATGGCAAGGAGCAGTGATGAGCTCACTTGGGTCACTGGCACCCCTCCTCACACATTTGAATGCACAGCTCACTGGTTCACAAAAAGCCAGCCTGGGCCAGGTCATCTCTGCTCAGAATAGCCCTGGGTGTATCACGAATGCCCTATGTAAAATAAACAAACAAGAACACGAGGAGTCTCTAACATGACTACCACTGCCAAAGTCTTGTTTCATAAAAGCTCAGTAATGAATAAGAGCGGTATTTGGTCACCTCAGCCTCCTCTGAAGGGGAGTCATGAGAATGTTTGGTCATTCTTAATTCCACAAACCCAACCTATTTTGCTTTTGAGATTGCTTCCTTGGCAGAATGAGAACACCGTCTCGTTAAAACATCCAGAGAGCACTGACTGCACCAAGCATCTCCTGTATCTGTAACTCAGGCACAGAACAGAGCGCTCAACCACAGGGAACAGCAGAGTGTGCTGATTATTCTGTCAGGAACAACTTAAGGTGGCAAATTTTAATCTCTTATTTCTGATCATGAAATGCCTGCAAACACATCGAGATATTAGCACCTGCTCTCATTACTCAGAATTATTTGATGAGCATTTTGGGTAAACATACTTAACTGCATGTGGATCATCCACAAATCATTTGCTGTGACCTTCATTTAAGAGTTCAACATTCATAGACTGCCAAGGGACCTGTCAACCACACAGCTCTATTCAGCCTTGATTTCTTCAGGCTGGAAAAGGAGAAATGTTCCCAGTAAGAAGGATCAGAGAAAACAAGAAGCGTAAAAGATCACAGGACATTTTGCTTTTCCATGAGATAAAGTATGCCCCCAGTCTGTGAAGGCAGGTTTCAGACTGAGAAATACATAAGATCTTCCTGACTAAAGGATCAAGAAAATCATAAGTCTGATTGATGTTTGGAAAACTCTGCCTCGTATTTTCTCCTCATGGTCTCAAAAAGCAATCATGCTTGCATACACAAGGGTGATACTCTACAGTCAAGCATCTCTTTCTCTCTGCTCCTCTCGTCTACTAATTGGTTTCATACTGGGGGTCTGTCAAGAGCTATTAAATGGCCTGCAGCATTGTGCAGTCCCCTTGTAATACAATGTGTCAACTCTCCTTCTATTTTCCTGTTTTAATTTTGCTTTCCTTCTCCTGGAGCCAGAAAAGGAGGCCAGAGGAAAGAACCACCTATGATAGAAATCAGTGATATTGCTTGATAAAAGGTGCTCCTACACCATAGTGATGGGTGAGAAGAACCTGGAGAAAATCAAATTTGACTGACAGCATCAGTGCTGGATCTCTCACCTGGGATACTGGTGTTACAGAGCTAAAGGCCTCATATCTAATACAATAATATTTCATATTCCTGCCAAGCACACTGATTTGACTGTATTCATCTCCCAGTTTCTGTCACCACCTATCATGGTTCATCACAGTCACTGCTGAATTATTAATAATCCTTCCACTGTGTGTATGTGTGTTTTTGTAGCCCAAATGGAAAAGAGTTCCACCTGATCAACAGCTATCTCACTGGAGGGCACCATCTGGGAATATGGGAAAAATTCACAAGAACTATGTCCTGCTTTGTCAGTTTGAAAAGCAGCCCACCACTAGTTAAAGTCCTTTCCAGCTGGCTATGTGCAATACAGATGAAAGATGAGGGAACAGGGAAGAGAATAAGGGTTTACGTATTCAAATGCCACTTAACAGGAAGCTATCCTGCTAAGATCAATGTGAAAAGAGTGTGCATTTGAATGGGTATTTTACCCCAAAACTCTGCAGAAAACTGGACACATTACAACTTTGCCTGGCAGATGGGTGATTAGGAAGACATGATGCAACATTTAAGTGAGCTGACAGCATTATCAATAGGATGACATTATCCCAAGATTTCTTCATGGTAAGTGGAAAAACTGCTTAGTAGCAGAGCAGAGCAATAAAGAATCTCAATTACTAGTCATCACAGGTAAAAATGGCATGGAAAAAAAATAAGACTAGCCAGAAGATCATTGCCATGAAAAGAAATTTTAGGGGCATTGACATGTAATGCTTACTTCAGAAAATACCCTGACAGACTCCTTGGCTGCAGAAACACTGCTCCACTGCCTCTGCAGCCATTGTCAGCTCTGTCAATGTACTGCAGCAAGGCATCGGGAAATAAGCCTTGCCTAGTACAGCTGTATCAGGTTTAAGAAAGGCCATTCCTTGTCACCTCCCTCACCACACTTCTGGAGCTGACAAACTCTGAGGCACGGGGTGCACTAGTTTATAGCTTAGGACAGAAATGAAAGTGAGTTTTTGTTAGTATCCTATTCCAGGAATGAGAGAAGCTGAGGTGAGCCTTATGTTCACTTCAAATACTTGCACAGCGAATCAGAACCCCCTTGCAAAAGTGTAGTGTACAGGGGTAAGCATGTGCTGTGCTCTGACAAGGACATGTCTTTCCATCCTGCTTCACAAGCAGGATTTATGATAAAAGTATGTGATCCAATATCTGCCCTTTTCACCTTTCCTCAGGTAGCTACAAATGTTGTAAAGGCTTGTGAAATTAGTCCAGCCTCTTTAAAACCCATCCACAGCCTTTGCCTCCACGACCTCCAGGAGTGGGACAATAAATTCCACAGATCACCTACATGCAGCATTTTTTAAAGATAAAAAGATTACTTTTTATCATCTCTAAAATTGCTGCCCTTTCATTTCAGTGAGTGACCCCATATTCCCACATAGCAAGAGAGAGGGTTTTTTTAAAAATAAAAGAAAGGAAAGAAAGGAAGGAGCAATCAATTTCACTTTCCATCTTTAATCATTGAGAATGTCTCAGACAAGTCTCTCTCTAACTAGTCATCATTTCTGGCTAAAAACTCCCTGCAATCTCTCATCATCTATAAATTCAATGACACTTCTATCTTTATTGACCTTCTCTGGACCTTTCAATATCTTCCACATTTTTCTTCACCTGACAAACAACGATTTCTGACCCACCATCAGCTCAGTCCTTCCTGTCCTCTAGACAGCAGCCTGATGCATTACTCTGACAGTCCCTGATTTGCTTCCATTCCACTTATTTAAAAGTAGATACTGGACTTCCTATTTTCGAAGCACAGTCCTTTATTTTAGGCAGATTGTCAGTGAGAGAACAAGTTGATAAAACCCAGAAGAAAGCTTTCAAAGCGAGTTACCCCCTCATTCCTACTACTAACAAACATGCAGAGCTGGAATCTGATATTGCTGTTGGCAAGTCTAGAGAGAACAACAGGAACACCTCTCTTCACTAAGACATCAATTTGCTTTGGAAACTGCCCATAGTTTAGCTCTTTTGAGGTTATTTGTCCTTGGATTGGGCACAGTATGGGTCACAGGAAACACAGTATCTGTTGTGATCAGAGATTGTAAACACATAGCTCTATTCTCATGCTTCATTGTCCCTCTCTGTAAAATAGTTACTGATGCTGTTGACCTGCTTTGAAAAAACCACTAATGAAGACTCTTGGAAAGAAATGCCTATTACATCACTTATTTTCCCTTCGCCTTGGACTGAGGGCATATGGAAAAGCCGCACTGCAAGAACATCACATCCCCCCCCGCTCTTGGCACATGAAAGCAAGGACATGCTCTCCCCAGGCCCCATTTCATGCTGTTTTGCAGCACAAAGCCCAAAGCATTGTACATGCCACTGGTTTGTCTGAGAACATACAAACTTTTATAATACTGGCCTCCTCCTCTTCCCAGACTAACTCAACAACAAAACATTCTGTGTTGAAGACCCTAGAAGTGCTAGCACTGGCTTTGGAGATGGCACCTACTGAAACAAATCAGCATCATTCATATACCTGAGCTGCTTTTTGCAGGCTGGCTGCAAATTTTCTCAGTGATGCAACACTAGACTTGGTCTATCTTTGGAAATGTGCTTCAAGACCCCTGTCAGCAAGGCACTTAATTTCTTCCATGAAAGTAGAGATGCTGAAAAGCAGCTAGAGGTTTCTGGCAGTCATTCCCTTTTATCTCCTTGCTATGGCTCCCTGCTTCCCACAATACTACTGCACTAACACTCAAACCACCCCTGCTTAAGTATAGTTTCTGCCGACAGCCCTCTACAGGACAGGTCTCTCTGATAGTGCAGGGATGGAATGATAAAAGAAAGCTTATTTGCCATGCCTGACATTGGAAAAGCTGCTGAAAGTAATGATTATCAGGTGATGTGCTAGCAAAGGCCAGGAAGAATGACCTCCTGCAAATCCAGTGCTATATCCTCCTCATGCTACAAACCACTGACCTTGTGCGGAAAATTATCTGCTACTGAGCAACTGTACAATGTAGTACATGCAATATGAGAACCTCTGCTGATATTTTCTTGTCTTTATTTTCCTATTTATATCTGTAATCGTCCTGGAGAGAGAAATTAATTGCAGCCTGTGTCCCTATCCAGAGATTCTGTTCATATTACAAACCCCTGAAAGAGCAGTTTCTGATTATCGGTGAAAGCCTCAAACTGGAATACAAGCTTCTTAATTAATCTCTCCCTCTCTCCCTCTTTTTGAGTGATGATTTCATGACATTTGTGAAAAAAAAAGATAAAGAAGAAAGCAGCAGCAAGAGCTCAAGAACAGAAAACAATTCTCTTTCATTTACAAGATAATTGCAGGGGCAAAACTGGAAGATGCTGGCAGGAGATTTCAGGCATCATGTATGACATTTGCCCTGCTCTAGAACAATGACGAAAGTTTGATAACAAAACCTGAGTATCCTATTTCCACAGTCCTTCACTTCCACAAGGCTCTCAGGGTGTTTTAGTTCATCTTCCACTCACTGAAATGTCAGACATTTTGATCCACATTTCCTAAGGAAATGAGATTCACACAACTATGCTCTTTGTGCAGAGGTGTTAATGCATATGTGTCTGTCCATTCAACTGTCTGCTTTCTTTACTCACTCCCTTGAGATCACTGTATAATCTTAACTGAATGACAGGCATAGATGAAAGGTTTTCATAAAAAAGGTAAGATGTCTGTGTAGAGGACAAAGTCCTTGTGTCCCAAATAATGGAAAGTCTGCAGGTTGAACTCACAGCTTACGAGACTGAAGAAATCTCACAAGAATAAGAAACCCTATAAATGCTCCAACCACAGGAAAAGTTTCAATCAGACTGACAATCAGCCATGAGACAAAAATGTATTGAAACCAGGCCTCATTAGTCCCATTTGTCATTGACTATTCACTTCTTTCCTCCTGTGTTTCTTCTATGCTCTGAGCAGTTTTTCACCATTTCTTGGGCCACCATAATTGTCCTCTGTGGGCACTGACTTCCCTCCCTCTTTTCTATCTTTAATGGGAAACGGGGATGGGGAAGAATTGCCATTTCTGCCCCTACTCTGTCTACTTGCCCATCTGTCTGCTTAACTACATCTCTGTTTTCCTTCTTCCTCTTGTAATTACATAAAAGGAGGAAACTATCCTCTGTTCCCACCTTCCTCTAAACTTCCCTTAAGGAAAAGGATAATTATTTTCTTTGTCACTACCACCTCATAGATGACTTCCTTCTTACTATGTCATGATTAATCTGCTATTCATTGCCACTCAAACAGATGAGACCTCATCAAGGCTGACAGCAATGGAGATCACTAAGGGACACAGACAGACTGCAAAGGGGTAGGGGAGCATCACCACCAAAATTTGACTACACAGAGGCAAAGGCAGTAATCCTTGAACCCCATCTTACCATCAAGGTTGTAGATGTGAGGCAGCACAGCAAAGGCAGGGACTCCCTGTGTCAGAGCAGTGCCAGCAGCCAGAAGAACCTGCTTCAGGCTGATAGGGTGGCTAAGTAGGTTACTTTAAGCTGTATCACTGACTCTTGCTTTGGAGGGGAGGCATGCAATGGAGTGCCTCCTAAGAGGTTCCTGTACAAAGACCCCACTCGGCACTCAGATAAGCAGCTTGTATCTGAAGGCAGTGTTTATTTCTGAGTTAATACCTCTCCCCTAGAGGTAATGGAGGGATTTGAACAGTTCTTTCTCAGAAGAAAGGGAGGAGGACTCTCTCCCCATAGCAATACATATGGGAACTCTGAAGGAGGCTGGGTACTTTCTGTCTTGCACCTGCCTGATCATTAAGTCAGTGAGAGCTGTGCAGCTACAGCTAAGGGAAATGCATCCTCCAGTTTGGAAGGAAGGGCCAATAATAATCTGTTAAGATAGTGGATATAGGACCTCAGAAAAGACTATCGGCCTTGCTGCAAGGTGGATTAGGAAGAAATCAAACAAGCTTTTTGGGAAGACCACTCAAGAAAAGCAGAGATTTTCTCAATTCCAGGATTTCCTGCCTGACTATCTACAGAATAGATGAAAAAGAAGAACAAAGAAGAACTGAGGTTTTTATGTCCCAACAACTCAGTAAACAAAAGCTGTCTGAGTGGTGGAGAGAGTCTCTTGAATAGGACAGCTGAAAAACAGCTTTCAAGAATGAACTTGGCTCTCATAGAGGATGAGAGGATCCATAAGGAAGAAATATCTCAGGACATCCCAACCATAAGACTTTGAGGTGGAACTTAACCACACCACAATCCAAGGATGCTATGCTCCATTGGTGACCAGTCCCTTCTGTCCTCTGCCTCCTTTTGAGCAGAGGGACAAAGTATTGACACAAGTCCATCCATGCTACCCTGCTGAACCAAAAGTAAACACTGCATAAAAGAAGGTTAAAGAAAGGAGAAGAGGCAGAGTAGGAGGCAGTTTCTTGGAAAAATTAAATCAGACTAAGAAGACCCAATTGACAGCTACTGAAAAGGGACAAGTATGGTATTGCACCACAGTGAAACCATGTTCGGCTTTTCTCACAGATGTTTCTGACAGATGTGTTAAGTATCTGATGTCTCACTTCATTTGGATCTCCTCTCATCTTTTAGCAAGGGATGTTGATTCATGCAAGCACAAGCAGATGTGCATCAATTGGTGTCTGATGGTGTTTTTCACCCTGCCTCAGGAGTCTAAGGCTGGACAGACCTTTGGGAACAGACATCAAAAGAAGGAGACCATACCACAGCCTCTTAGCTGACCAACTGTTCTGTCAGCTGCCTCAGCTTTAAACACAGCTTAAGCACAGCAGCTAATCCAGTACTAACTGTCTTAACCTAAATGACACCCGTCAGAGAAAGAAAAGTGACTTCTATAGAAAGCAGACACTGTGGTGAATGCTCCAGCAGCAGTGTGAGACCATTAGGGCTGCTCAAATATAGTGGAAAACATAATGGGATGAAATCATTCATGTATCATTTATCCGCTTTCAGATGATATGCAAGAACAATCCGTATTTCTTCTCTGGTGCAGCACTGAGCTGGCAAATGTAAGAAAGCATCTTCTTCTAAGCAGCATGACCTGATACGAACTAGAGCAACTCAATAAACATAGAACCACACTATGACCTTTTTAGAGCCTGCTTTTCATAACAGAACAGAATTTGAAGGCAAACCTCATGGAGTTTCACAGACCTGACAATACAGCTATTAAAATTCAATATGCGAATTTGTAATCTGCATCATGGCTGGTGCAGATTGCATGGTCTTGTGTTTGATTGCATTACATCGCAATGCTAATTGATTCTTAATTTCTAACTCTCTGACAGGTGGTCAAACAAACTAAAATCCAGCCTTATATACGTTTGCTATCAAAAATGCCTGTCATGAGTTACTGTTCCATACATTAAATAAGTTGGATTGAAGTGAACACAAAT
This sequence comes from Turnix velox, assembly GCA_013400935.1. NCBI lineage: Eukaryota > Metazoa > Chordata > Aves > Charadriiformes > Turnicidae > Turnix > Turnix velox. The sequence goes on along the minus strand of VZTY01030238.1, from coordinate 352,166 downwards.
CAGCCCTTTAACCAAACCTTTTCAAGTTCAAAACTATATTTAATAGGGTACAAGTCGACAGGACCAAGAGTAATGGATGCAAATTGGGAGAGAGTAGATTTAGGCTGGATATAAGAAAGAATTTCTTTACTGTGAGGATGGTGACACATTGAAACAGGTTGCCCAGAGAAGCCGTGGATGCCCCCTCTCTGGAAGCGTTTAAGGCCAGGCTGGATGAGGCATTGAGCAACCTCATCTAGTGGGAGGTGTCCCTGCATCTGGCAGAGGGATTGGAATTAGATCTTTAAGGTCCCTTCCAACCCAAACCATTCTGTGATTCTATGATTAATTGTATTTCCTAGCAAGCTCTTGCTTTCACATTGATAATAAACCATTATTCTGAGGCCCTCAAGGAACAACCATTAGATTTGAAATTATAGCAATTTTTTTTTTTTTTGCACATACTATACACTGAGAAGTCTTAAACTTGCCATGCTTATTGTTCCTTCATATTTCAGCGCTCTCTCAGTCCTTATCTAGTTTTGGGGTCTGTTTTCCACTGCCAGCCTCATGTCCTGCTTCATAAAGGCACTGTGGCTTAGACCTCTTAATATGCACAAAATTTCCTCTCCTTCCCACAATGCTGCTACATATGCCAGTGTGCTTTGCTTTGACTGTGAATCTGGAAAGACTGTCACAGGAGTTGAGGTACACAGGACCTGAGTAAAATTTACCTGTGATCCCTCATCCCATGAGGAGCTTTTAAATTACATTCCAGAAGGCAGATCCTCAAAATTATTAATCCCCTGATGCCCACTGAAATGGGTGGTATTTAAGCAGATAAAAACCAATAGACTGAAACAGTGCTCTTTTACATTCTTACAAAGCCTTTTATATACTTACTCATGATATAGGCTATCAGATTCTGTCCTAGTCCCTCGCATGTTATAAATCACTGTCCTCCAGTTTTGTGCAACTGAAGACCTGCAGCAAAGGATCAATAACTTGTTTTTCTTTATCTGAGATCTCAGTTAGAATGAGGACACCCCCACCTCCATTTTTCATAAAGCTTTGAAATATGAAATCAAAAGTTCTTCTAAATTCAACATTTCCCTAGTCTGTTCTTTTCCTTTCAGGTAGAAAAGGAACATAATTCATTGTAGCCCCATAGCAGGAAAAGTTTGTGGCTAGCAGCTGGATAAGTTTCCTGCAGAAACAAATCAAAGGGTCCAAGGCCCATAGCACGAATCAATTGAGCCTTTAAGCATGGTCCAGCTTTGTTTTATCAACAAAGATTGTTACTAAGCTCATATCTGTAGTAGTACAGGCATCAACGAAGCAGTTCCTCCAGTGATTTGATCCCAAAGTATGGACACAGGCAAAGATGAGGATGCACCTTGGCAATAACAGCCTGCAAGTTTACCCTCAGGACTGCCCATTCCCACCATCCATGCTATGAGCCTTCCAATGGGACTCACATGAATGCTCTGTGCTTGCCAGGTGAGTAACCATGTAGTAAGCAAACATGTAGAGGTCGTAGGGCTGAGGGGGCTGCTAGTCCTCTCACAAGCTACTCCTGCACTGCAGCATAGTACTCAGCAATTTTCACAAGCATGGGAGGTAAGGATGTGGTGCCAACCAGCAGCTGCTCAAAGGTATAGTGCATTAGAGGCCTCCAGGTGATGGAAAACATGAGCAAAGATGGGGTGAGAAACAGTGGGAGCCCACACAGTTCTGAAGCATTATAGCAAACAAGGGGAACCTCATCTGTTAACCCTGAGAACAGTGTGATGCAACATGAGATAGGGACTTTTTTTTTGGCACTGCCATGAGATGTGAGAGCCCTCTGGATCAGCACTCTCTGCAAAGAGATAGTGGATAGACAGGTGTCATGCAAGCTTCTCATGCTCTCTCCACCCAGAGTCACCATTAGACATGCCAGACCTTGCCATCTCTGCTTTATACTTCTTCTGTGGCTACATCTACCTATTTTATTCAAACCTGTTGGTATCTGCACTGTCTTGTATCTGCACAGCAGTGACAGTACTCTTAATTTTGCTCTGTTCCCAGCTATTTTTATCCTGAGCAGAGATTGCCACAAACTATTGCCAGTCTTTTCTCCCTTTTCCTCTGCAGAACCAGGTTATATTGCAACAGGAAAATGTTCCACCTCAATTTGAAGACCAACTTCTTGTCATAAAGGGAATAACTGCTCAAAATGCAGCTCCCATGGCGCAGTTCATCAGTCAGTCTCTGATCAGCAAAGCATTTAAGCATATGTTTACCTGTAAGCTTATGATTATATCCCTTAGAATTTCTAGAGCTATGCTTTTCTGTTTCTGGTTTATGGACCCCTAGAGGCTCATGAACTACTTCTAAGGGGCTTGAAAGGTACTTAAGAAGACAAGCTTCTCACCGAGAGGTTTGTTTGCTATGGAGAAGGTCGAGATTCCTCTTCAGGGAATGAAGAGACTGAAGACCACTGCCTGAAAGCAGGACAGTTCTGACTGAGATATGCCATGGTCTCTAACAAACTAGTATGCAATCTCCCCAATGGGCTCAGTTCTAACATTTCTGGACAAGTCTTCACTGCATCTTGCAAATCAATGCAGAATTGTTGTTGAGCCAATCCAGCAGCATGCAATCAGGTTCAGACCCAAGATGGAGCAGTAGTGGTTAGCACAGGGCTGAGTCCAAGTTAAGAATGGACAGTAACACCAGCCTCCGGTTTCAAGCAAAAGCACAACACACTGATGTCTGCATGCAAAATACTTTATGGACACTGAAAGCTGTGGAAAGCTTGGTGCTTCTTATTCACCATCTGGACAGATATGACATAAGCTGCTCATTTTTAAGGACAACCCTGTATCAGATCCTTTCTCACAATGCTGATCATGAGAAGGCATCTGATTTCTTTATGAGGGCACTGTGCCTGCTTCCATGCTCTCTCTTTCTCTTCCCCTGCAACCTCAGATAAATAAAGATGCTTGCAAGTGGTAAGCTAACCTGGGCCCATCCAGTCTTACTAAGTAAATGTCCCATGTCTGCCCTCTATTGATCCAACTACAGATGTGTCACTAATTTGTGCTGAGATTTGCTTAAAGAATTTCTAACTCACCTTGCATTTTAACAGGCCTTTCAAATTACTTTAAGAAATCTATTATGTGCATTATCATCTCTATTTTCTGCACAAAGAGGATTTTTTTTTTCCCAGCCAGTCAAGTTCCTGTCTACTTTTAAAGAATAAATTGCTAAAAATTAAGTTAGCAGCAGTATAAACAGAGGTAATAGATCCCTGTCATTGTAGTGGCAGCTGACAGCATTATGGAAATGCAGGATGTCTATTTCTGAGTTTATTCTGATGCTGATGAGTTTGCACTGATGTTCATCTCTCTCATTTCTTATTTTATCACCTCTAATGCAGTGAATTTCCCTTTGCAAGCTTCTCCTTCCTGAGTTTTGATTTAGTAAAGTAAATCCTAAAGGCTATTTTAAAAATGAGCTATAGGAAAATGTTCAGAGTTGGTATAGTGGATAACACTTTTGTTTGAATAACAAAACTTTGTCTCAAAATAATAAAGTTGCTGCAATTGAATGCATTCAGTCCAATAAAAGCATAATCTGTTTTCCCTTTGAAATACGCTCATAAAAAAAGATAGCATGTATTTTTGCTTCAAGTCCATTTCAGACTTCCAACCATTGCTGGAGGATAGCATGGAGAAAGTTAACTGGGAAGAAGAATGAGGAAATTAAAATTTGCATCCTTAAATATGTGAGTGCCTAGGTGTGCAGATATATAAAAAGGTCCTTTGACTGCTTGCAACCTTTCCACAACTCAGGCTTTGAAAAGAAGACTTTAAAAGAAGGTGTAATTGCACCAATCTGGGGGGTTTCTTCTACCACCAAAATGCAATAAGGGCACTCGTGGAATAAGAATTAATCCTTGTGAAAGTTTCCAGATGCACCAATACCCAGTATCAATTTCTTTTTAAAAAAGCATCAATTTCACACGTTTCATAGGAGGAGACCTTGGAAGAGTCTCTGTCCAGGAACATGTTTGATGACCCCTAGTTTAGAAGCTTCCCTGTGTCTTCTGATGAGCACAGCATCATCTTTTGATTCTGCAAGAGTTTGAAATCTGTAAAAAGAACAACGTCTTTTCCAGAGGGTTTGTTCACAGTTGCTTTGGTCCATTTCCAGATCTAAAACTTCACTGGAAGGAGCTCTTATAGGAGGAATAAAAATGTGGTGGTTTTTTGTTTTTTTTTTTTCATTTTTCCTCTTAAACACCATAAGTCAAAAGAACCACAATAATCTTTCCCTCTTGACTCTGCCCTAGTGTTTGGTTTGTCATTGAAGCAGGCAGGAAAGGTGCCATTGGACCCATACAGACTAAGAGAGGCCAAGAGAGGAAACTTTCTTGTGGATTTGGCACTGACATCTGTATGGTTCCTGGAGACTACTCAAGTTTGGTGAGGTTTCTTGGGAAAACAGACAAACCAACATTGACGCCACCAGCCCAGCTGCTTTCTTGTCTGTGCACCGAGCCATCAGGCTGCTGCAGAGCCTCAGAGTCTAATGATTGTAGCCTAGGAATCATTCTTTTTGTGGGAAATTCAAGACTTGGAAAACTTGAAGATTATTACAGATCAAAATTATTCTGAATTTTGAAATTCTTAGGAGTATTTATCTCCTCTTACCATTTTGGTCTTACTATTTTACTGAGCAAAACCAACCACAATGATGGAACAACAGTAAATAATGCTGTTAACAAGATTCCTTCCTGTTAGCCAGTTTCTTCCTTGAGCCACTGAGTCAAACTCTGCTGGTTACAGAGATAGTTTCTGGTCTTAGCTAAAACTAAGTTGGTTACCTTGAGTTATATTGGCAGAATACAACGTAAGAATGCAGTCATTAGCTTTACCAATGCCTTCACGCTTCAAATTGGGGTAATTCTGGAGAAAAAAAGAAATCTGGAGAAACAATAGAGACTCATCCCTTAAAACCCTTTATGGTGGCACCAAACGGAGAATATAAATCTCTTCCTGAGGAATAAACAAGGGCTTTGTTAGTAGAGACAGTTGCCCTTGTAAAGGTGGGTACTGTGGCCACAAAGAGCACCTCAGAACATGAAGCTGTGATCAGGAATTCAGGACAAGGAGAGACCAGAAATGACTCTGCTGCCATCTGGTGACTTTTGTAGCCATTTGAGCTTAAGGAAAAATTATGTAAATCTTGGCAGATAGCAGCACTAGCTTACCAGCATGAGATAATACCAACATAAGCCGTGAACTTAGCTGTGGTAAAGAGAGGAATACGGTGGAAAATTCAGTGCTTCAGAACATAATGAACATAACGTTGTGCGTATACACGTTCAGCCTAAAAGATGCCATTATTTTTGGCAATGACTGAAGCTGGAACATTTAAGAAATGCTGCAGTTGACATTTATGAGAACATTTGTCTCCCAGAAACATTTCTTGACAAGTTCTCAAAATCCAAATCTGACTTCTGTTCTGGAACACATCAGGGTTCTGCTTTCCAGAATGGCAGTATTTAAATAAAAATGCACTTGAAACTACAGTAATTATGCTAGAGGTAACACAGAATTTTCCACTTTCGTTTAAAGCTGTGCTCCTGGGCTCCAAGAAATGCAAAAGCAGGGATTTCCACTCCCTCCTTTTATCATAAAGAAGAAAGTTTCCTTATACTGGTCTTTTTCCTCTCCACTTAACTCTCCTGGTTTTACAAAAAACAGTGATTAGTGGTCGTATCTTCTGCACTGTACCTCATATGGTGTACAATTTCCATTCTTCCTCCTCTTCATCTCTTCACTAATGCTTCTATCTTTCTTTAGCTGGGAGTTTTTCCATGCACAGACTCATCTGGGTGGTTTGACTCAACAGCCCCCTCCTTCAAGAGAGGAGAGGCGTAGCATCAATTTGTATAATAGCACTGCAATATCCCACATCCCATACCTGGTGCATTCTGCATTTCCTTAACCTCTAATTTTGTCTATCCACTAAAAGCTTTTTCACGGTGGGGGTTACAAAACACTGGAACAGGCTGCCCAGAGAGGTTGTGGGGTCTCCTTCTCTGGTGACATTCAAAACCCACCTGGATGTCTTCCTGGTCTAGCTGTTCAGCTCCAGCAGAGAGATTGGACTAGATGATCTCTTGAGGTCCCTTCCAATCACTGATATTCTGTGATTCTGTGATTTGCTAAATATGATGAAAATATGCAAACACATTTAACAGAAAAGGAAGAATGTCTATCACTTTTATCACTGTTTGACCTTAGATGCTACCCTCATCCTCCCACCTACCAGTGCAATTTCCAGGACAAATGTATCTAAAGAGTCCTAAATTTCAGCTCAGCAATAGTATTGCAAAATCCAAATACAGAATGATACAAATAAATTTACAGAGGTTTTAGCCCAGCCTCATCCATTTTACTAGAACACTGCTGTGGGGGTTTTTTGAGCTGTGCTAATTTGCAAATTTCTTGGTAATAATCATCTTTTCTTCAGGTTCCTTCAACTGAAAACTAATGCATTTCAAGGAGGAAATGTGAAGAAAACAGCAACAACTGAAATAGGCTCAGTGGGGGAGGCTTTCAGATTTGCCTTTTATTTGGCCATTTATTTCTTCAGAAAAAGCGAGTAGCTCAACTAAATAAAAAAGAAAACTCCTTGCTTATGAAATCTTGCAGACAATACAATGGTCTCTCAAGAGAGGTGGTAAAAGCTTCCATTACCTGAGACATTTAACCATGAATTGAATTTAGGACAATAAAACATCCCATTTTTTCTGTGCACCAGGAGCAGTATCAATACCCAAGAGCCTTACCAGGCTGGTAGTGTTAAATATGACTGGGATGTACACTGATGCAATCTCTCTACTTAAGTACACTAAGTGGTGTATCTTTCATAGAAATTAACAGCTTTTTTTCCTTCCTGAGACTCCCCCAGTCCAAAACATCAACTTCTTCTCTAGGTTTCTCACCAAAATAAACATGAGCTGCACAGACCCATGTGTCTTCTTTGGGACCATTACTTCTTGGCAGAATAATTTATCCTCCCTCATATAGTGTACAACTGATCAGTACACATGCCCAGGCATGTGGTAAGGGATTGAGGATCACTGGGAAGCTAGGCAAAATTCTTCCATCTGAGCAGCAATAAAAGGAAGAGAAGACATATCAAACTGTTGCTGTATGGTTGCAGTGAGACATGAGCTATAGGATCTTCTACTCTGACTTATCTTAAAGCACCTCAACTTCTTCTACAGGTTTCTGATGTATCTTGCATAGAAAGTGTTTTAACAGAGTTTACTCCATTTTTTTACCTATGCTTCAGACCAATACTGTGTTCAAACAGAAGAAATTAAACTCATTTTTATGATTCCTTTGTCTGCAATGTAAAAAGTACAGTTAAAGTACTCCTACATCTTTCCCAGTGCTAGCTCAGTCATGGCCCAGACTGCAGCTCCCTGGGTAGATAGTTCTCTAGTACCATGGCACAGAACCACAGGTTCTTATTTTTAGATTTTCCCGTAACCCAGAAAAGTGAGCTTGAGTTAATATTTATTTCAGCTTATGGCATAGTGAGAGACGAGGCTTCTTTCAGAAAGTTCGGTAACAAAAACTAATGCAACCACACCAAAAAGTGACTGTACTCCTGATCAGTTCTATTTACCCCAAGCTTTTAGATAGCTCAGGAAAGGTGGGTTGATAGGTCCCACCTATTGACCTTAATAGGCTTCTCATTTCTTTGGTATGATTCCCAGAAAGTCTCAGCACTATAATTTGTTCACACCACAATGTTAGCCCCCTGCATACATAAGCCAAAGTGACCAGTATAAACATCCTCCTCGAATAGCTACTACAACCAACTCCCATATTTCTACTTCTGTAATTTCATCCTGTATGCCACTTGTAAATGCTGGAAGTCTTGTGATCTGTCTGGCACAATTTAGCAAACAGTTCATTTTAATTTAAGACAGTTAAAACTGGTACCACCTAAATATACATGCAGTATCATCTCCAGCAGACGTGAGTCAAGCAGGTGGCCATCCAGTCCATACAGAGTGGTAAAAGGAGTATCTGCACGTAAAATCAGCAAAGGGTAATAAATGCACATTCATCATTCACTGGCACCTTGACTACCAGGAGAAAAACTGATGTAGGGAGACAAAGAGTGAAGGAAGAGAAGAAAATGGTACAGCCCTGCAGTAGCTAACACATGCTGGAGAAATTAGCCAAGACAACAGTCAGCTCCAGCTATCACATGATCATCACCCCAAAGCCTCCAGCATGACAATGGTGACCCCCTTCTGCAAGGCAATATCACAGAGTGCTACTTATCTGAGATCATCATCTCTCCTCCACATTATATATGTTGCAGCCATAGAGCAATCCTAGAACAGAGCAAGCTCTGTTCTGGTTCCCAAAAGACAAGGAATAAGCTCCTTGTTTGGCATGTCTTCCTGTGACTGCAGGAGAAATTATAATGAAACTCTTGCTGGTTTTTAACATCTTGTCAGAAAGTTGTATGCAAATATTTTAAGAAAGTATTTTCACAAATAAAATAAAAAGTACAAATAAATAAAGAGGAGAGTAATAAAGCCACTGTTTAAGACCTTGGTGAGATCTCTGAGCAAACTCGGTCCATCACTAGTCACCCAGCTTCAGGGAAGAATTCAGTATGAGTAAACACAGAGCAAAGCTGCTGGCATGGAGAGAGGAAAGTGCAGGCCACCAGCTAGGAGGGAACTAGGCAGCATCCCTTGTTTAGCCTAGTAAAATGAGAATTGTGAGGAGGTATGACAGCTCCCTATAAATATATAAGAGCAAGAACAGCAACAAGAGACAATAATCACATTAGCTAAATTAAAATGTTGGCACAGAAACAAATGGACACAGGCTAACTATGAATACATTTAGGTTGGTAATCAGATGTTTTCTAACCATCCAAAGAAGGAGATTCTGGAATAGGCTCCCAGTGAGGTAGTGGAAGGATGAGACCTTATTACTTTTAAGATGAAGATCAATCAGTTTATGACAGGGATTGGATGACAGAAGGCCTGTAATAGCAGGGAACAGTACTTGATGACCCAAATCACCAAATCTAGTCCCATGACCCAGAAAGCATTGCAAACTACCTACTATGTAACAGACACCACTATCCCAAGTTTTAGAGGCACCACTGTCCAGTTGACAGTTTCTGCAAACTCTACTGGCACTTTGCATCTGTTCAGGGATCAGCAAAGTCTTCTGCATTTCCAATAAGTTATGATCTCCAGCTACTACATTTGTATTCAGAAGCAGAAGGAATGTGCAGGCTTGATTCACAGAAGTAGCCATGACTCCTCTACACTATGGAAGAAATTTTAGCGGTATAATAATTTCTGCTATGATATGCTTCTGTCATAAACATAAAACTGCAGAAATTAAGCAGCCCAGAGTTACAAACGTTTTGTGCACAGGTGAAGGATCTTGCCACCCTGTCTAAAAAAAAAGAAGCAGGTCAGTGTGGTCTGTACAAAAGAGGGCTATAATGGAGACAGCCATGGTATGAGAGGAGGAAATTAATTACTAGATCCAAGGAAAAAGTAAAGCCAGAATACAGATAGGGCTGAATGTCTGATCTTTATGGGACCAGGACTGTGTGGAATTATCAAAGAAACATAGAATCATTTGGGTTGGAAGGGACCTTAAAGATCATACAGTTCCAACCCCCCTGCCATGGGCAGGGACACCTTCCACAACCACTTCCAGGTTGCTCAGTGCCTCATCCAGCCTGGCCTTAAACACATCCAGGGATGGAGCATCCACAACCTCTCTGTTCCAGTGTCTCACCACCCTCACAGTAAAGAACTTCTTTCTTATATCCAGATGAAATCTACCATCTTCCGGTTTGCATCCATTACTCCTAGTACTGCCATCCTGTATCCTATTAAAAAGTCCTAACCCAGCCTTTCTGTAGGCCTCCTTCAGGACTTGATAAAGTATTACTGTCAGCAGAGACCAGCAAGGTCTCCAGAGAACAAGCATGGAGGGAGAGCTCAGCACTGAAAGCAGTGGCATAAAACTTGCATGTCTTCATGAAACTCAGATTAAATCAATTCTATCTCCCTGGCAGATGGTGAGCAAGAGACGATCAGAATCAGTGAAGAGGCAAATCCAGTGCTGAGTGATAGTCTGCATTTAGCCTTTCATCTGTGCATACCACCTTGGTCCCATCCCTTTGTCTTTGACCAACCACGTCCAGCAACACAGTTTTCCTCACTGGACCCCACCAATCCTGCTGTAATTCAAAGTAGTTTCCCCACCACATAGACAAGGTCACTGTCCTCCTACCTCACCTTACCTCTCTCAGCATGCAAATACAGAGAGTGAAGCACTAGGAGCAGGGAAGAAAGGTGTGTTCCTGCTGTGAAAGACAATGTGGCTCTGGGGAACATTGTTGTACTGGCACAGCCCGAAGGAGCAAGAATACAGATGCTGTTGTACTGACAATACAGATGAAAACACACACCCTTGTGGTTTCATTAATGGCTACATTCCCAGATGAAGAGGAAAGAAATGAACACAACTTGCAAAAAACCAAAGACAAATGGGAATTAATTTAACTAAATCCCTAGCACTGAAACAATGCATATAATAAATCTTTTGAAGTTTTGCTTGTATAAGGAAGCAAGTCCTTGTATTCAAACAGGGCTCACTAGCCTTCCTTCTTTATAAATATGACTAAGAAAATTATGTGGCTGAGGTAATTGTCATGCAAGGCCCATTCGCCTAGACTCCACTGTAACATCGTGGTGACTTCATAGCCATAAGCCTTCTGAAATAGATTTATTTTTCGTAAAACCTACGTAAATGTAACAAGCCATACTTCCATTTTAGGGGCAGCCTGGCACCTAGTAGCATGAGTGTTACAGAGTGCATAGGCAGGAGTAGCAATGTCTATGCAAAATATGGCAGGTTTTTCATGGATAGATGAGGGTCAGAGGTTTCCTTCCAAGTCTCATTCCAGTTAAAGACAAATCATCATGGAACCTAGAAAAAAATTACATGACTGTGGGACAGAGTAGAATGAGATTTGTGAATTCCAGACTATGACAGGGAGTGCTGATAATAGTTCATACAGCTCTGAAGGCTGTACATTATTTGGCTGTAGGCTTGTGTTCATGTACTATTTATTCCTCTTAACCTCACTGCACTTGAAACCCCCCTGAACTAATAAACTAAGTAGCAAGTATAGAAGTATTAAAGACCAATGAAACAAAGAGGGCTACTATATGTAGAAACTTAAATCTTAGTGCAGACACAAATCCACAGACAAGGATGGCTGGGGAATGCAACCATACTGATGGCTTTGTGGTCTGTGAATCCTTAGCACACAACTGATCTTGCATTAAGTACAAGAATGTATACGTGCATCCTAAAACATTCTGCACTGGCAAAAGCATTTCTTACAATATGCCAACAAGACACCTGAAGGAACCTCTCTGCACCTCTTTGCAGTTTCTCCCCGTGGCTTGCAGGCAAAATAATTGAAGCTGCTCTGAACAAAAGGAAGAAGCAATATTCTCACAACAGGGTGAGACTGACTGAAGCTGGACTTTAAGTCTCATAAACTGCGGGGACTGTTTGATTTTCCAATTTCCCCTCTACTAACTGTTATATTCAAGAGTACAAAGAAACGACCATGCCAGGTGTTAAGGATTTGAAGGGGTTGTGGCTCTCTTAACCTGGCTGTCAGCATCCTGACATTTTCCCCACCTGGCCTGCATAAACTGTGTCTACAGTCTAAAAGGATCCCTGGATTTTCTAGAAAAAGGGAAGGCTAAGCTGCCTCAGAGCACCCAATAAATGCCAGTGATTTGTGCTGGCTGGCTCCCTTTATTAGCTCTGAAAAACGGGAATTATTGAAATGAGCTTCTCTGAGTGTTTCTGCTCTGATAAAAAGTGAAGTAGGAGGGACTACATGTTGTTGTTACTATTGCAATTACTACTATTGTTATTATGATTGTTCTGTGGGAGGAAAGGAACATAGATATGTCTCATCAGAGGAAACTGGAATGATTGGTGCTTCAGTGGCTTTATGTGCAAGTATCCTGCCATGTGCTCATTTTTGAAAATTCACCCATAAATTCATTCTCTTGCCTCCACACCCAATCACTGGCACAATCTAATACCTACAAACCATCCAACACTAAAAACATTAAACTGCAGGGTAGCTTGAATCGTTTCTCATTCTAGGGTACAGAATATTAAACACATTATCCCTACAAATTTACTAGCTATTATAATCAAATGCTTGCCATCAGCAAATATCAGGCTGCTTTAGGCCTCAATTTTCAAAGCAATCTGTAGTCTTGCTCCTTCGGGCTGTGCCCAGCCTCTCCCAGCCATGCTAATATCTTATTCTGACTTGCTCACATTCTGCCTCCACCTGATCCATAAGCCATGAGTTATCTGATGTTTCCAAAAAAGTCCTGGTGAAAAGAGCTGCATTTCCATTGGGCTGTGCATCACCAAATGGGGTATGACTCCATGACTGGGACCCCTAGAAACTCCATCAATAATCCTAAGTGAAGAGCAAGTCTTAGTGGGCTTAACTCTGGCAGGGCCCTGGTCATAAATTTGCAGAGGTACACCTAGGTAACTCCTCCCTAGGTTATAGGATGGAGGGCAAAGAGTGATTTTTAGAGTTTCACCAGCAGCAGATACACATGTGTACATGCATGAGAGTATCTTCACAGGCCTTGTGCTCAGCCTAAGGGCTGGTGGATTTTTACTCTGATTCATTACTCTGCCCTTGCAGATATTGATCATTGCATAGAGGCTGTACCCATGACTTTGGATCAAACTGTACTTTCACACAATATAACCAGCATAGGGCTCTACGCTCTTCTAATTCCACTAAGTCCTGCTTATCACAAATAATTACTGCCACCATTATGCCCTTGTTAGGACACAAAAGAGCAGCAGGAGCAGAAGGTGGTTCTGTAAGTGCTAGGGAACCAGCCTGTCTGTGATGGGCCAGGTTTAACTTCAGGCATAGCTGGGAATCGTAGTCTGAAGGCAGCATGTGACTGTGAGCAGCCACTAACAGAGAGTCATGTGAGTGTGTGTCGGCATCTAAATAAAAAGACGACTCCTTCATCAGTGGAGATGATGGGATTTAAGGTAAGTGTTAAATGAGGCTCATTCAACAGGGTCCCTCTATCTGGTCAGAGTGAAGACAGGCTAGCCTGGTGGGAAAAACTTGTGTTTTCTAACCAGGCTGTTTCTCGAGCGTTGAATCCTTTGCAATAACAAATGAGGCCTTTTGAAAATGCCGTGGGTATTCTGCCTTTCCCTTGCCTGCCACCATTGAACAGTTGATTGTAAAGGGAGTGAGAACTGCATGATGCCTTCGCGGGCAGTAGTAGTCCCAGTGTACTGCTCAGACATGCTTGTGTCGGCTACCATCCGGTCCTGACTCTCCACCTGTGTGCAGTGGATCCACTCAATACTTCAGGCAATCATACGGGCTTACAGGAGATGCCCCTGTTCTGTGCATGCATGCATGATCTCATTAAAGTACTGGCTTTGTAACTGCTTTACTAGGGATTCATCTTGGCAGGTACAAGTAGCAAACAGCTACAAGCCAGCTCAGATACTGGTCTCTTAAAGGTGTGATGAGTGAGGGGAAGCCGCGACAGCCCAGTACACACAGGCACAAGGTACAGATTGCTCCTTGGAAGGCGGGGAGGTGGGCACACACTCTATGGCTGGGCTGGGAGGGACAGACCCGGGTCTGCTGCCTGCAGCCCACTGGTGGGACCCACGCCTCTGAGGAGGCACACGGCTCTCAGGGAACCACGTCGCGCTTCCCGCTGGGTCCGAACAGCAGCACGTCACGGCCTCTCACCGGCCCCAGCCCGAGCCCCGAACGCTTGCAGCAGTGGGCCGTCCGTAGGCAAGGTGGGTTAGGCCTCAGGATAGGCCCCGGTCCAAGATATTCCCAATCACAACCTCCGATAGGCGCGGCTGGCTGTAGCGGGGAAGGTTAAATGCGTGGTGGCCGACGCTCGCGCCGCTGATGCGGGGTGGCGGCTCTGCTCAGTCCCCAAGGAATGGCGCTGCCCGCCCGCCTACGTCATCGAGGCGCTCGGCAATCTCCAGCCCCGCTTTTCTTCCCCGTTCATGCGAGTTCCACGTTCAAGGCGCTCGGCGTTCGGCTTGTTGCACCTGGCCGCGGCGCCGGACGGGTGTCCCTAGGCTCCCTCTCCAAGATGGCGGCCGCGGGGGGAGGCGGCGCGGCGGGAAGCGGCGGGGCTGAGTGAAGCGGCCACGGCGACTCTCCACCCTGATCGGCACCGGCGAGCCGTGTCGCTGCTGGGCGGCCCCGTCGCTGGGACTCCCTCGGGCCTGCAGTAGGGGCGGAGCCACGGGCTTGGTGTGAGGCTGGAGCCCGCTCGGGTGAGAGGAAGCACAAGCGGGAGCGGGGCGACCGACCCCACTTCAAACATGAGTGGCGGGAGGGTGGCGGGGTCCGGGCATGCGCGGAACTGGGCCACGGGGTGCCCCGGGAGGTTGCGGCACCTCCGTGTCTGCAAATGGGCCGGTGCCACCTTCTCAGGGTCCGCCCGCCCCTCCAGGTTGCTGGAAATAAGAAGAGGGAGCTCGGCCCGAGCCTCTGCCGCCGCCCTTTGGCTTCCACCCGCTGTACTTGGTTGGCAGCGAGGTGTGGAGCCTCTTTGGGGCACCGGAGAGTGCAGAGGTCCCAGTGGAGGTCGGAGGGGGTCTGCAGAGCAGCGCTTGAGTTTGATCCCTCAATAAAGGGAGGAGCAAAGAGAGAGCTTCTCTGCTGAACTAGCGTGATTCCTGCTGAAACCGAAGAATTTGAAGGGAAGCTTAATTGGAATTCATAGGATGAGACCAACCTTTATAGCTGCTAAGCACATAGAATCAAAAAAGAGACTAAAAGGTACACGCGTATTATAAACAAATCTTAGTTTCTCCAATGCATCCATTCATGAATGACTGCCTTCAACATTGTTTTTCTGAGCAGTATTTAGATTACACCCTTATTCTCTCTTAAGCACAGTGTCATGTGTATTCCCATTGAAGTCCATCTGACAGCTGAACATCATGAAATGTTGACAAGACCTGGTTCAAGTGGCAAGATACTGATCTATTGCAAAGTGCAGTGTTCTGGTGTATATAAATAAATTTTACTTACAAATTACTATGACTACTACCAACGGTGCATAGCAGTCAAAATACTCACTTAAAACATTTTGTGGCAGATGATTTCCTAAAACCTGAAGAAATAGCATATCTTTCTATGAATTTAAACGGGAGTTTTTTCTGTGTACCTGTAAGCTTGATTTAGCTGTCATTTTGTTTCACTTAAGTTGCCAGTATAAGCTGAATATACTATAAATTCTCAGCCTCAGCCAAATATTTATGAAATCTGGGTGTGTGCAGGGATGTACAAGCACAAGTTCTCTGCTCTCAAGGCATTCAATGTAATTTCAGCAAGGCGGGATTACTGTAACAGAAAGAGCAAGCTGCATGACCTTTGTGATGGAATGCTTACATATGTGTGCACAAACACGCAAAATTAGCTAGGTGCAATTGGTTTAGTTGCTTGTGAGCAGAAGGTCAATCTTTCCGTATTAAGCTGATGGTTGACTGAAGAACAGAAGCTGTTTGCTCTTGAGAGAACCAGAGTGCAGCTATTCCATAAGGGCACAGTCCTGCTAGATGCCAGCAGCTATGCAACAGAATGACTCAGGAGGCCTGAAGGCTGGTAGGGGCTGAGGTGCAGCAAAACGCCTAATGAAAAGGGTTCTTTCATCCATTCCCTCTCCCAGGTTAGCCTTCAGAATGGCTACAGTGGTAGAGTTGGGAAACACATGAGAAGGATGCACACCACACTACAAAATATGCAGTCCTTCAGTTAAAAAGATTTGAAAATATTCTTTTGTAGTGCAGTAGTGTCTGCCTGATTCCTTCTTTTCCTTTACTTCATCTGAGATTCAAGGGTTTGAAATTTCTCTTGAAACATCCTACTCTCCTACAGTTGCTCCTGACAAAAAAAAACTTTGACATAGCTTTGGATGTGGTTTTGTGCATCACAAAAATTAAACTTAGCTGTCTTCTCACCCTCTTCTATTTTGTAAATAATTTTGGAGATTTTACAAGGAAGAAGCGGTCTTTTATACCTTGAAAATAATAGAACAACTTCCAAGTTAATTTAAAAAAACTATTGCCGAGCCTGAAGCATGAGCATGAATCTTTCAGAAGGTAGTCAGCTATCCATTTCTATTCCAAAGAGTCTTCACTCAATTCAGAGTTTTCACTCAATTCCAAAGAGTCTTTACTCAATTACATTGTGGTTCTTCTTTATGGAAGGGTTATTTTCATTCTCTGTTTCTCAAACCTTTTCCTGTAGAAGGGAACAGGGCAAGGAGCCCAGTTGTGGCTTCTCAGGCTCCTGCAGAACCACCGTGGTTTATGATGACTACAAGGAGAAAAAAGGTATGACTGCCTCATAATCTCACTGGAAATTGACAAAAAGAGCAAATAGGGTACCCTCTGCTGTACTTGCCAGGCTACACAGTTAGAGTGGGAAAAGAAGCTTGTGTGCTGTTGAGCCCTTAAATTTAACCTGTCCAAGTTGTTAGAGGATCCCAAGTCCTTGATGTCCAGGTGTTAAGTACTGGGATTACAACTTGAGAGAAAAGGATGATATTTCCTGACATAAACACCTCCATTGGAAATTCTGCCACTATCGCCTTTCTTCTCTGCCAGGTCAATGGAGTGGGAGACCAAAAATGGGATTATGTTTAGTCATGGTATCATTTCTAAGTCCAGTTGTCTTTAGGAAGAAATAAATGTACAAGGGTTAAAAATGAAATCTTGAGTGATGGCATTAGGGCACTGAGCATCATCCCTGTGGGCAGAGAGTACAGATTGTTATCTTTTATGCCTCTCTGCTTGCTGGGTTATGTGTATCACTGTGCCAGTGTTCACTGTAACTTACTTGATGCATAGTCCACATGTCTTTCATTCTTTATTGGGGTATGTAATTTGTTCCTTTTTCCCATTTCATGTAAATCTTGAAGTTCCTAGAGAGTGACTAAAGTGGTAATAATGTGGGGCTGGCGCTACTCAGGGTACAGCAAGGGAAAAAGCACTCTTAACAAGGATCTGCTGCAAGAGGAAAACAAGATAGCAGCTCAGGTCAGGAAGCCCGGGAAAAAGCGAAGGTGTAAAGAAATGTGTAAAGATTGTGATGGAATTATATCAGTAGGTTTCCTATTCTTTATATAGAAATGTAGAAGATAGCAAGAGCAAATAATTGTTTCCTGTACTGTTCAGTAGCTTTCTTGGGAAAAAGGAGGGGTCATTCCCAATTACAGCCGGTTATGATTTTTCTTTCCTCAGAGGACAGTGTAGTAGAATGCTCTCACAGTCTTGGTGTAGACATCACTAGTCATCAGATAGCATGAATATCTTTTTAGATACACAGAGAAAAGGAGAATATTTTTGGAATTTATGTTTGTATAAATACCTAGTGAAGGATGAATATAATGTTAACTGATGTATTCTTGTCTTCCTGATGCTGCAGACAGCCTGAAACTGTAGCTCTTAAGAGGTATGATTTTGCCCTATTGACCTCTCTGGGGCCTTAACTCTGAAAGCATGCACTGACAGCTTAAGTTTCTTCAAAACTTTCCTCTTTGAGCTAGAATTTCTGCTGTTAACTCAGAGGTGACTACTTTGTGATATCATTTAATTTTTATGAGGAGAAGAATTTCTAGCATCAAATTAAAGTCTTCTACTATACAGCTGGAATTCAGTAGAGGAGCTTTATTTTCAGACCATAGATTTGTCAAGAGACAAATAATTAGGACATATGATGTAGCAAGGACAATTTTTTTTACTATCTTTTTAATTGTCACTTCTCTGTACCTCCTTTTACTTCTTTTATCTTTTTCAGCATATTAAATATAAGTTGCTCACCTTCATTTTCAAGGCTTGTCAGCCTACGTACATTTAGTTATTTATTAGCTTTATTAAGAGGTAGAAGTCTGTCTTCTGACAGTTGATTAGCTGATCTCCAAGTGCTAGCTTTCACTGCAGATTTCTTAACACTTTCAAATGTGTTTTTTTCAACTTTTCTTGAGTATTGCTCCTCCTGCGTGCAAGGGGCTTCCTGTAGAAATCTGTCTTTAACTTTCCTTGTGGCTTTTTTGTGCTGTGATCCCTACAGAAAGCTTGATGACAGGTGGCTGATGTGCTGATACCAGTCTTCAGTAGTACCATCTTTTGTGTTTTCCTACTTATCTGTCCCATGTTTTCCCCTCTTATCTTAAAACTACACTGTGGGTTCATGGAGACAGAGTATGTTTCCTTTGCTTGTTCTAACACTAAAGTAATGATCCTGGTTCATACATAGGGTTCCTTGTTACAGTAGTACAGATAACTCTTGGTACCTCCTACAGATTATCATCTATGTTAGTAGTCTGCGTGAATCTCATATGATTTCCTTCTTGTTTGTCAGCAAATTTTTCTTGTTTTCTAGGACAGCGAGCTTTTTCCAGGGACAGAACCTCACAAAAAGAAGAGAAAGCACTCCTCCGATGAGTTCTACTACAGAGGTAAGATAACAGTCAAGCAGGGGAAGGCTCTGACAGATTGTGACTTTGATGAAAAAATGCAGTTAAACCATTGTTATCAAGCTTTGTGGTTAGCACTCTGTGGGAGCAGAAAACATCAGCCTGTCTTAGGACAAGTAATAAGAAACCTGACATTGATCAGCACCAGCCAACAGAAGATATTTTCAGAGTCTAGCTTTACAAGTTGCCATTGTTGAGGGTAGAGATCTTCCACCCTCTTGTCCCATGTCTTCCCTTTTGGCATTTCATTTTTCCTTAATGCATTGCAAACTTTATTTTTTCTTGCAGATATTATTGCTTTCTCTGAATTTGTAAAAATAGAATGCATCAGAGTTAAAAATAACTACTTTTGTGTTCAGCTTAAATATAGAAATATTGCTCTCACAATTATTAAGATGACAGTTCTGCTCATAAAGGCTTACTAGGCTTAAGATTTATTTTGGCCTAATGAAAAGAGAGAGCCAAAATCTTATTTTCAGAATAAAGAAGCTTTGCCAAAAATGTCAGAAAAAAACTTGTACTTGCCATGTAATTTCAGGCTCAATAAGATACTTTTTCATCAAAATGCATTAATTCACAATATAGTACAGAGTTTGACAAAATTTCTAAGAGCCTTCAGAATGGCTGCAGTGGTAGAGTTGGGAAACACATACGCCTTAAATTACTTGATCAGCTTGAGCATTGCAGCTTCTGAATTGTGTCATTAAAACCATGCTGAACTGGCTACAAGCTTCAGAGATCTTCTGTTTAATCCAGGTTACAATCTTACAGGATTCCCACTTTACTTCTTTGTGCTAGTGTAATGCTGTCTTTAAGGAATCACTTGAAAGTAAATTTACCTTGATCTTTCTCAGGTGTTTCGCCTTTGGGTCTACCATCAAAGAAGAAGAAAAAAGTCCTTTCTAGCCCATCTTCAGCTGATACAACCATGGATTTACTCAAGACTGCCACCTCGCCTTTGGCCACAAGCTCAAAGTTTTCAAAGAAAACATCTGAAAAATCATCTCATTCTTCCTCTGGCCATTCTGAAAGTAGAAAGGAGCACCACAAGAAGAAGCTGAGTGGAAGCAGTGGTGAGCACTTGGTTGATGATGGCAGCTTCCACAAATCTAAAAAAATGAAACCTCTCTATGTGAACACTGAGACCCTTACTCTTCGTGAGCCTGATGGCTTGAAGATGAAGCTCATACTTTCACCTAAAGAGAAAAGTAATGCAGCAGATGATGATTCTTTCTCCTACTCTTCAGCACCAGCAAAGAAATCTTCAAAGAAATCATCTCGAGATGAGCAAGGCTCTTTCCTGCTGGGTCATGACCTGCAGAGCTTCCTGAAGTCATCCCGGAAGAAGCACAAACCACATGCAGACTCACATACACCTTCTGAGAGTTTTGGTGCAGACACCTCCCATTTTTCAGAAGGCCATGGGAGTGACTATGAGCTTTCAGGTGTGGAGGCACCACCAGAATCTGGTTCCTCTTCTGGTGGGGAGTTGGAGGCTGGAGAGCTAGTGATAGATGACTCCTACCGTGAAATCAGGAAGAAGAAGAAGTCAAAAAAAAGTAAGAAAAAGAAAGACAAGGAGAAACACAGAGAGAGGAAGCACTCTAAATCTAAGAGGAGTTCTGGGCACACTCCTGTGACAGCAGCAGAAGTAACAGTGTCACCGCCACCTCCTCCCAGTACCCACTATGTTCTTCCTCCACCCCCTCCTGCTGTTTTTCACTCAGATGCTCAAGGTGAGAAGAGGAGGAGAAAAGAAGACAAGGAGAAGGACAAAGCTGAGAGATGGGAAAAAGAAAGAGAAAGAGACAGAGAAAAGGAAAGAGAAAGAGACAGAGAAAAGGAAAGAGAAAGAGACAGAGACAGAGAAAAGGAAAGAGAAAGAGACAAAGAAAGAGACAACGAAAAAGAAAGAGACAAGGAAAGAGAAAAAGACAAAGAAAGAGAAAAGGAAAGAGAAAAAGTAAGGAAAAATTGGGGGGAAAATAGAAATGGGTGATGGGCACTCCATTAAAAAGGCATGTTAAATTGAAACACAGACAGCTAATACCAGGACCATTGGTTTCACTGAAACATGTTTGGGAAGATATGTTAGCCACTGTGATTTCTCTTTATAGCAGAAGGAATATTTATCATTGTGATTTTGTGTCACAGGCAGTCTTTATCTGATAGAGGTTCTTTGAAAAGATTATACTTAATTTCCTTGGTAAGGACTATGTACTGAATTAATTTTTAAGGTAATTGGTTCAAGTTATTACCAGACAGACTTTGGGACTAGTGATCTAGTCCATCATTCTAGTTCCTGCAAAAAAAAAAAGAGTAAGTGAAGATATTTACTCATTTCAAATTAAGTTCTGAGTCGTATAGACTGCCACATTCCCAGTTTTGTTGTGGACTCATAAATCGTGTTTTCCATAGTTAACTATGTCAATGAGTTGACAAGTGATGAAACTGTAGCTGTGTAAGTATATAAATGGGGAAAAGCAGTTTCTGTATTTTCAGATAGACAGGAGTGTCTGTATGTCAGGAAATAGGTAGTCGTAGCTCATGTTTGTTCAGCCATTTTTCAGTTCTGTTGAGTAAGTTTTCTCTGATCAAAACTCGGCAATTGCTTATACCTCTGCTTTCAGTGTGCTTAAACTGTCTATTTTCCTGTCAGTTTGAAGTGTTTTCTAAGGATGCAAGGAATGGAACAAAACATTATGATGAGGACTGAATTGTTTTGACAAATCTATAATAGTTACTGTCAATGGTATGACAGACAACATACTTTTTATTATTTTAAGTTTTAAATCTGAAATACATTAACAGAGTTCCGTATTGCTCCTGGATTTAGAATAGCAGGTTGTTGTCACTTACGAAATACCTTGAGAGAGAGGCAAGATAAGTCTTATAGTAAGACTGGTTCTGGCCGGTTCATAGACTGGTTTCATAATGACAAAACTCATTCAGAACATATGAAAAACTGTTTTTTTAGGATTCTGGTCTAAGCACCAGAATCCTAAAGAAGACTATGAAGTCTTCNTTTAGGATTCTGGTCTAAGCACCATATCTTGAAGTCTTCAATAATCGCCAAGCTCAAGTATGTGTCATCATAATTACAAATCTTTTTTTCTTCTGACTAGCCTAAGAAGAAAAACATGTCTGCCTATCAGGTGTTCTGTAAAGAATACCGTACAACAATTTTGACTGAGCACCCAGGAATAGGTGAGAGAATAATCTGTTCTTCTTTTCTTTCTTCTCTTCTCTTCTCTTCTCTTCACTTGTCTTCTCTTCTCTCTTCTCTTCTCTTCTCTTCTCTTCTCTTCTCTTCTTTCCTCTTCTCTTCTCTTCTCTTGATTATACACCTGTTGGATTAATTAGCAGAACATATCATCTCNCCTCTTCTCTTCTCTTGATTATACACCTGTTGGATTAATTAGCAGAACATATCATCTCTGTTTCATATCAACCTCTTAATTTGACAGAATGCAAAGAATCTGACCATTTTCTTTGAGTAAAGGTGGCAAAGGGGACATGAGTGGATTTCGTTACTTGATTTCATTGCATTTTAAACAAGCTGTGGGCCTGATTAAAGGAATTGTTAACTGTTTCTTTCTTTATAGAGTTACCTTCGTTCTGTTGCTTTCCTGTATGTGCATCTGTAGCTTCATATTTCCAGTAGCAGCGTTTTTTTATCTTAAACAGTAATAGGAATTGCACACTGACAGTCATTTGGTGGACATTTGGCATACTTGCAATCAGTCTGGAGCATTTCAGTTGTGGAATGGGTTGCTTCTTAAATGTGTATGCATGGGCCAGTAAATTTCCCATGTTCTCTGCATAATTCTATGATTTCATTCGTTTTAAAACTTTTTCTTCTTTCCTTCTGCCAGATTTTGGAGAGCTAAGTAAAAAACTGGCAGAAGTGTGGAAACAGCTACCTGAGAAGGATAAGCTGGTGAGTGTGTGTGAGACTGGTTTGTGAAACGATTTCCATAAAATAGGTGCTTAGGTCAGAACATACTGGCAACATTGCCACCATGCCTTGAAAAATGCTGCCTATGTCCCCATAGTATTTCAAGGTGAAAAGTGTAGAAACCTGAAACCTTGCCATTGCTATTATAAAAGCATCCACTTTCTTCTCATGGTATTGCTTCACCAGTTAGCTGCATAATATCATCCTGCTTCCAGGTGCTGGCATCAGGTAATAGAATTACCTAATGTTGTGAATCTCTCTTTTCACACCATGGTAACTACAGATCTGGAAACAGAAAGCTCAGTATCTCCAACACAAGCAGAATAAAGCAGAGGCCACCACAGTGAAGAGAAAGGCATCATCTTCAGATGGTGCACCAAAAATAAAAGGTAATTGTTGCACTTTATTTGTTCTGATCTTTTTCTTGGACAGGAAAGGTAGTTTTGCCTGTGGAATAAAGAACAAAGGTCCCTGCTTCACACTTCAGCCTGCTTTCTCACAAGGCTCAAAATTTAAAACAAGACAAACTTTTCTGTAATAGAATTATGTCAGCATTTTTCAAAAATATTTCCCTGTTTAATTTGTAGAATGGTATTGGTTCTAGCAGACTAGGGATTGAAATGTAAATTAAGAACAGGCAGCAGGGAAGTTCTAGTAGGATTAGCTTGCTGCTAGAGGAAAGACTTGGGTTTGGCTTGGCATCTCTTTACCAAATCTCCAAAACCAGATTTCTCACATTGCATTCAGTTGAGATACATCCTTTGAACATGTCGAAACAAAGTTTTGACTCCAAAGACTGCAGGACAGGGTGCACAGAACTATTTAAGCATCTCATGCCTTTGAGGTGTGAATTTTCCTAAGTAAACAGGTTTGGAAATAAAAGAATGAAAGAAGATAATACAGAGTTTTAATTTTTGTGTTTCCAGCTTCTCCAACAGGATTGATTTCCCCTCACAAGAAATCTCCCACCAGCACTGTGGTGGTGTCTTCCTCACCATCCAAAGCCCCTGAGACAGACCCTATTGATGTGGCTGCACACTTACAGCTCCTAGGTGAATCTCTGAGCCTCATTGGACACAGGCTGCAGGAAACAGAGGTCAGTCTGTAACCACTGATCTCAAAGGGATGTCTTGTAATTTACACACAGGATTGGGGGGAGTATTGTTTTATTCTACTTAAAAGTTTAACCAATACTTTTCTGTTAGGAGGAGAAATAGAAATGTCATATTGTGTTCCTTTGATATATTGCCCAGCTTTTTCAGTGAAAGGAGTAGCTAGTTTCTCAGCAAAGGATAGCTGTTAAAGCCAGACAGTTCCTTTGCAATTTTAGGTCTTCAAAGGTAATTTTTAGTTCAGCAAACTTTTCAGTCTATCCTTACTATGTGTTCACCTCGGATCTGCTACTTCCTTTCTATCTTCGCCAGTCTGTGGTTTAGTTTCTATTACTGTCTCAAGCCTTTTTTAAAAACTATAAGCCTTTACCAAGGTGGTTTTTGCATGTCCTGTTGTTTTCAGGCAGTCTCATGGACAGTGCTTTGTATGGGGGCCACTGTTCTTTCAATTTACCCACTAATCTAGAAGTTGTCATATTATAATAGTTTCCTACTGCTAAGTGATAATGGTTCTATATGTACACATACAGATGCACACTTTCAAAACTCAGCCCTGTCTGTAAGGAGAACATATATTTGGCTCAGGTCATATCAAATTTTAGGACTAGCATGATCATCTCATCGCACTCTAGTTGCCTGTTTTATCAGCAGCAAAATAAATGTTCTTGCATTTTGTTTCTGCTATGAGTGAGGTCATTCTTCAGAACAATTTCACCCTTTACAGAAATACATACAAATTCTCTTCCCTGAAAGTGTAACGATTTCTAAACATTTGTTACAGATTTAGCATTTCTTTAGATTTCTTGCAGTTAACAAAATAGATGCTACAAAATGCCAAAAAAATTACATTACCAAAAAAAAATGTAGAATTGTTTTATACAACTGACAACATTCTGACCTTTTCCGTTGTTCCCTACCTTTTTCCTGCACCAGTGTGTTGCCTACTAAGTGTTACATTTTTTGAGGCAGCAGTGTTTCTGTGGAGCACATGGCACTGTGTTAAACAATGAAAATGGACTAGAGGAACTCAAGATACAATTTCTGCATGAGAATCAATGCCGTTGTGAAAGAGCTGGCATTTCCGCTGCTCATCCCTATCCAATTTTTTGTTTGTTTACTTCCAGGGAATGGTGGCTGTTTCAGGAAGTTTGTCAGTACTTCTGGATTCAATCATCTGTGCTTTGGGCCCATTAGCATGTCTGACCACGCAGCTACCTGAATTGAATGGCTGTCCTAAGCATGTTTTGGTGAGTTCTTTGTGCTTTAATTCCATTCTAGCACTGTTAATTTCAGTGAAGTCTAGCTAGAGTATTTTGATTACTCAGTCTTATGATGTGATTATAATACCAGAGAAATAAAAAAATTGTCTTGGTCATACACTTTTAGAGCAGAAATACTTCTTGGAATTCTCTTGAATGTTAATGTTGTACAATACTGGACAACGTTTTTTCTCCCAGTGGCAACTATTTGTAGCATTGATTGCAGTGTATGTAGGTGCTACTGTAGTGATGGAATCAATCCATCTGAAGCAAATAAGAGCATCTGTACCTGTAGCTGTATTTTTGAAAGTTCAAATTTTCCCTAAAAATAAAAAGCACTTTCTAGCTGCCCTTTATCACACAATCTGGTTTTGCTTTAGTAGCATAAAAAATAACTTGTAATCTCAGGACTCCTAATGCAATTGAGGAAGTAACATTTTACATGCAGCTTCTCCAAGGAAAGAAAAATAGTCTTAGTTTTAAAGGAATTGCATAACTACAGGTTCTTTTCCACTTGAGTCCTGATTTAGCAATAGCTTGTGGCATCCATGTAGCATGATGTGGACATAGACTAAGAGGGCAGCAGCATTAAAGATACTGTGAGTCATAACTTCAGCAGGAGACATGAATGAAGCAGTGGAGAGGAACAGAAATGAAAATAAATATATAATCCACAAAAATTATTATATTGAAACAAAATCTGTCAAAGAGACCAACAAAATGTTATAATACAAGAGACCAAACACAGTTTCATTCTGAGAAGGGACTATTGCCAACAACAATAACGAAGTTGATAGCTTAGGCTGTGATCTCCCACAAACTGGGTGTCTGCACAAAAGCTGAGTCAGTGGGGTGTTCCCATCCAAAGCCATGGAAAAACATCCTATGCTTTTTTTTCCTTCTTGCTTGCCAAGTGCATTAAGAGCCATGATACCACATGAGTAATGGCACATATACTGGAAACTTGATCAGCTTATTGTTGTGAGGAGCAGTGGAGCTTTATGTGGATTAAAGCATTTACCTTTCACTTCTGAAAACTTCAGACTTGATAATAAGTAAATTGTTCTGATTTTTACTATTTAGATACATGGCAACACTGGTGTTTAAGACATGAATAAAATTGCCAATAGTTGTGTTGTATGTGGAATGCAATGTATATTTTCAGTCAGTAGGTGGCATTGTTAAATTCTGAACCCCAGCTGGTCCAGACCAGCTGGTCTGTCTTCAGTAATTCAACGGTGATTTTCATAAGGCCTTCTTCATACATCCAGCTGCAGGCTTGACCTTACAGAAATACTGCATTTGAAGAACACACAGACAGGAAAAGGACTTTTAGTCTCAGAATTGTACTGTGTTTCGCAAGGAAAACTGGAGGGCACTTCTTTTTCTCGTATGACTGACTCCCTATTAGTGGGTGTCTTTAAAGGTTTTTCACTTTACTTTTACAATATAGAATTTCATCAAGGAGCTGCAAGTGTGAAGTCAAGTAATATTTTTTTTATATGCTACAACTCTGATAATTTTTCTCAAGTCCTTCATTGCTATTTTTTCCTGTGGCTTATGTGATGCAGTCAATGTGGCTTGTTTCAAATTCCGCTATAAAAGAATGGGGTTTATGTTTATAAGGAGGAGGTCACTTGAGGAAAGCCTCAAGCATTTGGTTACCAGGTACTTACAAATACTGAGGCTAACATTTATGTATAGTTAACATACATTTCCAAAAACATTAAAATAACCCTAGTGGTCATCATATTGGCTAGGAAGATTTGTTTGTCTTTTATGAGAACTTGTAAGACAAGTGAATGGCCTTAGACCCTTTCGTACCCTAATCAGTGTCGTTTTTTAAGGATTTTGAGTCATTACTTGACACTAAATAATACTAAATTTCTTTTCCCAGTCAAACACACTAGACAACATTGCCTACATCATGCCTGGACTTTGATGGGAGAGGATCCTGGGATGTACTCAGCCTCTGCCTGACTGAACTGTGTACATACACACTACACTGGCACTCCTGAAGGGCTCCGTGTGTAGGGTTTTAAACTTTTATATCTGTATAGTATATACATAGGATTGTAACTATTGCACTTGTATTTTATGAAAACTTGTGAAGTTAAGCTGAGAAAACCCTTTTGTGTTGGTGGGTGAAATGTCTTCGAATGTGAAAGTATTTTGAATGAAGAATCCAGAAAACTTTTGAATTCTCGCTTTAAATTCAGAATCCCCCAGTGGCGAAAGCAGCCAGAGAATGGACTTCAAAGAGAAAATGGCACCATTGAAATTGGTAGCTCAGAGAGGTTGTTGACTCTACATCTTTGATGATATTCAAAAACTGAAGGAGCAGCCTACTCTAGTTTGAGTTTCTTTAAATAGGGGAAGGGAATGGACCATGTGGTCTCCTGGTGTCCCTTTTAGCCAAAAGTGTTCTGATATTCTGTGGACAGGTAGAGAGGTTGTATATTTTGGATCAAGGAATAGAAATGAACTCTTCATCACCCCTGTAACTAACTGTTCTTCAGTATAAAATGTTCTGCTTCAAGGGGAAGCTGATCAAAGGTGCAGAACTCTTCGCCTCTTGGTCACTTCTTTCACCACCCCTCTCTTTCAGTGAGTAATAATTGAACGTTGCCAGTGTCCACTGGCTAGTCTGGTAGCAGCCATTTGAAGTAAAGTGGGATGACATGAAATTTAATCTTTTCTTGTGGACTTGCGCCCAAGTTTTCATTAACATATCAACCAACTGCATTGTTTTGAGAGAATGAACCTCCTGATTTTTCTGTAGCATGGTTGATACGCTTTGATAGAGACGAGTGTGGATGCAGATGGGAAAAAAATGGGGTTGCTTCTGGTCATCTTGCATCCCTTTTGCAAACAAGACAACTTTGGTTTCTGAGATCACTCATACCCCATCTCTTTGATCAGCAGTATCGAGAGCACCACGGTGCTGCTACAAGGCAGTGACTTGGAAGTGGATTCCCCTTCCTTCCAGCCACATACTTGGTGTTTGGTTTTCTATTCCTCTTGAAGAGGAGCTACACAACAGCACTTGATTCTCATATAGGCTTTTATGTCTTCATGTGTGCATGCATGTGGTGTTCATATCATATGTATTTAACTTTTACCAGTATCTGTAACAGATTTTAATTTATCCTGTATATTTCTGCATGGGTTTGTGCATATATATATATATGACTGGACTTGATGATCTGAAAGGTGCCTTCCAACCAAGACAATTATATATCTATATATATATATGTCTAGATACAGTTAAAAAGGAAGTATCCCTCCCTCCACCAATAATGTGTGGGAAATGGGAATTCAGTTTGCCTCACCCCACTTCCTGCAGGAATCAGCTACATGCATAGTCGTAAGCATTGGCGTGGTGTGAGGAGGCACCAGGAAGATTTTTTAAGTGCTTGTAGAATCAGGCTACCTTGTGAAGGATGGCTGAACTACTGCAATATCGTTGGACTCTCTCCTTTCCAGTCTTAGAACATAAAAGTTTTTAAATGACAGAAGAGCACTTTTGTACTTGCAATCTTGCTTCTGTTTGTCAGGGCATTTGCCAGTGAGGTAATCCCTCATTGCAGTCAAGCCCCAGATCTCATTGCTATTAAACTCTTGGATATGTGTGTAGAATTTTTTCCCTGTTTCTCCTTGCCAAGCATTTCCCCATTGCACCCAGACAAGGCACTGTCTTTTCGGGAACATGTCTTTCTGTGTCAGTCAGTGTAGGAGGCAGAAGGTTCTCAGACCACCGCACAAGTTCATGACCCCAGCCTCAGCCTGGAATGTTACATTCAACAGCATGCAACGGATCCAGTTTGGGCCTGGAAGTGGGAAGAGCTGGAGAGAGCAACAATCCAGTCTTGCTTTGTATCCTGGCTTGGATTAAGGCATCTGCTGTTGGGAGCAGCACAAAACCACTGGCTCTTTCCAGTCAGGAAAATCCTGGTGATAGGGCACATCTCTGATGAACCAAAGGGGATCAGCTTCAGCTTGGACCTCCCAACGACAGAAAAACTCCTGTAAGAGTTGTGACCAAGGCACACAGGCCTGATGCATTGTGTTTTTACTTAAAAATTTGCAGTTTGTATCATCGTGTCTTGTAGTTATGTGAAACTAGAGGGAAAACTTTGGCAAGACTTGGCAGTTTTATATTTTTTGTTATTTCCTTGCTGTTTGATCCAGATACACGGTTATACAGAGAAACATTTTTGTACTGTACTTAAAATAGAATTGTTTTTTTCTAACAGTTGGAGTACTGTCTGTCACTGCCGGTGCGCGCTGTGCTTTTCCCGCCTGCCCTTACTGCCGCTATTTACCGTCGCTCGGCAAAACAAGTTCAATCCTCAACTCGTTCAAAAGCGCCGAGTTCACAGGCGACCCCCGCCTTTTCTTCGTTCCCCTGCTCACCCAGACCGACGCCCCGGGAAAACAGACCTTCCCGGGGTACCCTGCAGGTGGGACCATCTGGCAACGGCACACGAGCGTGTGACGCCGCGGCCTGCACTAGTTACCGGACACTCGGTCCCGTCCCCGCTTCCCTGCCTCGCTTCCCGCCTCGGCCCACGGCGGGGTTGGGACGGGGCTGTTACGGGCGGTGCCGCGCGCCCCTCCCGGGCGGCGGCCGCTGGCGTCACAGCGGGGCCCGCCCTGGCCTGGCGCGCGGGTCACGTGAACGCACGGCGGCGGCGGCGTCAGCTGATCGCGGCGCGGCGGCGATGGACTTTCTCCTCGGGAACCCCTTCAGCTCCCCCGTGGGACAACGCATCGGTAAGACCCGCGGCACCGCGCCCCCCTTCCCGCCCTCCTACTCTCTCCCCTAACCCTGCGCCCCAAAGGGGGCACCTGGCCGCCCGCTCGCCGGACCCCTTCCTCAGGAAAGCTGTAGCCCCCGCCTCCCCGGCGGGACGGAGGAGGCTTTGGCCAATGAGAGAAGAGTTTCTTAATGATTGATGGGCACTGTCGGCCAATAGCGTGCGTGCAGGCTGAGGCGGCTCCGTCGGCGCTCCCCGCCAGCCAATCCGGGAGCGAGGGGGTCTTGAGGAGTTGAAGTTTCTGCGCTTAAAGGCGCCGCATGCCGGTGGCTCTAGCCACGCCCCCGGCATGGAGGAGGTCCCTGGCTGGGGACTCACCGACTCCTGTAAGAGCTCGTAGACGTGAAGGACAGCATCCTGGACGCCCCCAGGAGTGGTTCAACCCCCCCGCCCCAAACTTCCTAGTGTGTCTGTATCCTGGAACTGTGGAGAGCACCTCCCCGGCATCATGCACCTTCCCACAGGAGGGAGTACCAGCTGCATCAGTGAAATGCAGAGCAGGAGCTGTTTTCTCCACTCTGTGATTTTGCAGTCACCTAGTCCCCGTGTTCAGGTCAGCTAGATGAACACAGAGGAAGGACTTGGTCTGAGAAACGGGAGCAAAGAGATGCTACAATTAGAACACAACCATCAACAGTCACACTGCTCTTGCAACAGAGATGCAGTTCTTAAAAGATTTAGAATAAAGATTATTTTCACACCATGTTATATTATATTGTCTAAGGGGCCTTCAGGTTCTTGAAAGCTGATGTTGTTCAAGCTGTTTAAGCTCTCCAGCTTGGGTATCATCCATTTGTAGTTTATGCATTTACTCAGTCCTGTATTTTCTCATTCATGTTGTCCTTTAGTTCTTGACTGTGAATGTCTTGTCCCTGGTTCAGTAATTTTTGGTATGTTCGCACAGGTGAATAGGCTGCAGTGGCCAGGGTGAGAAGGGAGATGTGCCATTCTCTAGTGTTAGGCGAAGTGGGTATGATGCACTACAACAAGGTGCAAGAAAGATTACCAGGGAAGGTTTGCTGTGGCATAAACGTGCAGATGATCTCTGACATCTCCCCAGATGAATGTCACATGTTTTATCACACTTCCCAGAAGAAGCTGTCTCCTTCCCTTGCTAGAAGGAATGCTCATTGATTCCTTCATTGAGTGCATCAGATACAGTTTTGTGTATGGGGAGAGTCAGTCTGAACTTATCTTTAAATGTCACAGATCACTTCTTTCCCTACAGATCTTCTGATCAGTATAGTAGCTAGATTGTAAGTGGGTTCCTTCTGGGCTTTGCTTCAATTAAAGGTGGCATTTTCAACCAACAAACTGATAGCAAAGAGGAGGAAAAATTATTTCTAGAAATAATTCCACACAGGAATTTAAAGTCCTTAGTATCAGATGTGTAAGAGTAGAATCCTAATGACTGGGGTTGATTTGGGATATGGGAGTCCAAAGGGGTGGAGGAATTACAGCGAATGAGAAAGGAACTCAGCACGGAGGACTTCAAAGTGGTGGCTGAAAATATGAATGTTTTCTCCTTTTGAAAATTGCCTATCAACATCCTGGGGACATGGATAAATGCCATCTTCCCTCTTTAACCTGAGATGTGAACATGACTTAGACAGGCTTGTTTGGTAGGTCCATGGCAACTGCATGTTGAACCCAAGAGCCTGATCACCAAACCTGGTGCTGCTTTGGGCTGTCTGCAGAAAGCTAACTGCATCTTCGTAAATTACTTGGGCAAATTCATGAGTGCCTGATGTAGATAAAAAATTCTAAAATAGCTTTAGATTAAGGCTATGAAAAAAAAAAACCCCTCTGTGGGACACTACAGAGCTTAATCTAGTAAATCCCATTTATTTTGCTGACAAGAAAAGCAATGCTCAGATAATCTCAGTGATCTGTCACAGAATGAGCCAGCTGCAGGAGAGTAAGTTTTCTAGCTTCTTACTCCCTGTCCTGAGATTTAGTCACATAAGCTGCCTCTGTCCTGTTTTTGGACCATGATGTCTCTTCCAAAGTAAGATCAATACAAACTCAGTTTTGGGGGGATTTTGTTATGTGGTGTTTGTTTGGTGGGGTTTTTTTTTTATTAAATACAGTACTTCTGACCCAAAAAGTGCTAAAGCATCATAGTTTAGATTCCCCTCTCAAAATGGAATTTCACTTCAGGAGCTAAAATAAACTTCAAGATGGAAAATCTAATTTCAAGGTGAGAGAGGAGAATGGAGGTGAAACCACCAAGTTCTCTCCTGACTAAGTCTGGAATAACTGGTAATTATAGCAATACTGAAAGGGACAGTGGCAGTTTATTTCAGTTAATGAGGGCAGGCAAGGAGAGAAGTAACAGTGTAGCAGAGAGATGAAGAGGATTTTTTATGGTTAGTATATAGGTTAAGCATGAAAACCAAGAAAGACTATAGAGAGGGAAAAGATAAGAGAAAGCAGATGTCTTCTGTACATCGATGAGCAAGTGGGGGAGGTGGAACACAGTATACCAAAAAAGGTGTCCCCACTCTCCTCTGTGAGCTGAGACCTTGGGAGCCAAAGGAAGCAGTTACTAGCTGTTGTCTGTAACGGTCTCCTATTGGAGATAGATGGTCCCACGCAAGGAACTGCATTGACTTGTCTTCTGTGCCCACTATGTCTGGGTGAGAAGGGGCAAAGGCAGCAGTTGAAGAGTTATTTTATCCTTAAAGTTTAAGCTGATTCACAGGAAAGGTGACAGAAAGAGCGCAGAGACCCAAATACCCACAGCACAATGTCAGTGTGAGTCTCTGTCTGCCACCATCCTTGAATTAGACTTGGAGACATGATTCTGTTCTCTCTAGGAAGCAAGTTGTCCCCTCTGTCTTTGGAGGATCAATACAGCAAGGCTGAATGATGGAGTCTGACCTCCAGGGAAGTGAAAGCATGGGGTTTAGCAAGGAGACTTGTACTGGGTGCTGATTTGGACCAGAGGGGTTGTGAACTGAAGAAAAGTTGGAAAAAAGTAATATTGCATTGCTTACAAATGAGCCTGTGGTGTCATGTGCAATGAAAGGCTGTTGACCTGTTGAAAAGAGTGAGAAGATGCCTGATGCTTTGCTGAGGAATGTAAAGCCAGGAGGACTGAGCACTTTTGGGAATTCTGGTTAAGCCTCTGGCTTGGAGGATGGGCACACATTTCCTGCTGGGCCATGGCAGAGCATGTCACAGGAGAAGTGTTTCTGAACATCACCTGTCTGGTTACAGGTGCTTCAGATCTGTGACAGGGAACAAAGGGGACAAGAGCCTTCACTGTATCATCTTTCTTCAGCTCCTGTCCTTCCCCTGCTATTAACTTTTCTGACAGTGTGCTGCCTCAGGGACAGCTGAGTGAGATCACTAACCCCACGGTGGGCTGTCCACTGCCACCAGGACAGGGACAGCAAACTTGAAAAGAAGCAAAGCTGTGGAAATTACTCATGACATAAAGCTTTGTACAGCTCTGTTGTGCCAGTCATGCCAAGCTCAGAGTTGTTTCTTATCTGATGGTGTCAGATAACTTCTATAAACTAGCTGCAGCAGGAGCACATCAAATGCCAGGCAGAGGAGTCACTGCTCTGGCTCAGTCCTCACAGTAGTCGTCAAAGATACTGGATAGATCTGAGCAATTTGTGAGGCAGGAGCCTGGAACCAGACAAAACCCGGTGCTGTCACACCCAGGGAGATGGAGTGACTGCCAAAACAATGTGGCTTTGAAGCAGCCCTATGAAGGGCCTCCTGTACATTCAACAGGCAGTTGCTTTGAGACTTGGAGGGAGACAGCATTCATAGGCTCCCTCATAACCTCCACTGGAGGGGATTCTCTGCGGCAGGTCAGGCTCAGCTCATTAGCACACAGTAGCAGATGCGGCCTGATGAGCCTCATTGGGAAGTACACCAGGCAGGAAGCCATGCTCTACCTCCTAAAATGCTCTCTGAATTTAGGGACTTCATGATGTCCCCAGCCATCCCAAGCTCAGGTTTCATGAAGGGCAGACAGCTCATGTGCTAATTATGGCTCATGAAACAGGGGCCAGCCGCAGTGATCCTTCATGTGACTAATGAATAGACTTTGTTTTCTTCCCTTCTGCAGGCTTTAGTAAAAGGGTAAAGTTCAGGATTTCAAGGAAAAAGCCAACATATCTTACTGGGCTTGGGCAGTCCATTCGTGCTCGGACCCAAGGAGTATTAAAAGGTCATTAGCTCTGGCACTCCCAAGGCAGCTTGGCCAGGCCCTAGTCTGTCCTGGGTAA
The DNA here is from genome assembly GCA_013400935.1 of Turnix velox. Classification (NCBI taxonomy): domain Eukaryota; kingdom Metazoa; phylum Chordata; class Aves; order Charadriiformes; family Turnicidae; genus Turnix; species Turnix velox. Next base: position 318,109 of record VZTY01030238.1, on the reverse strand, counting down.
ATTAAAGTGCTATGTCCTTGAAAATGCCTCATGGTAACATTCCTATTTCATGTGCTCTAGTACTGCTTTTCCAGCTTTGGATCTTTTATAGCCACATTGTCTTCGTGGTAGGATTGCTACTTTCCTGACACTCTTCACTGACCACCATGTGAATGGGGCTGACAGTACCAGGGTGATCACAGTGTTGTAGGGTAACAGCAGGGCAGGGCATGTTGCTTCTGAGGAGGCCCTGTTTTCCCTGTTAGTGGCCAGCTAGGTGAAGGAGCTGACATGGTTTGTTTGCATTCCTGTCTAAAAAGCAAACTTGCTGCCCAACCTTGGTAGGACTGTTGTATTTGGAGGAAAAGTGTAGAGGGGAGAAAGGATAGGGAGCAGGTTACAAAGTGCCAACAAACATAGTAATGTGAGGGAATGGTGTTTGCACACTCATTTAATGTTCACGTACAGTGAAAATGAGGATGAGGAGGACTGTGTAGGCTTGAACAGTGAGCGCTTGGATAGATAGAGGCAGTTTTTGTTTCATCTTTAGTTTCTTCTGAAGCCCAGAGCTTTCCAGCAGGCTCATCCCAGTTCCTGAGTTGTGGTTTTTTTGACTTCCACGTGCAATGTTTCTCTTCAGGCTTGAGAAAAGTGGATGTGGACTTTCTTTCAGCAGAACAACCCGTGTGATTGATTTGTGTGCTTCATTGCCAGAGGCAGCAAACAGTACATAGAAACTTCTGGCAGGGCTGGGGTTCAAACCAAGATGTGTCATGAGCAGGAGATGCCGGAGGACAGTAGAAGTGAAGGGTGGCTTTGTGGCCATGTGTGTGCCAAATCCATGAGACCAACCTATGCTGCAATCTGCCTGCCAGAAAAACTGTCCATGTGGTACACCAGAGCAGGAAAGCTAAAGCGGAGGTGGAATTAAAGCTGGCCAGGGACATAAAGGGAATTAAGAAAAACTTCTACAAATATGTAAATGAAAAGAGGAAGACTAGGGAATATGTGGGCCCTTTCCAACAAGACACTGGAGAGCTGGTCAGAGGGGATTTGGAGAAGACTGAGGTACTCAATAACTTCTTTGCCTCAGTCTTCACTGGTACGGCCTCTGATTCCACAATTCAAGTCTTGAAAAATGAGGCCATATACCAGGGGAAGCACGATCCACCCACTGTGTGTGAAGAGCAGGTTTGTGATCACCTGAGAAACCTGGAGGTGCACAAGTTTATGAGACCCAATGAGATCCTCCCACGGGTCCTTAGAGAACTGGCAGATGAAGTTGCCAAACCACTGTTCATCATATTTGAAAGGTCATGGCAGACTGGTGAAGTTCCCACTGACTGGAGAAAGGGGAACATAAT
>VZTY01030238.1:281865-316333 GCA_013400935.1 Turnix velox | reverse complement strand
GGCCACAAAGATGGTCAAAGGGGTGGAGCAACTGCCCTATGAGGAAAGGCTGAAGAAGTTGGGGTTGTTTAGCCTGGAGAAGAGAAGGCTCATGGGGGACCTTATAGTAACTTATCAGTACCTGAGGGGGTCCTACAGAAAGGCAGGGGAAGGACTTTTTAATATGATACCGGATGGGAGGACTAGAAACAATGGATGTAAATTGGAAGGGGGTAGATTTAGACTTGACATAAGAAAGAAATTCTTTACAGTGAGGGTGGTGAAGCACTGGAACAGGTTGCCCAGAGAGGTTGTGGATGCCACCTCTCTGGAGGTGTTCAAGACCAGGCTGGACAAGGCACTGGGCAGCCTGATCTAGTGGGAGGTGTCCCTGCCTATGGCAGGGGGTTGGAACTCGATGATCTTTAGGGTCCCTTCCAACCCAAACTATTCTATGATTCTACTGTGGCAAGTCCTGACCCAAAAGAGTTCTGCAGCCAATTTTCTCTCATGTATTCACACTGCATCATTCATTCATTGGTGTATGCCCCAGTGCACCAGACAGGCTTTCTTCTCCACCCCATCACCCAGTACAATGCTACCTACCCCCTGTGTCTCACTGAGTAAGCATAGGTCTGCAAGAGACTAGTATTTCCAGAACAAATTAGTACTCAAAGTGACACCAGTTTACCTGAATCAAGGGGCCAGACCTTCAGAAAGGTGGAAAAGCATCAAGAACATTCTGCCACTCTCCTTCCCATGATTGCCCTTTTCCATCTGCCTGTGGTCACAGTGTAATCAGTGTAATCACAGTGTAATCAACACATTCCACAGTCAACAGAAAAAAGTGGTGGCTGGATTGTGTTAAGATTTGGACAGGTTGCTTCATACTGTGGTATGTAATCTGTAGGAGGGGCAATGTGTCCAAGAGATTGCACTGCTGAGTGTAGTGAATAGCTCTCTGCTTGTGCTTTAAAAACAGGACATCCTAAACCATGATAAATGTGCTTACTCAGGAAGGAGTTTTTAAAAAATCATCTGTTTGCTGTGTCATGGCCCTGTCCCATAACTGTGTAAATGGGTATTTTATGTCATTGCCATAGAAGGATCATTAGGCACTGGGTCAAAACTAGGAAAAGGTGACTCTGAAGGGAAGAGACTCTCCAGAAGGGTAGAGGACCCTTAGCAACAATGACCAGCAGTTTTGCAAATACAGACCCTTCTTTAAGTACCTTGTTGGGTCACAGCTCTCCTGAAGAACACCTGGTAGGTGCTAAACCGGTTCTTCTAGTTTTAATCCCCTAGCTCTAGTCAGGCATTGTATAGGACGAGAGGGCTGGGAAGGATGGTTCCTTTCCTCAGCTAGCCATCTGCTGCATCTCTCTGTTTCACAGTAGTCTGGAGAGTGCTTGGGTCCTGCCTGACCTGCTGGTGGTGGCCCTGAAGGCATCACCCCCTGGCACAGGCCGGAACCAGAGACATGGCTGATTATAGGGTGGAGACACTGGTTCTCTCAGTAATAGCTGCTCATTCCCCAAATCTCTGCTTTGAATAACATCAATGCTTACTGAGGAATTCCTAATTAAAGGGGACACAATCAAAGCTGAAAAAAGCATTGTTTCAAGTTTAGCCTGCACTTCACTTCTGTCCATACACCCCAGAAGCCAGAAGGGGAGAAACTTACATCTTGGGGGAGAGATGTAAATGTTAAACGAGAGAGATCCCTGGTTCGACTGTTTATGTGTGCTTATTTGTTTTTGTAGGGCCCATGTAAAAAGAAGGGGATTGATGTTTTTGTCTCCTTAATTTGGTGCAAGCCAAGAGTACTGCTATTGACATTAGTGACATCTGTCACTATGACCAGATCAAGCTCATGTTTTCTGGCCTTGCCACAAAAATGCAAATAAGCCTTCTTTTCTCCTTCTGTGGAGCTGAAGTCATGCTGAGCCCCCTCTCTTTCGTGTGCAGGACACCAGAGATCACACAGTGTGTTTGTGTGTTAAAAGCAGGTGGGCAAAGCTGAGCAATAATCCATCCCAGTGTCCGGACAGCCTTGTGCTTTGCGGTGGTGACACCTAGCGGGGAACAGTTGGTGGCCTGAATTTTCCAACGTCCTTGCATTTCGGGGTGGAAGCCAGAGCGAAGGTATCAGGGCTCTACTGTGTCCTGACAACTGAACAGCAGCCTATGAGGGTGCCAGGGCCCCTCTTAGCCTTGCTATGTCTTGGTTTCTGTTTTCCAGAGAGAGCTACTGATGGGGCCCTGCAGAGTGAGGACTGGGCTCTCAACATGGAAATCTGTGACATCATTAATGAGACTGAAGAAGGGTAAGAGAGCTAACAAGGGTACACATCCAGTGACAGGTCCCAGCACACCCTGTTACACTACATCCCTAGGTCGGAATGGTAGCATGCACTGGTGGAGGTATAATCTTGGCTTTCAACAATCCCTAAGATGAGTCTCTGCTATTAGACCTGGAAACAGCAAAGCTCTCAGATCATCTGTTAAGAGTTTCCCTGTAGTATTTGCAAATGCTGGGGGCCATTCAAACAGGCCCTTAGGGTCACCAGAAAAGCCTTGATTCAAGCCAGGCAACCTCCCATCTCCCAAAGGCATATTTGCAACTCTTCCTCTTCATTTTATTCCTCCTTCATACCCTTCTCTTTCTCTCTTCTGGGAATGTAAAAATTTGCAGGCTGGTGGCTGAGGAGAGAGGAAAATCTCAGGCTGCTATCTCTTCTGACTGTGAGTCCTGCTGGGGTTCACTTCCCAGGTATTTTCATTTACAATCACTCAGACACGCATGAAGTGGGTGCCTTGTCTCCTTCTCCCTGCAGGGGAGATGTTGTTCAGAAATCTGCCAGATTTGTTAACTCTGGACCTAGGGATTTGCCAGTGTATTCTAAGGGGACTGTTCCTTCTCATAGTAGAGATGTTGAGAGCAGCATGCTACGTGGAATAAAAAAAATAAATGTAGGTTTCACTCCTGCTGTTGTATCCCATGGCAATGCTGACAGAGGATTAGTAAGCCCAGTTTCCAGCTTCAGAGTTGCACAAAAACAGTGTCAAATATCTCTTCTCACAGTTCTCAATCTCAAGCTGTGACCATTTGGTGTTCTGATTTCTCCTGCAGACCCAAAGATGCCTTCCGAGCCATTAAGAAGAGAATTGTAGGGAATAAGAACTTCCATGAAGTTATGCTGGCTTTGACGGTAAGGGGTCAGGTCTCTTTCTCAGCTCTGCAATAGCCTGCTGGGTCCTAGACTGAAAATACATGGATATCTGAAGCCAACAAGGAGAGAATACATGTAGGTAAACTTACAGCTAATGCTTCATTGCCTTTGAAGGTCCTGGAGACGTGTGTCAAAAACTGTGGCCATCGCTTCCATGTCCTTGTGTCCAGCCAGGATTTTGTAGAAGGTGTCCTGGTGAGAACAATCCTGCCAAAGAACAATCCACCTGCCATAGTACATGACAAGGTGCTGACCCTCATCCAGGTGAGCCAAGAAGCCATTTATCTTTAGCTGTTTGTACAGAAGATTACTGCACATGGTGATGGGATGTATTGTCTCCTTCTCCACAGTCCTGGGCAGATGCCTTCCGCAGCTCACCGGACTTGACTGGTGTTGTTGCTGTCTATGAAGACCTGAGACGGAAAGGCCTGGAATTCCCCATGACTGATCTGGACATGCTGTCACCCATCCACACACCACAGAGGGTGGGTTAAGGCAGCCACACTTCTGGGCCTATAAGGAATCTCTAGCTTGTAATTAGAAGGCTTTCAGTGAAGAAGCTCTAGAACTGCCTCTCTTCTAGCGAGCTATTGAAAGCAGATAGGGAATTGCCATCAACACTTCTCTCCTAACTGTAGTGGCCTGTCAGCTATGAGTGTCTGACTTCTCTCTGTCACTTTTCCTATCTTTCTGTGTAGACTGTGTATAGCTCCGACTCCCAGTCCAGACAGAACTCTCCTGTGGTCAACTCCCCTCAGCAGATAGAGTCCATCCTTCGCCCTGTCACCCTGCCCACTGGGAGAGGCACATCCAATGATGCACCCATCACACCCACACCAGAGCAGGTGAGTTGAACGCAAGCCCTGTGGTACTGTTGGCTCTCCTTGCATTTTGGGGTTGTTTCATAAACACTGTTCTGGAACTGAGTCAAAAGGCTGCAAGATTTTCTCTGTAGAGGGCTGCACTGTTCTTTTTCTTTAGAGAATTTAAGAGAAGCAGTATCTTGCATAGTTGGCATTACTAATGGTAGCACTAAGGCAAGAAATGGAAATGCAAAGCCATCACCTTCCCTCCCTGCCTCCCTTCCTCCCCCACCTAACCAAGCAGGGGGCCAGCAGGCCCCCCAGCCTTTCTCCTCCCACCGTGTCCCCTTGAAAATGCAACTCAACACTGGCATGTCCTGCAGCCAAGACACTAGGAGGATCATCCCACAGGGAGACAATTGGTGGCTGCTGCCCTTCCCCACTGGTGTTAAATAGGAGAAGGGTGAGGGGACTGTTTTGGAGCAGCTGGGGAAAGGAGGAGTCTCCAGTGGAGCCCAGGTGTGTGAGATTTGGGGGAAAATGGGCTGGAAAAGGATTGGTGTGGGGCAGAGGCAAGAGATGGGGGAAGAGAGCCCTGAGAAATGCTCTTGTCAGTCCAAACTGGGGAGAAAAATGGAAGGACTTGAGTTTTCACTGTGAGGGTGGTGAGACACTAGTAGAGGCTGCCCAGAGAGGTGATAGAGGCACCATCCATGGAGACATCCAAGGTCAGGCTTGCTGAGGCTCTGAGCAACCTGATCTAGGGCAGGATGTCCCTGCCCATGACAGGGGGCGTTAGACCTAGGTGATCTTTAAGGTCCCTTCCAATCCAGACCATTCTATGATTCTATGACTTCTGTGTTGGTACTTCTCCAGCCTCTGTCCTTAAGGAGCTGTTCCTCTACAATCATTGTCCCTCAGGAGCTCCCTAGAGCTCTATTGTGGTCACAGTGATAAACTGAGATACCACAAACACAGACTGGTTATGTTTTTCTAAGATATGGCTGCTTGCAGGTAAAGGAAAGAACTGGCCACAGGGAAAGGGGGAACTGAGACACAGCTTTTTTAGTGTACTATAACAAAGCTTGCCCAGTAGATGCCTCCTTATTATCTTTGTTAGTCTTGCTTCACTGATGACTTTATATAAACCAACCATGTCTAGCTATGTGGTTTCCAAAGACCAGTGCTTTCTCACTTGTTTCCTCATCCCATTCTCTTCTCTCCTTCATCACCCTGATTTCATATAACACCATGTTTAGCACCAAGGCTCCAGCTGCAATGCCTTGCAGAACAGAGGGGAGAAACTGTTCTCAAGAGGCTCATTATCAGCTTGTGAAACCAAAGGGATAAAGCTTCAACTGCACACTTAGCCAAGGCCAGCCATTTGAATGGGAATTAATTTTTCCCTCCCTCTTATACTGCTTTGGGAATAAAACTATTTGAGTGGCTGCCACACAGGAGCTACTAGTTGGATTTGAATCATAAAAATAGCCTGTGCTGACTATTGAAAAGCAAGGCTAAGCTAGTGGCCTGGTATCTGTTGCCAGACAAATGAACTTGATGGTAAGTAATGGAGATTCCTTCTGCTGGAAACTCCTTAGAGCTAAACTGAGTGGTGGCAAATGAGCTCCTCAGTGGCTGTTCCCTTTGGTGTTGTGAACAGGCACACACATGCAGTGTGCTGCCTTCCAAAGCTACCTCAGCTATCTCCCAAGCCTTCCCAGGTGGATCTCTTATTTCCCTTTCTTTCTGAAGATCGGGAAGCTGCGCAGTGAGCTGGAAGTTGTGAACGGAAACATGAAGGTCATGTCAGAGATGCTGACAGAGCTGGTGCCATCCCAGGCTGAATCTTCTGACCTGGAGCTGCTGCAAGTAAGGAACATTGTCAGGACAGAGGGCTGGCACACGCAACTTGATTTAGCAATGACTTGATGGACTGGGGGATGATGCATGCCAGGTGTGGGGAATATTTGGACAGTTTAGTGATGGGATAAAGGAGAAACGGGGAAGGTGAAATTTCAACAGCCAAGGGAAGTTGGACTATTGATGTTGGAATCATTGCACTTGGGGACTATATCATCTGCATCATCATAATCTACATCATCTTTCAGATGATGTGTTACACAAGAGGCATACAGTTGTTGCATGCAAAGCTCAGAATCAGTTTGCCTTTCACAACAATATCTGTTGCTCATCAACTCTTGGTGGTAGACCCCAGAAGCCTCTGAGTTTGTCTCAGTCAGAATTCCAAATCTGTGAGTGCTCATCCTTAATCTGAAATTTATGAATTTAACCCTTCTGTGAGCAGGAGCTGAATAGGACCTGCAGAGCCATGCAGCAGCGTGTGCTGGAGCTCATTCCCCGTATCCTCCATGAGCAACTCACTGAGGAACTGCTCCTTATCAATGACAACCTCAACAATGTGTTTCTGCGACATGAAAGGTACTTTTTCCTTCTCTTTCACAAGAGTTTACTGCCCCTTGAAGGCCTTCTATCCCACCCTTTCAATCTCCCCATGAGTATAATGCTCAAAATGCAGCAGCCTGTATCATCTATCATTGAGAACAAACCCAGTTCTCAGTTTTTGGTGGTTTATTCCTGTCCCTTCAAAACTGCTGTGTAAGTTGCTGATGAAATATAGAGATGTCCCTGTGGCATAACCGAGAAAGAAAGATCTGCATCAAAAGAGCTGATTGTCTAGCTCTGAGTTAGACCGGGATGGATGGGACTTGCCTAAGCGGGATCAGCAACACTTTCTTTTTTCTACTATTTCATCAAACCCTCTCTTAAGCTGGGATGAAGTCTGGAGAATTTAGTCCCTGTGTCTGTATGGAGAGCTGGGTTTGAACCATTTTTATAAGAAGTAGTTCTGGAGGATCACAAGAAGCTTCTTCATATCACCCTACCACCTCTCAGGAGACACTGACTCAGTGGACCTTGTTGTGATGTCTTGGGTCTTGAGGGGAAATTGGTACCTGAGCCATGGTCCCCCCTTTCTAGTTTGTAGTGAAAGGCAGACTGTGCCAAGCCCTGTAAGAAATCTCTTGCACTGAATAAGCACATGCTACTGAAATGTATTCTGTCTTTTTGCAGGTTTGAGCGTCTTCGGACAGGACAGCCTGTTAAGGTAACTTGGAGCAATTGTCCTTCTGTGCAGCTCAGTTTGCATCCTGCACCTCCAGCTGTGTCCAGCTGAATTGGAGGGAGGTTTGGTCTGTGCCACTTACAAGCTCTCATGCTTATAAGGTCACCCAGCGCAGCAGCACTAGGCCACACTACTGTGCAGGACAATTCCCACTGCTAGCCTCTCCTTCCCTGCCTCTGGGAGCCAAAAGAGCAGACCAACAACAGTTCCATTTTTCTGGTACTGAACACTGAGAGGGCCAATTCCCATATGAGCCACCCTTTTTACTCTGAGCACTGCCCTATTCTCTGAACCAGCACCTACTCTGCCTACTCACATCCAGCAGAGCTGGGAGGCTGGCGTGTTCTGCCCTGGGATACTGTTCCCAGTCAGTTCTTTGATCACTGTTCCCCTTCTCACAGGGAGAGATCTCAGAAGGTGATATCTTCTGATGGGTACAAAAGGGACTCCCTCTCCAGGGTTAATGAGCTAGGGTTGCAGGGTCCCTCCACCTTTTTTTTTTTTTTTCCGTCAAGGCACCAAATGAGGCAGAGAACAGCTTGATTGACCTGGGACCCAGTGCCCCTTCTGCAGTGAGACAGCCTGAAGTCACCAACAACCTCTCCTCCCAGTTGGCTGGAATGAGTATGTTGCTGTGTGGTTTTCCCATCAGTCTTTTTCTGTTTCTCTATGAATCCTTTCACACCCTTGAATCATGTCCCAGAATTAGTCAGTCACATTCATAACGCAGCCTAGAGAAATAGGATGTATTGTCATCTAATAAATTCATGAAGAAACTTGTATATGCCCCAAGGCATGCGAGCATGTGTCTCAGCATCCACTCTTCATGTTGTGCAGGAGGTGGACATGACTCAAGAAGGACCTCAGTATTAGGCTGAGGCTGAGGACTGGACCTTCCAGCAGGGTCTGGGGGTAAGCTGCTCCAACTTCAAGGCTCTGCAACAGTGCAGTGGCCTCCCACTGCATGGTGTCAGGCTGCTCTCTGGGTGTGGGAGAAGAAAAGCAGCTGAGCTATGCTGCAGAGGCAGTCATGAGCATCTTGAGCTCAAGACTCTGGATTTGACAGATTGTTTACTCTAAAAAGCCTGAAGGGTCTCGAGGGTTCTTCAAGACATGCTGACAGCTTACATAGCACTGCCCAAAGCCCTCACTAGCTGTTAGCACATTACATTTAGTACAGTTTGGATGCAGCTACAGAAAATCAACACAACTGTTTTTACAGACAAGCCAGCTGAGATGTTTTACAAGTAACATTTTTTCAGATGATGCTTGAGTCAGGAAAACACACTCATCTGTCTCAGAGGTGCTTGCCCAGAAGCACAGCTTACCCTCATCCACAGGTTATAGAGCAATTCCCTTTGAGTTGTCAGGAACATCTAGCCTTTAGCATCACTGCAGTAAATTGATGATGATGATGATGCTGAGACAAAGCTAAAAATATCTGCTGAGCTGCTGTAGAAACTGCTTCTGTTACTTTAGCCATGACACTGCACACATGCATGAACTGTGCTGCAGCTTAAGGGAATGATAGAGGAGTTTAGGCTGTTCTGATGCCAGCTTTCACCTAGCACCCCCTAAGTCCACAGCCCTCCATTTACTTACTGCTCTGTGTTTTCTGCTCACCCTGCTCTCTCTCTCTCTCCCACAGACCTGGGCTCAAGCAGCGTAAGCGCAGGGCTGCGCACCCTCAATACCTCTGGCAAACTGGAAGAAGAGTTTGACATGTTTGCTCTGACTCGTGGCAGCTCGCTAGCTGAGCAGCGCAGAGAGTGAGTGTAGCAACCCACTCTGTTCTGCCTGGCCTTCTTGGAAAGGGGGAGGGCTCAGGGCTACTAGGGCTGTGACCCCAGCCAGCAGCAGTTCCTGGGAGACAGCAGAATGCAATAGAAATGCACTCATCTGACATACAGTTTTCAGAAGACTTGTGTGTTCCTAGACATTCTTCCTGTTGCCATCATCTCATCTTCAAAATGGGCATGGGAAGAGGGAAGTGATCTCTGCATGCACATGTCCCTGACTGCCATGTCAATGGACTGTGGTGCCACATGTACCGGACAGGCTTAGCATCTGGAGATGAAAGTGTAGAGTGTGAATGGTGTTTTCTTGTCTATCTCTCAACTCATGTGCCCTGACTGGGGTGATGTTGATTTCAGAAATGCTGGTATCAGTGCAGCTTAATGGCAGAGTATTGAACTGGAGTGCAGGAACTATGCAGTCAGTTGTGGTTTGCAAGGCAAGGCACTACTCTGAGCTTCAGCTTCCCTGTTGGGACCAATGGTTCTTCCTCTGGTATTTTTGAGACCTTGTGATGTAAAACACTAAGAGTTGGGTCTCCATAGTGCTCGTTGAAATGAAGAGGTCTCTGCTGCAAAGAGTGGATCCCTGAATCCTTGTCCTGGGAAGAGCTGACAAGAACTGTGCTGACCATATCACTTTAGAGACTGTAGCTGATCTCAACCTGTTTTGTCTGTCAGAATCATCCACTGCTCTCCATCAACTACCAAACAGTAGAGCCCACAGGTATATGGCTGCCTCCAGCCCTCAAAGACCTGTGCTCCTAATCTCTGTCCTCTGGAGTGCTTTGTTCTGCAGCTGGACAAAACACATTAAAGTCTGTTAAGGATGTCTCCTTTCATTCCTCTATCTCAGACTGCTTTTGGTAAAAGTGGTGGGGAAATCCATGGCCTACACACAACTTCATGTGTTTTGCCCATGGGTTTCCTGACTTACTCTGGGGTGTACTGCCTGAGGACAGAGGCAGTCCAGGACCAAAATAGTGGTGCCAACAGCTCCCAATCTGGCTCTGAAACTGAGCCACTGGTATGTACTTCATGCTGGAGGCTTGGGGAGATCTGAGCAGGGGAGGAATCTTATCCTCTCCTGCTGTGGTGCAATCTTTAACAAACTGAGACTTGTGAGCTCAGCACAAGTAATAAGACAACTTCTATTTATTCCTTACTGCCCTCCATCTGCCTGTACTTGCACTTCTGCCAGGTGGCCTCCACTCTCACTGGCTCAGGCTTCCCATTTCACTCAAGAGCCTCTGCTCTCAGTGTCTCCCTCCATCTGAGCAGACCTATTGCCCTGCTGCTCCTGGATGGGACGTGCTGTCAGGAGACACAGACAGGGCAGCTGAGGTTTATTTCCTGACGTCTCCCTTCCACGCTTCATGTGTGTCTCAGCGAAGCAGTGCTTGAAACACCTGAAGCCCTTCCTGCCATTCTTCCTCATCAGTGGCATGATAGCAGCGTTGTACTTCATCCTTGATGCCATTGTCCACAGTGGCCCCTTCACTGATGAGCACTTCTTTGAGAAGTTTGAACGTCGGTGGCCCAAGCCTCTAGCCCCCAACAAAAACAGCTCCACTTGATGGACTGCTGGATCTGCAAGAAGGGACCCAGGAGCAGCTGGAGAGGAGAATTGCGAAGAGTGTCTGTGAGAGGCTCTATTCTCCCAGCATGGTTGGACTGTTTTACATACTCTGCGAAGATTAAATGGTGATGTATAGCATTAGCATGTGTCATAGCAGCCCAGAGAGGACTCAGAAATGGGATGAGGGACTTATGGGTGAAATGTCTGTGTGTGGAAAGAGGTGCTATAATGGTGCATGAAACAACATTAGATTCTTCTGATCATCTGGTCTCTCCTTCTCTGTTGTGTAGACCAGTGAGTCTCCACCACCATCAGTTCTTGGGTGGTATTGGTTAAAGAAATGTTTTTGAGCTGTGTTTGTGTCTGTGAAGGTAGATGAGTATGAGGGGCTTGTTGCTTAAATCCTTTATAAAATAGCTGTGATCCTTCTGGTTAACCTGTTAGTTATGCCCCTTCCGTAGTCAACCTGAGAGCAAATGAGTGTCATGATTGATGTACATAAGTCTGTATTTTAGGCTGTTGGATGTTGTTTTCATGTGATGCTTTGTTATCCTTCTGTCACGTGCCAGGGCTATCCTGTGGTGTCCCACAGGGAAGTTGCAGTGAGTACATTAGTCTGTTTTATGGTGGGCTATGCCTTTAGTAGGGTTTTTTCACGCTTTTCTAGAAACTTTTGCAAGCAGAATGATAATAGATGAATAGCCATGCAGTCAGAAGCCCTGAATATGTGTTTAAGAGTTCTTCCTTTTCACTTGCAGACATCTTACCAGTCTGTGTTTTATCTGACTTCATGCTTTCAGGGTAAAGTATGAAGATCCCCAAGCTTCCAAAGGACTTGCAGGTGCCCTGGATGCCCGGCAGCAGAACACAGGAACGGTAAGCAGTCACAGAGCTTTTAGTGCATCACCAGGAATGAGACTTTACTCCTTGCTAATTGACACAAGAAATTTGCTGACTATTTGATAAAATTTGAGTTTTTAACATGACTGATGATAACTCCCAGTCTCCACTAACCCACACTTACCACCTGGGCTCCATACCTCTTTCTTTAAAACACAGAGATGGGGAACTACTCAAAGTTTGGGGCTGACCAGTTAGTTACAGCATGGTCTTCCTATATCTGCAGGGAAATTTCCACCCAGTAATATATGGTTTATTCCTCTTCATCAGGTTTCCAAGTCCAGTTGCCTTCTTCCTGCTATCAAAGAAGTAGACCACCTGTATTAGTGTGTCCTTTCCCCCACCCTAAACCAAATTATTCCCCTCTCCCTCACTCTCTGTGATAGCAGCTTTCAGTGCAGGCTTTCTCTCAACCAGGGGGACTCTGGTGCCTCTAGTGATGGAGCCCAACTGACTAAGTGGATGATGCGGCAAGGAATGGTGAGATCATGGAGCACCAGCTGGGCAGAAGGAAGCTGGGGCTGCTGGTGGTCCTGGCACAGCACATGAGGATCCACAGCAGACATCAGCAGAGGCTGCAAACTCAAATGGAGCAAGCCTGGTTTGGTTCATTAGTGGAATCCAGGGTTGTAAAGGAAACAGGCAAAATGTCAGTCCTTCCTCAAGTAAACACGTCTGTAGTAAAAAAATCCTGGGAGAATGTGCCACCCTTTGAGCTAGAGGATGGGGTGGGTACAGGCACTATGTGGTGGCATCATGAGGAAGGCTGCTGCCTGCAATTTATTTCCCCTGCAGCTTGTCCTGCTCAGCATGAGGTGCCCCATTTGGAGGAAAACACATTTCAGCTTTTATCCCATTGAAGGCCTCTTCCTCTAGCTAAAGTGTCTGAGCATTCAGGCTGTTGAATTTGGTCTTTTGGCAGCAGGAATTCCTGCAATTACATCTCTTCAGACACACTGAGGCTTTGACATGCTCCTAGGTCTAAGCTCATTTGCGTGTCTTCCTGAAATGGGCACTTCCCAGGTTAATGTCTGCTCTAGGAAGTTTCCCCACATGCTGTCCAGTTGGCTTGAATGCACTTCTACCCCTAAGAGTTCTTCTTTGGGTAGACAAAGCCACCTTGCTTTGAAACATCCCTAATCTCACACATCCTCTTCCATCCCCATCCCCATGCCAGCTGTGGTAACTTTCTGCACTTGCTCCCTACATTGGGGAAATCTGCCAGTCCATGGTAAGAATGCATTGATCTTTCTCTTGGCCTTGCTATTTTCCTGAGAGCAAGGGAGCTATACATATTAGAAGATTAATAAATAAGTTCCCATAAATACTCTCTTGTTCTCTTGCTTGTGAAGCATCTGGCAAGGTCTGCTTCTTGCTCAGCTTTGTACAGGAGCTTGTGACTGGACAAAAGGATCTGGGGTTTTGAATCACTCTTGGTTTATCTATATCCAAGGTTATCTCTGTCCATTAGGAAGGTGTAACTTTGCTATTTGAATTGCCTAGGGGCATGAAGCCTTCTGAGCTAGCTTTGTCCCTCCTGGAGGTAAAACTTACTAATTGTAGAGGACTTTCCCTTTGATTGGTTTCTGTAGTTTGGTGTGATGTCAAGTCCTGCTGTGCTCCATGATCCTACCAAAGAATCACTTCTTGGCAAGAAGTGGTGCCAAGCTTTGTATGTTTGGTATCTTCAGCACCAGACTTTGAAATCAGACTTTCCCTGATTGTAGAAGGGAGGATGGAGAAAAGCATGTCACTCATTCTCTGGCTGCCTAACACAACTTTCATCCAGTGTGTCATTACCAAAATGGGAAGCTTTGTCCATCCCTAGTATCCAAAAGCCAGCTACCAAACCCCAGATGTTTTTTGTGACATGTATCCTGGAAACTGCACTTGTCTCAGTGTGGATGGGTCAGAGAAAACAGATGAGCGGTGGCATTGGTAGCTGGGAAAGCTTTGTGGTGGCACTGGTTAGGCTTGGAAGAGCCTGAGCTGATGGAACAGGGTGGTGGGAGGATTAGCTTTTGTGTTGAGCTTTCTTTTTGGAGAATTACTTTCCTGGCACATTCTCCTTTTTCTTGGCCTCATCACAGTCTTTCCTGCTGTCCCAGGTGCCAGTTCCTCAAGCAAATTTCATGGAAGACATAGAAAAGTGGCTCTCTACTGACGTGGTAAGTCAGGAGCTGCTTTCCCGGAGCAAACAGTCTTGCCAGAGTTGTCTATGGGGCAGAATTTCAGGCAGTGTACTGCAACACTATCACTGCTGGATGTGTGGCACAGGCTGGTTGGAGAGAGCAGGGAAAAAAAGACAAGGACACAGGGCTTTGGATAGCCTTCTGGGAGGCACAGCTAATGAAATGAGGCTCAGATGCCACTCCTAACATGCCTGTAGTGCAGAAGTGGGGGAAGCACTATCCTTCATGCAAAGAATCACATCCATGGAGATGCCTTTATCTGCCTTGCTTCTAACTGTGCCTCTCTGCTCCTTCCTGTCTCCTTAGGGAGAGTCAGAGGATGCAAAAGGTGTTACCAGCGAAGGTAAGACTTGCCAGCCAACCTCTTTCTCCTGCTGTTTCTGGCAATACCATGGCTTTTTCACAAACCCCTCTCCTGGCTAATGCTCTGCCCTTCTCTTGCCCCAGAATTTGACAAGTTTCTGGAAGAGCGAGCAAAAGTTGCAGATCGGCTACCCACTTTGTCCAGTTCCACAGCAGGAACATCTGTCTCCCCTTCTGCTGCCAGCAGTCATCAGAAGCAAGCAAAGGAAGATGATGCTATGTTTTCCTTGTGAATGCTATGGACTGGTACACTGTGGAGCAAGAGGCTATGTGTGCTGTTTTGTTTGCCTCCAACCAGGGGCCAGCAGAGGAAGGACTCTGTCCCCTTCCTCCACTCTCTTCCTGTTTTTCCTTTGAGTTGTTTTTATTTTAAAGCTGCTTTCAGATTTCAGATAATCTTTGTTGTGTTTAGGGATGTCACACAATAGATTGGTTAAGGGGTTTTTCAAAGTTGCTAGAGAATGTGGGAATTTGGTGGGCTTTTTATTTTGTTTGTGGTACAGTGTGGGCAAAGTGGAAGAAACTTCTCATCCTCCTCTACAATGAGGTAGTGCAAGATCTTGCCCAAGAAACAGGAGAAGCTGCAGTCTGCTGCTGAAATCATTCCTGCCTGCCTCTTCCCTCACCCCATCCCTAGAATGGATCTCCTGCCCTCTGTCTGCCACTCTTAGACTGGAAAGCATGGGATACAAACCATTACTGGTGACAGAGGAGGAACACTAATGGCAGAGGGACCCTGTTGTTCTAGTTTCTCTTGTACAAGTGCTTGTGGTACGCAACATCTTCCCACTAACAACTCCTTCTCCTCCTCCTCTTCCTTTCCTCCCCCTCCCCATTAGTTTCTCCCAGAATCCTACCCACAGCCTGAATGTCCCCACTGCATGACAGCCAGTTACCAAAGCCCTTGGCTGGGCTGCACACAGGACTTGAGCTGCAAGTGGTACCCCCAGTTGGAGGGGTTGTCTGCTATGGGTTAGGATGTGCCTTCAGCAAACTCTTTGCAGTTAATTCTCCCATTATTATACTCTCTCCCTGATGCAATCCCACCTCCCTCTCTCGCTTCCACTGATGCCTTCCACCACATCATACTGTGGCGTGGGGAGTGTCTCTGAGCTTCTGATGAGACCAGTGCTGGAGCCTCCTTAGGGTACCTGTACGTATTGGGGGCAAAGACGTGTGTTGCTTTAAAGCAGGGGACCCTTACATTGATACTGATATTGATATACCAATGAGAACGTGCTATTGCTGGGATAGTTTGTTCAGCTGCTGAGCACAGATGCGAAGCGAGTCATCAGTCATCACATGCCAGCAAAGCAGCCCTGTGGCTACACATGGGGGGTAAAACTTCTGAGCTAAACTGCACACGCTGCCTAATTATAAAAAAGGTAGCCATGGAAAGGGGTGCTAGGCCTGGGGCTCCTGCTCATGGGATTTCTTGCTGTGCATGAGAGAGTTGCCTTTTTTATTGCACATTAAAGGAGCAAAGCCTCAAGCCTCCCTTGAAGATATGTGTGTACTGTCAGTGCCGGCGTGGGGAGGGGAGGACCCTGTAGAAGGGAAGAAAGGTGCACCCATGCAGCAACATTTGCTCTCCACAGCAAGGAAAGGACACTGTGGTGCTGAGATGGGGCACAGCAAGGGGGCTGAGTGAGACAAGGCAGGTGCTCACTGTTTTTTAGCAGTCTCCTGGGAAGGTGACTACAGCACATCTCAAAATAGCAACAGGGCAAGCTACCTCCTCACCTTTTCCTCTCTGCCTTGTGACCAGACCTATGTACCCATCTCACACCCCATAAATCACTTAAAGACATGCAAGAAACATAGTTGCTGAGAAAGGTCTTTCTGGTATCCACAGGGCATCTTCACTTTTCCCCATGCCAGTTCCTGGTGCACAGCTAAGTGTGAGCTGGGGGAAGAATTCTTAAAAGGAGATTGAATGGGTTGAAAGTGTCATATGAACCCCAGACTTGTAGGAAGAAGTTAAATTAGCTGAAGTCATCCAAGATCCAGCACCACCCTCTCTCCTGACCTTCAAGGCAGCCTGAGATGTACCAAGCTGGGGGCAGAGCTGGTGTGCAGCTGGCAGCAATGGGGCTGGAAAAAGCAGAGTGCTGAGTTTCCTTCTCTGCCAGCGCTTGTGGGATGGGCAGAGGCTTTATATCTTCTTCAGCTTTCCAAGTCAGACAGCACATACTATCTTTGCACATTTTGTCCTTTGGAAAAATGAATTGCGCTTTCCAATTCCATTGCATTCCCAATGCCTCTGGGAGAAATCCGGGGTGAACATCTTCGTTCTCCACCAGGTGGTGTTATACATATGTAACATAACCTTTGAGTAGCAGTCCTCAAACTGCGGTGTGTATGCTATATTCTGTAGGTGGTGGGAATAGGAGAGCCCGGCTTGCTGAGCCTAAGAGCTGTCTGTCCTGCCCTATCTTGTTGATGAGTCCAGTGGCTCTGCTGGAGGTTGCCTGAAACTAAACAGCTGTAGCTTCATCTCAGTTACTCGCTCTCCTGCAGCCAATTCTGTTGCAGAACTTCACCATGCCACAGAACGACCCCACACTCCTCAACTAAGAAGAGCTTTGATGAAACAAAGGGTGAAAAGCACTTTGTCTGAAGAACACAGCCTAAGAGCCACAGGTTTCTTCCTTCTCAACTGAATGAGAGTTTCATTTAGCAAACATGGGGAAATGAAAGAGAGGAGCATGGCCACATACCTCTCTCACAAGTGCATTTTTACCCCACATAGCTTATGTGTTTTTACTCTCTCCAGCAAGAGCACACAGAGCTTGCACCAAAAGCTCAATGCTGGGAGTTGGGCCCACTGGAGGATACTCAAAACCAAGAGACCATGAGTGACCATGAGCTACAGGCCAGCACAGCATCCCCCCAGTGCAGCAGATCTGTGAGTGCAGGTCCCTCTCACAAGACAGGACTCTGAGCTGAGGTGGGAAGGTCTGAGAGCTCCTGCAGCTTCCCTCTTGCAAGCCTCAGCAGAAAAACAGACAAGAGGGAAAGGCAAAAAAAGTTAAAACCTGAGTTCTCCTCATGAGACAACTGCAGGAGTGGACACGAGCATGATGGAGTACAGGCTGGTGGCTTTTGCAATCATGGGGCCAGTTCCTAGACTCAGGCTGCCTAGGTCTGCTGGGGAAGAAAGGCTTCTGGTCCCTAGTCAGGACTCATGAAGGACACCACCATGTTCATAACCGTGAACAATCCAGTGTTCAAAACATCAGAGTGCACTTACAGCTCATAGTGCTGTACTTCCTCCATCCATTGCCTGCACCTTCCCCTGAAAGGCAAGTCATCCTCGATGTATATTCTTAGCATGGGGAGCTTCAGCTTCTCCTTATTGACCCTGGGATGCCCTGTACCCTGCCTCAGGGTGTGGACCAATTCTCCACACTCGCCTCATTTTTCCTCCTCCTCAGACAGCCATCTCAGGAGCTGGCGAAGACAAGAGGGAATGGTCCCCATGGAAGACTTAAGGGCAGAGGAACTGGTTCACCACTATTTTTGTCACAGGGCAAACAGTTGGGAAAGGGTGTTGGTGGCTGACAAGTAGAGTCGGTTTGAAGTGATGACCAACAGATGAAAATTCAGAGTGCTGCTTGTGGCCACCTGTGCTAGCATATGCCCTCCCCAGCATGCAGCCAGCCATAGTCACAGAGCTCTCAGCTGCAGGCCACACAGCACAGAGACATCCTACCAGGACATTGTCTATTTTTCTCAAGTAACTGAAAATAAGAAGAACGGGGCTGAGAGCACGGAAAGATTAGTAATGCTGCACTTGTAATGATCATACCAGGAATAACTGGTTTCTACAGAGGACAAACTTGGTGAAAACCCCACCAGGTCTGCAAGGGATCAGTTCAAGAAGGGAGCAAGTGTTTTGCGTTGTCCAAAACTGTTTTATGGTTGTAGAAAAAATAAAATGGTGCCACGTTAAAGAATCCATTTAAATGGGTTTCCCTTTTTAAAAGTATTTCCTGTGTTGCTATTTTAAAAAGAAATAACTCTGACTGATCGCTTATGACCACCAGATGGCTGTGGTCCCTCACACACTCAGACTGAGCTGCTCCACCAACTGCAGAGGAGCGCCTCTTGCTTCCCAGCGACCTGCCTAGCAGACTGTGCAACCATTGGAAAGGAAGTAAAACAAAGTTTTGTTTTAACCCAGCTCTGGAGCCCTCTAGCATGATAAGGGCAAGGATCTTTTGGAGCGAGTCCAGAGGTGATCACGAGGATGATCAGGGGGCTAATGAGGACAAGCTGAGAGTTGGGACTGTTCATCCTAGAGAAGGCTTGAGGGAGATCTCACAGCAGCCCATCAGTAGCTGAAGGGGGTCCTACAAGAAAGACTGCTGGCCAGAGCATGTAGCAATAGGACAAGGGGCAATGGTTTGTAATTAGATTAGACATTAGGGAGAAATGCTTCACCATGAAGTTGTCAAGGCGCAAGAACAGGTTGCCCAGAGAGGTGGTGGAGGCCCCATCACTGGAGACATTCAAGGCCAGGCTTGATGAGGCTCTGAGCAACCTGATCTAATGCAAATTTTGATCTCTAATGCAAATTTTGCCTTCTCACTGAGCAGAGTGACTACGTGACCTTTGAAGGTCCCTTCCAATTCAACATATTCTATGATTCTATGTATTACACTGCAACAGTTTGCCAAGTGTGGATTCAGAGAATGACCACTCCAGAACATGCATTAAAGCATTGCGACTGCAGAGGGTCTGGGAAAGAGAGCTTGAACTGTGTTTAAGCATCCATGAATAACCACACAGGGAACACAGTCCTGACCTGGATGGATATTTTGTATGATCCAGATGGATATTTTGCATGACCCAGAGCATTTGTTTCTACAAAAGCAGAAGAAAGGCATAAATTCTTTGTACTGGGTCAGAGCTGCTACATATCTCTGAAAACCAAACAATT
Organism: Turnix velox; assembly: GCA_013400935.1. Classification (NCBI taxonomy): domain Eukaryota; kingdom Metazoa; phylum Chordata; class Aves; order Charadriiformes; family Turnicidae; genus Turnix; species Turnix velox. The sequence continues at coordinate 297,401 of VZTY01030238.1, read as the reverse complement.
GCTAAAAGTTAATGAGAATTTCCATGATCTTTGGGTTGTCTGGTTTGTGGCATACCAATATCGCATTCATAGAGGCAAAAAAATAAGTGCTTCTCTTTTACCTACTACCAGCCTCCTAATAGTATATGCTTTATTATTTTTAGAGCAGTGAACAAAAACATCTCCTGATTTCCCACAATATTGTTTCACAAAGTCCCCGTCCAGGTATGAGGCTTGTCAGAGTTGGGCTGATGGTTGGATTAGATGATCTGAAAGGTCCCTTCCAACCTAGATGACTATGACTAAATCAGCCGAGAAGTGTCCCATGCTAGTATACTGGGAAGGCTGCTCTCCATCCCACAGGACTTCATGTTGCTCTTCCATATCAAAGTTTCCTCAAAGCATATTTTCAATAATAAAATCCTCCCTTCCTTAAAAAAATGAGGATAAAGTCACTTCCCCTTCTCATCAGATCACTGTTAGTGGTACTACTTAGGGCAGATGGAGATGTTGGGAATGGATGTAAGGTGAGGACCTGGGGGGCAGCAGAGGAGGCTTGTAAGGAAGAAAACATTTATGTAAGTAGTTTGTTTTTATCTGGACGGGGGCATAAGCAAATGGAAGCACAAAAAGACGAAGGAGATTAAAAAAAGGAAAGAGGACAGGAAAATGTCCAAATACATAAGAAGAGTAGGAGCGAGGAAATGGAGGTGGTGGTGAACATGAAGAAGAGGTGCAACACAAGGATTTGTGCTGTCAGCCAGTCTGTTTCTCCTGAAGACCTTTCACAAATCACAGGAACAGATGTGACTTCTAGGGTGGTTCCAAGGTGCTTGGTAGCCCTCAGCACGTTTCTCTTTTGTTGACTCAGATGCTTTCTCCCTTGGCTTTTGGGGCATCCAGAGCACCTCAGTCAGCAGCTCTGCTGTATGTTGGGTGAACAAATGGTCCCCACCACTTTCTGCCAATAACCACTAAGTGAAGGAGGGGGGTTCACAAGTAAAAGCTTCCTCCTCCCTCTCTGCTGTCATCTGCTGCCTATGGCAGGGGTGCTGGAACTCGATGATCTTTGAGGTCCCTTCCAACACGGACTATTCTATGATTCTATGATCTTGGGAGAGCACATGGGAATCGCAGCGGGTTCAGACTGCAGGAGTGGGCAGATTCACTTCCCCTCCCAGCAGGGTCACCAGAGGTCAGAGAGATGGAGATGGGTGAAGGGGGACAGGATCTCTCCCTGTGAGTAGGAGAGGCTTGTGGCAGCACTGCCTCTGACAGCATTCCTGGGGGGATGGACCTTGGTTCTTGCCACAAGGCCCTGGTTGGGAGACATGGGGGTGTTTTGTTCAGCAACAGCAAGTCTGGGGGCCCAGTCCTGGTGAGGAGATCCCTGGAGCTATGTAGAAAGGCTTTTTTCGGGGGAAGGATCAGTAATTCCCTCCCAGCACAGAAAAGCTCCATGTGCCACTCTCCAGGCACTGTGTTGTCCCAGCCAATCTCAGCAAAAAAGCGTGGATCAGATGCAAGGTGAATTTTCCAGTGGGGTGAGGTGAGGACACAGCTTTCCTGCAACTTTAGGGGAGGATCTTTCTCAGAGCAGCAAGAAAATCCATGTTTAGAAAAATCACTGTGAGGCAATTCAGTGATATTCTTAGCTCCCTTGAAAATAAAAAAAATAAAAAGGACCTGAAATACTGAAATCCCTGGCCAGTCTCAGTGGGAGAAAGGTGCCAGTTTCTCCAATGTCTCTAAGCTCCTTTGCACAACTTAAGCCCAATCGAGGAAAAAAAAAAATAAAAAGAGTCAGGGTGTGGGCCTGCAGTGCTTCTCTGTCCATCCCCACTGCCTGCAGGCAGGGACATACTTAGTGCAGCAGCTGACAGCATCACTCACCAGCTCTGGCAGAGTGATAAAGAGATGGCTCATGATGGATCTTGAGCATCTTCAGTCCCTCTCATATCTGCCAGCCTGCACACAGCAGCTGAACACTCATTAATTCAATTCACACATTGTCCATCCAGGAGATCTTGTTAATGATAGTTTAGCTTAAAACTGCAGCCATGGTCCTGAGATCCTGTTGTGCTTGCTACTGTGCCAGTGAAGGGGGACTTTGCCACACAGAGCTGAAAGCCCCACTCTCCTGTGCCTGGGATGCTAGGAAAGACCACCTGAAAAAGGGGAATGCTCTTTCTTTTCTGCACTAGCCACTGTGATCCATAAGGACATCAGTGCATGAAGCTCTGAAACACTGAGCCCACCCTGCCCCTAAATGAAGGTTTTTGAAGAAATATTTGCCCTTGCTAACTCCTCTTTCTTACTCCTTTTTGTTAGCACATTGCCATACACTTTCACAGCTAAGCTCTTTCAAAGAGCAGCTCAGTCAGGTAAATCTACTCCTGCCTGTCTGCCCTGTTGTGATCTTTTGCAGTGAGGGAAGAAAAAGGGAGGGGAAAAGGAGGAAAGTCTGTGCCATAGACACCCTGTACAGCCTTGAACAAGTTACTGAAATTGGGTACACTACACGCCAGACTCTAAACATGGCTCCTTTCTACACCTGCTATCTCCTGTCTCCTCTGTTTGTTTTCCACCAGCACTGGCAAAGCCGACTGCCCATCCAGCATCTCCAAAGAGCAGTGCTCCTGTGCCTCGATTCCCCTCACACAGAGCGGGAACTGTCCCGTTCCCAGGGCAGATTCCAAAGCACCTTCCATGTCCCCATGTCAGTGAGGTCAGCAGTCTTCCCTACCTAGGACACCAGCTTTTCCAACTTTTCCCACCACCCTCTCACACTGCTGCTGGGGAGCACAGATGGACGGGGAGCTAAACACACACCACGTCCCACCCCACCTCACCCCTTACACTCTTGCGTGAGCCTCAGAATCCTGATGCCTGCTCTCCTCTCCCTCCCCCTCCCCCCCCCATCACCCGACTAGTGCTGACTCGCCCTCACAGGCATCCTGCTTAGTCAGGGTCAGGCCGGGCCGCCCGTATTTGCTGAGTAAAGGTTTGGGGCTCTTTTGCTGATTCACGGCTGAGCAGGCTCCACGTGATGCCGGGTAGGAGGGAGAGGGGGGAGGATTCCTGAGCACTGCCCTGAGATTGCAGCTGTTGCTCCTGGCCCCTCTCCCGCATCTCGGGACAATCGGAGAAATCTCCAGAAACAGCTCTGGCCGCTAGCAGCCTGTCAGCTGTCATAGAGGAGGGAGGACACGCATCTCCCATAACCCAGGGGCAGGGAATCACGCAGAGGCGGTTTGGAAACTTCGGGAGAGTGTGCGGGGGTGGGGAGGAGTGTGTGGGTCTCACTCTCTTTGCAAAACTTGGTTTCCAGCTCCATGTCCTTCCCTCCCCTGAGAAAGGGCTGTGAGCTGCAGCACACAAAGATCCTCCTTTGTTTCATCTGTGTGATTTTCTGTCTCAGATTTTCACAGTTTGTCCCGTCTCCAAGACAGGGCACACTTTGTTTTACACGGTTGTTGTGCTGAAACAAAGGAGGCACCATGGGCTGAAACTCTTGTACAAATGGAATTTTTATGTGTTAACTCCACACTGCTCCCTTCCCCGCCTCCCTTCTGCTCCTAAAGGCAAGCCCCGCAGATCACGGGGTCTGTCCCTACCAAGCACAGAGACTGTGCTGGGCTTTGTGTACTCTCTCTCAAAATTTCAGCCCAGTGTACTTGTAACCCAGAGACTTGCCTCACACTTCAAGTCTCTGGTCGCAAAGCAAACATTTGACGACTTGCAAGGTGCTTGCTGTGTTCTCCCTCCTGCTACCTGCTCTGCTCCCGGCCAGCCCAGCTCCCTCCTTGTTTGTAGCCATGCACTGGAGAGGTATATATCCATCCAACTACATATATCCATCACCCATCCATATGTGCATTGCAATCTGTGCTTCCCATTTTTGTCATGCTGGCCCATTAAAGCCACAAGAAATCTGCCCACACCTCCCTTTCCCCCCATGTCAAGGATTCTTCTGTGTGTGGTTTGCCCAGCATATCTATTTCCATCTGCAAGACCTTCTAGGACCCAGAAATGCCAGTCTAGAGGTCAACTGAAGAGCTTGTGCTCCTCATAGTGATTTCCAGTGTGTTTTGCTCATAAACTCACTTTTTTCCACCTGTATCTCTTACCTAAATTTGGATTGTTCAATGTACAGCCAGTTCTGCCAGGGCTGTGCTGTGCACATTTGGTAAACATGAGTCAACCCACAGCACTTCGCCCTGTGCTCTAGCACAGACTTCCTTCAGCAGATCACTTTAAGCAGTTATTGCAATTTCTTTGTGGTTTTTGTTTTTCTTTTTTCCCCCACCCCTTCCATTACACAGCAGATCCTCAGTAACTTACTGAGTCAGCTTTCCGGGGTAAAACCAGGCAGCTGAGTTTTGCTGTGTCACGGTCTGAGAGACCTTATTCATTCAGTAACCATTCATTAACCCCTGCAAGCCCACCAGTGCCATCTTCCCCACCAGCCCAGCATGAAACCCACAGGGGTTAAGGAGACCTTGGCATTCTGTGACTCCCTCTGTAACTAGATGATTCTGACTATAAATCTATGGGCAGAACAAGCTGTTAAGTCCATAAAGAAGAGGAAGTTCTCCCCTTTCCCAACCCTAATGAAAACACTGAATAATCTTCTGTTGTTAACCATTCATCAGCAACATCTCTTGATTAAGTAAAGCCTCGGGGAGACTTTTAAGCCCAGAAAAGTCTTGCCTGAGTCTACTTGAGTGATCTTTCCTAGAAATCTCCCAGACAGTTTGACTGGTGTCTGTGTACATTCCCCTTATGGTGAGTGGCTATGGCACTACCCAGATGCTGCTTGCTGCACAAGAGGTAGATGAAAAGACTTCTGGGAGGTGTGGTGGAGACCAGAAGTCTGACACTTCAGTTAGGTCCAGGAAAAATCTCCCAGTGACCTGGATGCAGGGTGGCTAGCTCCTGCTTTCTAGTGGCCCACTATGCCTCAAGTGAGTTGCTTTGGGGGCCAGTTTGTTCTTTCTACTAAAAGCAAGCACCTCCTTCCCCATGCATCACTCTCAATTTTTCTTCTAAGAAGAGATGGTTCCTTGCAGATCTCTCCCAGCACGCTAGCACACCTTGTGTTGTTAACCTCCTCAGACCACACAGTAACAGCACAGCAGAAACAATAGGTGCAGGGCACTAGATGGGGGCAGAAATGCTCCAGGCGAGCAAGTGCAAAGATGATGACACCCCACTTTCAGTTCTCCTTCCATTTGGTGCAGGGCATTTGGGGTTTTCCAGTGGACTGGTCCTGGTCTCACAGTTGCTCCATCCCAAGTAACCCTGATAAGCATTAAATAGTTCTGGAACATGGTTTCATTGCCTGAACCTATGGAATAGCTCACATCAGAAGTGGACTGCAGTAGGGACCTTATCTCTTGTGACCACCATAGGAGAAGGTCAAGCCCCAAGATCCAGAAGGAGTACATTGGCTCTATATCCTGTATGGCTACGAGCCCAGACTTCTTCCTGGGGAAAAGTATCATACCTGGAATGGCAGTGACATGACTAGCCATCCTCCCTCTCTTGCCTCCAGACTCACATCCATGCCTACCACAACCCTGGGTGACAATAGAGGAGGAGGACCTTTCTGGACACATCCTTTAGAGTGCCTCCAAGCATGCTACCTCTTAGAAGGTGGCAGGTATACAGGGGACAAAACCATTGGTTTAAAGCAATCAGGAAGACCTTGGGTAAGGACTGAGTGTATTACCCCAGAGCTGCAGAACAAAGGTGAAAGGAGGGCAGAGCCTGAGCTTCCCTCCACCAGAACTACTGATTCAATCTGTACTCCAGCTTCCCATGTCAGAATAGGATTCAGCAAAAAGGACATAAAATGTGAACTTTGAGGAGTGATGCCAGGTGGAAACACTCATCTTGGGAAGGTACTGTCCATGCAACCCTGTGCTCCCATGAGCTCCACACAGAAGCCCTCTCTCAGGTAGAGTTTGGGGGTTTATCACACTTCCTTCAAAGATTCACACCTCCCAAGATACATTTATTTTACCTTTCAGAAATACAAGCAAGCAGCAAGCTGTCTGAGATGGCATGGGGGTAAGAGTGAAATGGGACTGCTTTTGGTAGCATGCACTGTTGCTTTAAAAGAGCGAAGCAAGATAGGAAAAGTCTGGCTGAGTCAGGGTGGAAGTGCTGAGTTATTCTTCCTGAGAACCACACCACATGCCAGATGTCTGCCTGAGCTGTAAAACAAGCATGGAAGCACACTTCTCCCCAGGACAGCTTTTTAAACTGCAGCACTAAACCCAGCTGGGGCCAGAGATAAGTGCAATGATGGGGAGACAGCATGAGGCATGTGGCTTAGACAACTACATCCATCAGCAAAGCTGCAGGGTGGACTTGGTGGAGGGGACAGATGGACAGAAGATGCCACAATCCCTCTGTCCCCTCACCAGGCTCTGCCTTCCCTAGCACTACCTGCGTGATTGCTGCACAGGGAACACACACAGCAGCAGGAGAATAGTGGCTTTAAGTGCCCTTCTTTTTGGGTTGAACACAGAATGTGGGCTTTTCCAAAGTACAGTTGGCCAATGCATTGCCCATCTAGTCTAGCCCTGCCCCAGCTTCCATCTACAGTTGGAAAAAAAAGGCCCAGTTCATCTGCTGGCTGCCCCATTCATCATTCCACCAGACAAAACAGCAGAGTAGCCAGCTACTGGCAGAAGCCCTTGCAAGCACTGTAAGTCTAACTCTCTTTTCCCCAACCAGAGAACTTATTGGCCCTAGAAAGTCTCTGTGAACTTCCTCAGTTTTCCCCAAGTCTTGTATGCCATCTTTACAGTCCACCAGCTACCCCAGCCTTCTGGGTGTCTTAGGAGATGGAGTGCTGTTCTCCTGAACTGTGGTCACGGGCTCTGCAATGAAAGGGTTACAGGCACCCTCGAAGGAGAAGTTGCTGGACGTCCTCTTGTTTGTGCTTAGTTATCAAGAAGCATCAGGCGACTTCCTTCTTGTCCCCGGGGGCTGCCGGGGAGGAGAGGGTAACAGCCAGGCTGGGAAGGGAAGTGCAGTTGTGTCGAAAGAAGTTTGTACTCGCACTGAGGTCAGCGGTTTGGCTGCTCACGTGGCCTGGCAATATAAAGCTGGATGCAGGAGCCAGACTTCCCAGCTCAGAGGCTTCGCTGTCCCGGGATCAGAGGGGACGAAGGAAAAGACAAGCAAGAAAAAAGAACAGGGAAGCAGAGGAGTGAAACGAAGTGCCAAAACATGGAAACTTCCCAGTCAAGCAGCTGCGAAAGGTAAGAGTAGGACAGGAATGAGAGTGAAACTTTTTGCCAGAAGAGTATTATGTTTATCCCTTCCTCTTACTTTTAGGCATGCTGTTCCTGTTTCTGCTCTGCAGGGAAAGGCATGCTCCTGCTTTCACCTCTGTATGGAGACTGTCTGTCTTCCTGAGTAGGGATACCAGTGCTCATCTGTGGCTCTACTCCTTTCTTGCCATCCAAGGCTCCCCCTTTTAAATAAGAGTTAAAATCCATTTTGTCAGAGAGGGACAGCACCAACATCTATTTTGCTCCTCTTCCCCAGCATGTCCAAGGACCTGTCAGAACTCTTGAAGGAAGCTACTAAGGAGGTGCACGAGCAGGCAGAGAACACACCATTCATGAAGAACTTCCAGAAGGGGCAGGTGTCCCTCCATGAGTTTAAGGTATTTTGTAGTAGCATCGCTTGGGAATGGAATTTCGTTGCCAGGAGATACAGTTAGATCACATGGTCTGTGTGGGGACTAAAGGGATGGGGACAGCACAAGGAAGGAGATTCTTTGCATTACATCTGTCTCTTTATCAAGCTGTGTAACCCTAAGAACTTACTGTCTCCTCTTGCAGAAGGCAGGGCACCACTGTACACAACAGTATGGGAAGGATAAAAAGGAGGTTGGAGGGATCAGTGTAATAATTTTTGTTGTTCCTCATAAATACTTGTATGTTAATTACTGGCAATAATAGTAACTGGAGGTATGGCTATGCAGATACATGAGTGGCTGAGAAGTATTAGAGAATACTATGCTTACAACCATTCAGGCAGATACAGCTAGTAACAATAGAAAAGTGAGAAAGTGAGGCCATGGGATAATTTTTGACTCTGAACTTTGTAATGTTTCTATTGCTGCTTGGGTTATACCAGAGCTGAAATTCTGAACAATAACTCATAGACTGACTGAGTTTGAGAAAGCCATGTCTGCCGCTAACAGGTAGGAGCCTGTTGCTTTTCTTAACATAAATGAGATCAATTTGCAGACATTAGTTTGCACCTATACATGATTCCTGGGATCTGAGCCACATAACAAAGTCATGAGCAAAAACAGCACACACCTGGGCCAGGAATTCCTGGGAGGCTATAGGATGTGACGCATGGACTCGCAAACAACAGCTAGTGATCCAACCTGTGGTTTAATTGCTTTGTTGTTGAATTGTTCCTTGGCAAATAAATCCACAAGAGTAGGAAAAAGACTACTTATTTCTGACAGGACACATTCAGGATACTCAGTCAAGCAAAAATTTAATCTCAGGTACTGACTTCCTCCTGTTAGTAATGTGGCACTGGATAGGTAGTGAACTTCGAGACAGGCTGGCAACAATGTAAAAAGTCAGGGATACAGCTCAGTGACTTAGAAGATATTTATATGCTGAGTGAAGCGTGACCTGGGTTTTAAAAAGAATCCATTTATAAATCAACTTTTCCCATGAAACCACAAACTGTTTCTGAAAAATACCAGTCAAGTTAGATTTCCTTAATTTGTTAGGCGATAGTCCTGTGTTTTGTTTCTTTTCCAGTAAGCTGGTTAACAGGTTATTGTTTAAAAACTCTAGTTTTGTTTACTCTCTTGGCAAACCTATGTATCTACCTTCACATGTGGTTCCTCAGAATCTGCCTGCTAACCCACTGCCTGTGTGCTTACCAAAGTCCTATTTGCTGGCACAGTGGGGAAAAGTCAAAGTGGCAAATCATTTAGTGCAAAACTGACTGCTTTTTGGGAGAGTAATGTGCCTTCTCTCCTCTCATTAGTGTGATATTCCCCCCAAAAAAAACCTTGACTCACTCGTACTACATTGCATTAATCTTTTACACTTGTCTGCTGATAATGGATTCTGTCCAGTGTAAGGATGGGGAGGTGTAGATGTAAATATGTATACAGTCTCTGTAAACATGTTTCACATACCTGCCAAAGGAAAGAACACAGCTAAATTGTCTTGTGCCATGTGGAAAAGCTGGCAGATAGAAGAAATTGTCACGTGAGATAGGAAAAACAACAATAATAATGGTTTCAAAACACAAAGGAGAACACACAGCCTCCCAATGCCTCTTCACAAAGCCATCTTTCAGGGGCAGGCTGTGTTACTAGCCCCCTTTTATCTTGTCTTCTCTGGGCAACCAAGAAGGCAGGCAACCTCACATACTAGGCTGAAAGAGGAAGATGGTGGTCTGTCAACAGGACAAATATGTTGAAAAATAAACAGGGTGTGTCATCATCTCACAAGGCACCACAAAGGAAAGCCACATCTTGAAGCAGTCAAATTTGAACAATGCATCAGAAAATATACCCTTGGGAATACCCTCTCCATTGACTGAGGGAATGAGAAGAATAGATCAGGCATGATTCAATAGGGCTACAGTTTCCATTGTGTTAAGCTGCAAGACTTTTAACTTGAAATTGAAGGTAGCGGCTTTTAAGGGCATGTAGGATCAATATCTGCAGGAAAGGGCTTGGTCTTACCTGATTCTGCCTCACACAGAAGGGGAAGAGCTAAACGTTGTCTCACTGCAATCTGCAGCTCTGTTTTTCACATGGGAAACCTGCAATATCTCAGGGGTACATGACTCTTATTGAGTGTGCCTTTAAGTAAATTTTTCATTAAAAGGATTTGCCCCCAAAACCTGAAGAAGATGCACCCAAAGCTCATCATCTTCCTTCTCTTTCAGCTGGTTACAGCATCTTTGTACTTCATCTACTCTGCTCTGGAGGAAGAGATTGAACATAACAAGACCAATTCAGTTTATGCCCCTTTGTATTTTCCGGCGGAGCTACACCGGAAAGCTGCCCTGGAAGAAGATCTGAAGTACTTCTATGGAAGCAATTGGAGACAAGAGATCCCATGTCCTGAGGCTACTCAGAAATATGTTGAGAGGCTCCACTATGTAGGCAAGAACCACCCAGAGCTGCTGGTGGCCCATGCCTACACTCGATATTTGGGAGACCTGTCTGGAGGGCAGGTGCTGAAGAAAATTGCTCAAAAGGCCCTCCAGCTGCCCAGCACTGGAGAAGGGCTGGCTTTCTTCACCTTTGACGGAGTTTCCAATGCCACCAAGTTCAAGCAGCTCTATCGCTCCCGCATGAATGCCCTTGAGATGGATCATGCCACTAAGAAAAGAGTCTTAGAGGAGGCCAAGAAAGCATTCCTGCTAAATATACAGGTAAGTAACAACCAGCCAGCCCTGTCTGCCCATCCCCTTTCCAAAACAACATAGCAGCTACAGGGTAACATCAGAGCTGGTGAATCTCAAGGAGCTAATGAGAAGTTGTGGATTAGGGCAAACTAGTTAGAGACGGATGGCTATACTTGTCCAACCAGAGACTTAGTAAAAGGCTGGTTTCTGAAAAGCTTTTCTCCCTCCCCTAGGCTCTTTTAAGTGCCATTATTCAGATATAAAGAAGGGCTTATACTTGGAGCAGGGATCACCACCTACTTCTCCTGCCTCCTTAGTACAGGTCCACAGGTCCTCTTAATAGGCAGATTATGTTTCATGTAAAAATTGTCAGGAAGCTTGGACTTAAGGCTTTTTTCTTCCTCTAGTTCCTAAAGTGCCTGGTTCAAGGGCAAGGAATCTAGTGAAAGAAAGAGGCCATATAATGAGACAATATTCTCTCTTCTCAGGTGTTTGAGGCACTGCAAGAGCTGGTGTCTAAGGGCCAGGAGAATGGGCACCTTGTGCAGCCAAAGGCAGAGCTTCGCACGAGGAACACTAACAGATCATATGAGCACGGTAAGGCACATCTAAGGGCAGGACTTTAACATTGCCCCATGTGGTTTTGTGCTCCTCCTTTCCTCTGTTCTTATTTGTAAAAGCCATTGAGAAACAAACATGAGATGTTTGTCCCATCTCTTCTCCAGCCATCAGCAGGTAAAGCACACACTGATGTCTGCAAAGCTTCTTCTAGACATGACTGAGCAAGGGTGACACGTGGAGGCTGTCCAGGAAGTGTCAGTGAGGGAGCACTGAAAAAAAAGTCCCTTCTCCCCCTCTCAGGTTTTAACAAGTGTAAATTTCACACATCACAGGAGTTTTGACCACAGAGAAAACTTGCCTCAAGTTCACAGAAGCAAAGACCAGAATTCTGGACCCAGCAAATCACCCATGGTGCTGTGATGCTGTCAGAAAATTCCTCTGCACACACAGTTCTAGCAAAGGGTTCTCTTTCTTTGGGCTAAGTCTCCCTCCCTCTGGTCATTTTTCTTGCCTTCCAGAAGTATTTATTGAAAACACTGCTGAAAGCAAGCTGGGTTTACAGTGAGCATTGTTCTAGAAATTGACATGTAACCAACTGGGAGGTGGGGACATATAAAGCTGTCCATCAGTTTTCCAAAATTGAAAAAGCTCCATCTACTGACAAACTCAAATACCAAACTTCCATGGAGTCAATCTTTTAACTAAGTGAGGAGTGGGGCCATATATTTAGGAGTGATATTCCTGATTAAATGAGATTCAAATAAAAAAAGTGCTCGAAACCTACCTATTAAAAAACTAAAAGGGAGATTTTTCATTGCATACTGGGTTGAATCATAGTTTTCCCATATTAAAAAAAAAAATTAAAAGCAAACCTTGTCTTGCACATCACTAGGCAGTGAAGCTTAAAACAACTTCTTTGGGAAAGGCAGTAAAAGTTGCCTCCTTTGCTGCTCCTTTCCCAATACACTCATAAAAGTAGTACTTTCAGAAAATTTTGATGTTCAATGAAAATCGCACTCTGAAGTTGTACTGGGAAAACAATTTGTCCAGACTACCTGCGTAGGGTCACTGGATGCTTAAGTGGTTAAATCAACAAGAAGTAGGAGAGGAAATGCCTTTTTAAATTCTGGCTTCACCATTTGGATGACTTCTGCACACATCAAAGGGTGGATGGAGCTGGGCAGGGCATTTACAACCCATTAGGAGACAAGGGAAGAGGCTGGTACTTGCATGCAGGCAGAGGAATTGTAAGCCTTTGTGACTCCCAGGACAAGATGCCGCTTTCTTTCTTCACCAATCCCAGGAAGAACCTGCTGCCGCTGCTTTCCCCAGCCTAGTTCTGGGCCTCCTCCTTCTCCTCCTGAGTCTGCTCCAGCTGTGGGCAGAGCAAGTCTAGCATAATGTCAGCTTCTTGTCCCAGCCTATTCTCATCCATCTTTTTCTTTTCTCCTCCTTCCTATTTGATCTAGGTCCAGTGCCTGGGAAAGAAAGTGAGATGACAAAGAGGCCACACAGGGACGTGATGCCCACCACTCCCCTGCTACGGTGGATCCTGGCACTCGGCTTCCTAGCAACGACAGTTGCCGTGGGCTTATTTGCCATGTGAAAGAGCAGGACCTTCACCTTCTCCTCATGCCATTCCTCATCCTGAACTAATCCACCTTCCCCAGTTCATGTGTGGAAAATCCCCCTCTGACTGGGTACTGTGATCTTGGCTCTGCCACTAATATTAGGAGACTTTTCTCTCCAAAAATCAAGAGTAAAGGGAGGTCAGGCAAACTCCCTCCTGTGCTTGGTGTGAGATTAACTTTATCACTGAAAACTAAGGGTAGAAAAGGCTAGAAATAATGACCAAGACCTGTCATTGCTTTAGAGAGTGGCTGCAAAAATCCTACAGGATCAGAAACACAGCTTTGACATCTATTTCTCCTCAGAAATACAGAGCTCTGTATGCTCAATTTTTTATACTGCTAGATAATACTGTGATCACTTTTTCTGTGGAGCCACATGGCTTATGTGCGTTACAGATTGTTTTATACAACACTAGTATGTCTTTGTTAATTCTTTTTCCAATCATTTTTGTTTTTTAAAAAGCAAAAGACTGTCATTGAATATACTGTCATTCTCTTGGCTTGTTATTAATTTATACACACAATAAACTTCAATGTAAAGTCTTCAGGTCTGGTGTTTTATGCTCAAAAAGCCTTACCTGGGGGGAAAGGAGGTGTCTTCTGCTGAGTTTTATGTCTTTTGGAGCTGCTGCATTAACAGAAATGGCAATAGATAAGAGTGGGAGCTATCATCAGAGCCAGACTCTGCTCCCACTCAGTGGGAGATGCACGATTCAGCTCCCACACACTGGTCTCTGTTTCTACAAATGGCATGAAATTCTGTGAGCATACAAAGTATTTTTTCTGGGGTGAGAGCCACACATACATGTTGGCTGCTGTTCTGTTAACAGCCAATCTAAACCAGGGTAGCTCTCTCTGACAAGTACTAGATTGCCTCTGTAAGAACTTCATCAGGGATCAGAAATGCAAGTACATTTTCACTACTCAGAAATTAAATGCACATTAGGTTTTGAGCCTACAAGGCAGCTGAATGGGAGACATCAAGCACACAGTTGCATGCCTTCACCAAGGTAACAAACCAACCCAACCTACTCTCAGGGCTCAGCATACATGTGGCATTCTAAAAATGCTACAAACACACCTTGCTGCTGCAGCAGCCTATACACACAGCTTGCTTTTCTCCCCTTTTGCTGAGGCAGATCTGGAGGTCTGGCTTTGTGGCCAGGAACTGTTATAGCCATAGGCCCTATCTGCTTTGGAGGGTCTTCTGACACAGGAACCACTGTAGGAAAAGCTGCAGTTCAACTGCAGTACAGCAGGTACCAACAAGGCCATTATCCCTCACCTCAGAGCCTTTTCCTCTTTTTCTAACAGAAAGCCTCTGTGATCAACCTGTCTCCATGATGCTGCTTGTTCTGGCTGTGACCTTAATCCCAAAGACATGCTTTCCTACTGATCTCTCTTAACAACCAGCACTGAACCTGCTCCAGAAGCAAGAATACAAAGGCATATCCTGTTGAGAATAAGCAGTGGGAAAGACGGACTGTCATTATTCTCAGGCTCACATCTACCCTACATACCTCCCAAAATCTCCTTTAATACTTCTCTATTTGTAAACATTTGCCAAACCCGAGTAGAAAAAGTAGTTACAAATTAGGTGTTTGAAAAGCAGGGATATGCAACTAGACAGCTACTCAAACACAATGCTTACTCATTTTAATTTATAGTGGGTTCTACCTATTCAGTCCTAACCCACACCATGTTCTTTCAACCATGCTGAGTAACTAAACAATTCAAACATGCAAACAAATGCCCATGAGCTCAGAATCTCTTTCTACCACATTCAGCCCCTCTCTGCTGCCCAAACAGATGATAACTGTGACCATAAAGTTAGGAAATCTGGATTCAGACTGACATTGCTCCCATCAAGCTCAGGGCATAGGAGTTGCTTGGAATACCTCACAGATATTGTGCTGAAACTGAAGGACTCCAGACAGCCCGAAGAAGACTACAGAGCTGAAGACTGAAGATTTTCTGGTACTCCTCTACCATTTTTATGAATCTATCTGGTTTCTCTGCAAGGAGATGAATTTCTGTTTCTGATCCACTATAATTAAAACTTCCCTCATAATGCAAAAAAGCTTCCCAGTTTTATTTTCATTTAGTATGTACACATTCCTAAAGGGCCAGAAACACCAGCTACATAACCAGCTAACAATGCTAACCCAAAGACCAGCCAGCTTTCCCCCACAACTTATTACCAGTAAGGAGAAAAGCATCTCACAGAGCACATACCTGGATGCTGCAGCAGCCTCTTTACAGGCCGTCATTATAACTGGCCAGAGCTCTACTGTCATCTCTGTGGGGCACAACCCAGAACATCTGCCCACCATTTCCCCATAGTACATTCCACCAAGCCTAGTGGAATCTCCTGTGCACTGCCCTCCATGTTCTCTATAAACCCACAGAATCACAGAATATCAGGGATTGGAAGGGACCTCAAGAGATCATCTTGTCCAATCCCCCTGCCAGAACAGCAGCACTTAAACCAGGTCACACAGGAACACATCTAGGCGTGTTTTGAATATCTCCAGAGAAGGAGATCCCACAACCTCTCTGGGCAGCCTGTTCCAGTGTTCTGTTCCCCTCACTGTGAAAAAGTTTTTTCTTATATTTCTGTGGAACTTCCTACATTCCAGCTTGCACCCATTGCCCTAAATCCTATCATTGGAAGTCACTGAGAAGAGCCAGGCTCCATCCTCCTGACACTCACCATTTACATATTTATAGACATTAATAAGGTCACCCCTCAGTCTCCTCTAAAGTAAAGAGACCCAGCTCCCTCAGTCGTTCCTCAGAAGGGCCATGTTCCTTTCCCTTAATGATCTTCGTTGCTCTGCTCTGTACCCTCTTAATAAGTAGCTCCCTGTCCTTGAACTGAGGGCCCCAGAACTAGACACAGTACTGGAGGCGTGGTCACATCACAGCCAGACTAGGCCC
>VZTY01030238.1:191748-281813 GCA_013400935.1 Turnix velox | reverse complement strand
ATCTTCCTCTCGCCGGTTGAGGGCAAGTAATCCGCCAGCCAGGGACCCCCGCACTCCTTCACACACTGGTTTCACTTACTTGCCTGCCCGCCCACTTCCCCCCTACTCATGCCTCACCCATTCTCCCGCCCGCCATTTCACCTCCTCCCCTTCCACCCTTATCCCGCAGATTTCGCGCCAAAGTGCGCCCGATGGGCAGGGGGCGGGGCGGAGCGCAGCGCCTCGGCCAATCGGCGGTAGAGAGGACGCAGCGCGTTTCCTCTTGTGGGCGGAACGGGAAGGTGGCTGGGCCAATCGGAGTGTGCGTTGGCGGCGTCGAGGCTCCCTCCCCAGCGGTTTGCGTTCCACTTCGCGCCGTTTTTGCCGTGAAGAAGTTGGTGGCCTCGATTTCCTGCGGACAGCGAGGTGTGGAGTGGCATCGCGCGTGGGGTTTGGGGTGAAGGATCCCCAGGGATGCTAGCGGAGCGAGGGACAATGCCTGGGAAGCAGCGGGGATCGTGATCGCGCGTGAAGTATTTGAGGTTGGGGGAGGAGGACGGGAGCTTTGAGTGGGGCGCAGTGCAGCGGGGGAGGAGTATTTGAGTGGGGCATTTGATCGGAGGAATCCCTTGAGATATAGAGGGGAAGAAGCTGAGCAATGCGGGAGGCGTAGCGCAGTGGAGGGAGGGAGTATGCGTGCGCGTGGGGAGGGGGAATGCCCCGGTGCTCTGGGTGTGGAACACTGGAGGATGGGAACAGTGCGTATGCTGCATTGTAGTGATGGGGCATGCGGTTGTCATGCCTGGGGTATTTGAGGTGGAGGACCCCAGGGGGCACAGGAAATGGAGAAGGGGCAGTGCGTGGAGTGCAGAGCAGTGGAAGAGGGTAGCATCACATGAGGGATTTGGCGCGGGTGAGGTGATGGAAGGAGGAGGTTGGGACTGACTGGGCTCCCACTACCGCAGGGGAGCTGCAGTTACCATGTCTGGCTTCGACGACCCCGGCATCTACTACAGCGACAGCTTTGGGGGTGATGGGGCGACGGATGAGGGGCAGGTGAGGAAGTCCCAGCTGCAGAAGCGCTTCAAGGAGTTCTTGCGGCAGTACCGAGTGGGCACCGACCGGACAGGTTTCACCTTCAAATACAGGTGCCAATGCAACCCTTCTCCCCCCCCCACGCTGTACCCTGTGTGGTCTTACCCCCTCCTCTTTGCAAAACCTCTGCACAGCGGGGGTATACCATAGCATGTGGTAGCATTTCTCTGTCTGTAGAGCTTTAAGAGCTTGCTGCCACTGTAAGAAATACTGCTGTTCCCATTTAATCTCACAGGTAAGCTGAGGTCTGCTCTTAAATTTTCAAGCAGGGAGCCAGTGCCCAGCAGAAACAATGTAGGGATCCTCCACTGACAAATTTGCACCTAGTTCTGAAATTCAATGTCTGTCTTCAAGTTCTGGTGCTTTCTTGTGTGGATTTTTGTCCACATCTGCTAAATCCAGTGTAGCAGTGTCCATGTGTGTCTTCTGAGCCTGTGAAGTTCCCTTGGCCATCCCTTTGTCTGTGGAGCTCGGAGAGATGGCTGCCAAAGAAGACACAGATACATTGTTCAAGGACTAGGATTCTTACCTTTCAGCCTGACATACTCTTCCTTCTTTAAAAACTGTATTTTAGGTAGATATTATCCTGCACAGCATTTTTCTAATTGCCTGTCTGGTCAGCTAACCCTAATAAATGACGATTGCTTTCCTTCATGTTGTCACTGATGTCTCTGGTCCCATGTTACTTTTTGGAATGACTTTGGGAGAGAGATTTTATAAATGACCCCTGTGCTTCTCCGTGCAGTCTCCTGATTTTCTCCATTTGCTTTCCAAACCAAGGATGCCTAGCATGTCGTAAGGTCACTTTAGGTGACTGTCAATTTCTGCCCTGCAAATGTTTACCACTTGCTGGCTTCCAGGGATGAGCTCAAACGGCACTATAACCTCAGTCAGTACTGGGTGGAAGTGGAGATGGAAGACTTGGCTAGCTTTGATGAAGATCTTGCTGACTATCTCTACAAGCAGCCAGCAGAGCACCTGCAGTTGGTAAGGATGGAGTGAGTAGGTGACTTGGCACACTGATGTCATCATGTTGTGAGAGCAGCCCTGATGGCACACTGGAATATGCCCCTAATAGCCTTATTGTTCCCTTTCTAGTTGGAAGAAGCAGCAAAAGAAGTTGCCGATGAGGTCACCCGTCCCCGTCCTTCTGGAGAGGAAGTTCTCCAAGACATCCAGGTCATGTTGAGATCAGATGCCAATGCAGCCAACATCCGCAGCCTGAAGGTAAGTTGAATCCATTGCTATGCTGAGCAGTGAGTGGCTGGGCTTGTTCATGTGGATGTGATGGCAGGGAAGCTTTTGGGATTCAATCCTGTACAACGATTAGGTTGTAGAATGATTTTGAAGATGGGGCATCTTCAACTTTATTCTAGCTGTTACTAGACTGTTACTGGTTCCTACTGTGGGGATGTTATTGCTGTTAGTGATGTTCTGCACATAGTGATTTGTCCTTTTCTGTTTTGAAATTAGTATGGCTTTAAGTGACGCAGCTTTACTACTCTAGACCAACAGGGGTGATCTCAAGAAGCTCAGGATATTTTGTTCTGTTGTCTTTGTCCCAGCAATGTGGGAAGTGTAGCTAAGAATGAACAGTGTTTCTTTAATGTCCTGAGTTTCTCATCCATCCTTCAGAGACAGCTTTCTCACCTTCCCTTCACCTTTTCCCTTTCAGTCTGACCAGATGTCCCACCTTGTAAAGATCCCTGGGATTGTAATTGCGGCAACCCCTGTGAGAGCCAAAGCCACCAAAATAGCCATCCAGTGCCGCAGCTGCCGTAACACCATCAACAACATCACTGTGCGCCCAGGCCTGGAGGGTTATGCTCTCCCTAGGAGATGTAACACGTAAGGACTGATACAGGGATGCCAGTGGCAGAAAAACAGGCTGGATCTCTTCTTCCTGCTCCCCTTCTATCCCATGGCTGCTACTCAGTGAGCTTCCTGTCCCACAAGGCAAAAGCATCTGCCTCCTCCCTTCATATTGCCCATGTGCCTGTCTGCACCTATAGACAGCAGGTTTTAACTCCATGTGTCTGCAGCTACTCTGGTTATGGGAATGCTTAACTAGTGCTGCAAACCATGTTGGTTAAGCCCCTCTTCAGGGCATTTTGCTTGCTTTAATTCCTATTAAGTGCTTACCATTTTCAAAACAGTGCCTTGCTTTCATGTTCCTCATTCCCAGGGGGCTGTTTTGTGTCACCTCTTGTAGGATGTTTCTCCTAACTTTAAAATCCCTCTTCAATGCTCTTGATGCCCACCTGAGCCATGATGTCTGGGTGGTGTGCCACAGCTCTTGCCCTGACTGATACTGGTGGCTTGTGTTTTCTAACTCATGTCCACCAGTATTTATTTCCTGTGCTTTATCCCTGGTCCAATTTGAGAGATCTCTGGGATAGGGATTGTACTTGTGTGTGGTCAGTGCCTCCTGATACCCAACTGTGAATATTTCTGTGGTCTCATGTTACCCAGACCCCCCACACCAAAAGCCCTATCTGTGCCTGCATGGAGTCAGACATCTGTAGTGAGATGGTAGCAGGACTTGGAGGTACTCCTTGTTTTGGAGAGCTTGTAGGCAGATGGATCTCAAGAGACTGGGGGGTTAATGGCAGCCTTGTCACATTGCTAATGGCGTTCTTGCCACAAACCACTTAGCATTTGCTTTGTGCACAAGGTTGTAAAGAAAAAATGCTCTGCCATGTTGCCAAGTCTGTACTGTTATTTTCTGTGTAATTAATGAATTACCTTCTTCCCTGCATTTAGCTAACAAGGGAGCAGGAGGGGAGGCAGAGAGAGTATTCAGGGTAGTATTACCCTACCATTGGCTTGTTGACTAGACTGGGCAAGACAAAGGGCAGCTTGGTGAGCCTATAATTCAGCCCAACATGACTGCATTTCTCACCTGCTTGGCAGCTGGCTTTGGCCCTGTCACTGCTGTCCCCTTCTACAGGATACTCCTAGGTGTGGCTCTTGCAAGCCACACCTGATTGATCTCTCCACACAGAGAACAAGCTGGCCGCCCAAAGTGCCCACTGGACCCATATTTCATCATACCGGATAAGTGTAAGTGTGTGGACTTCCAGATCCTGAAGCTGCAGGAGTCCCCAGATGCAGTGCCGCATGGGGAGATGCCCCGGCATTTGCAGCTGTACTGTGACAGGTACCAGTGCTATCTCCCCACCTCACCCTCCTGGGCTACTGGGTGTTGCTGGTGCTATCCTTACCTTTGCTTTCCCTTCTCTTAGGTACCTATGTGATAAAGTTGTTCCAGGGAACAGAGTCACTATTATGGGCATTTACTCCATCAAGAAGTCTGCCCAGAGCAAGAACAAACGCCGTGACAATGTGGGTGTGGGCATCCGAAGTGCTTACATCCGTGTAGTGGGCATCCAGGTGGATGTGGAGGGTTCAGGTGAGGTCTGCTATTTGTGGTCTTTGCTGGGAGAATTCCCTTCCTGAACAAAGCCATTCCTCAGCAAGGTCTATGTGAAGTCTCTCTTGTTTCTTGTATAGCAGAAGGTTTGAGCCAGTCCAGGAGTTTAACTTGCTCTAGATGCTCTGTAGTCATGCCCTATATGAATTTTTCTCAGCAATATTAAATGAAGAGGCTTCAACCTGAGTCCTCCAGGGTATTTAAGTACTTTTATCTTATTGATCTTAGTGGGAATCCTAGTAAGCTATCTCTGAGGTTTTGGACTGAAGTTGATGATTAAAACTGAGCTGCATATTTAAAATATAGTCCTGACTAATTCTCCCTCTGGGTCCTTCTGAGCTGCTTTTCCCAGGATTCTTTCTTTTTCTTACCAGACTCTGAAGGACACCTTGCCTTGCTAGGTTAGCAAACAACTTCTTATTCTATCCTTCCCACTTGGTGTGATTTTCAAGAAGAGACTTTGGTGGTAGGGGTGTGGGGAGAGTTGGTGTCATTCACTTTAAAACATCCATTTGTTCATAGTTGCTTCATTCTCCTCCTCCATGTACAGGACACACCTTTGCTGGCTCAGTGACTCCTCAAGAAGAGGAGGAACTTCGTCGCCTTGCTGCCATGCCAAACATCTATGAGACAATCACCAAGAGCATTGCGCCCTCCATCTATGGCAGCAATGACATCAAGAAGGCCATTGCCTGCCTCTTATTTGGAGGCTCTCGTAAGAGGTAAGGAAAAGCAAGGCCTGGTAAAGAGAGTGGTGGCAGGGGTGTCATTCATGGCATAAAGTGCCATACTCATACAGTTTCTGGTAATGCTACCAACCACCTGCCACTTGTAATCAGTGCTTGGTTATCAAAATGAAGGCTACCATCCCTTCTCTCCCTCTTTTCCCACCCTGTCGCACCAGGCTCCCAGATGGTCTGACCCGCAGAGGTGACATCAACTTGCTGATGCTGGGTGACCCTGGCACAGCCAAATCACAGCTGCTGAAGTTTGTGGAGAAGTGTTCGCCCATTGGGGTAGGTTCTGCTTGTGGGTTTCTTCCTTCTTTTCCCTGTGTACCACCAAAGACTAGGCCATGATCGTAGCAGGTACTTGCCCATGCACCCACAGCTAGATGGGCTCGCAGAGGTGCAAGCTGCCATTCCTGGTTTTGCCCTGGAGGATGGGAGGTGGCAGGACTGAGATGGGAAGCAAGAAATGCCTGTCATTATTACATGACCCAGGATATTTCCAGACATCCAGAGGTGTGACTGGTGCTTTTGTTTATTGTTGAGACTTGATCAGTGGAGAGGCTGGCTGATCAGAGCAAACTAATTTGTCTGGATCTCAAGCACGGGCCTCCAGACTGAACCCAGACATGACATTTCAGCTGTGTTTTCTTGTAGTCTCTATTAAACCCAGTCTTTGTGTTTTTCCCTCAGGGGGGAAACAAAGCTAATGCAGGGGCCCATCAAGCAATGAATCACATTCTGTTCTGTACTTAATACCTGTATTTTTGTGCATGCAAGCCCTCTGGTGTGTCACAACTGCTTAGTCAAGGTCTTGGACTAAGCCATAATCTTCCTACTTTTGGCATGTGCTGAGGAGTTTCCAGATCCTTGATTTTGTGGTGCTGGGTTGCTTTGTTCTCCAGCTGGAGTTTGGGGCTCCTGGGTGACATCATGACTGACATACTGCTCTCTTCCTTGTCCTGCATACTATTAGGTGTACACCTCTGGGAAAGGCAGTAGTGCTGCTGGCTTGACAGCCTCGGTGATCCGCGACCCTTCCTCCAGAAGTTTCTTCATGGAGGGAGGAGCCATGGTGCTGGCCGACGGGGGAGTGGTGTGCATTGATGAATTTGACAAGGTACCCCTGGGACTTTCTATATGGAAGTGAGAAGGGATTCCTTGGGCTGCCAGCTGCTGTTGGGAGAGCCTGGAGCTACAGGAGAAGAGATGGTTCTCCTGAGGCTGCCTTGTTTTCTTTTGGGGAAGGTCAGGGAATGGGGCTGCAGGGAAATTCTGGTGACATTTGCGCTCCTGGGCGAAGATTTTGACAGAACCTTACCTTTGTGCCCAGCATTGATGCTGGTGAAGCATCAATAGCTGAAGCTGGGTGAAGATGACTGATGGTGACTTTTTTTTTTTCTCTCCACCTCATTTCTTCCACCTTGTATGAGAAGATGCGGGAGGATGACCGTGTTGCCATCCATGAGGCCATGGAGCAACAGACCATCTCCATTGCTAAGGTGAGCTGTGCATATGTGTCTCCCTGGAGCAGGAGCCTGACTTGACACTGGGTTTCTCAGAGCCCAGCATCCAGTGGTGGTTCCACGTCTTTCGCCAGAATTGCCTGCTGTAGAGTCTCAGAAGTAGTTTTGATGGTTGCTGATTTCTCTGATCTGAAACTGGTCAGCCCTGCCTGCAGGCTTTGGGCTGTTGTCTTGCAGGCCTGGCAGCAGCAATGTAACAAACTTCCTCTTCTCCACCTGATTTAGTAGTTCAGTTGATGTCCATGTGTGTTACAGTCTGATGTCACTTTTATTTTCTTCCTTCTTGCTGCCTGCCTGCTACTCAGAAGACCTACAGAAACTGTCTGACATCCAGCCTAGGGAGACTTAGCCTTGGACCACAAGTTTCTGCCTCAGAGATCACAAACTTGGGGTGGGGTCTTGTATGTCCTTGGCCTTGATATGAGGTTTTAAATGAAGCTAAGCAGTTCTCTAGTGTCAGTGAAGCCAGTCCTTCTCCATAAGGTCACATGCGCCAAGTCCCATGTAGCTCTTGGGCTGACCTTTCTCCAATGTGGAACAGAGCAATTGTGTGCTCTTTAAGATGTTTTTTTTAAGTGCAAGTGATGGAGAATTAGTTATTGCTAACTGCTTTGAACCTTTCCCTGTGATTTAATAGTTATCTGGCCCTGCTGTGAAATGGACTGGTCTTCACTCTAACCATTTCTTCTTCCCCCTCACAGGCAGGAATCACAACCACTCTCAACTCCCGCTGCTCAGTGCTGGCAGCTGCCAACTCAGTCTTTGGACGCTGGGATGAGACTAAGGGCGAGGAGAACATTGATTTCATGCCTACCATCCTGTCCCGATTTGACATGATCTTCATCGTCAAGGATGAGCACAATGAGGAGAGAGACATGGTGGGCTGGGTTGTTTGGGTGCAGTTGGGACCCAAAATGCCTTATTTTATGTGACAGGGAGGCAGTGAGGTCTTCAACTGCCTGACTGCCCTCTGCTCTCCTAGACATTGGCCAAGCACGTGATGTCCTTACATGTGAGTGCCTTGACACAGACTGAGGCTGTGGAGGGCGAGATTGAGCTGAACAAGCTGAAGAAGCTCATCTCCTTCTGTCGGACGTGAGTGAGAGGCATAACTTTGTCAGTGCTTGGTCTGCAGGATGAGAGGTAGTGGGGACAGGAGAACCACTCAGTCAATGCGAGTACCCTTTTCACGTGACCTTTCTTAACTCATTCCTGGAAAAAGGGGAGCAAGAGCAGTTATCAATGATGCTGCAGCATGGCATGAGAAAGCATGCCACAGGGATGCCTGTGGACCCCTTACCCAGGGGACCTTCATATCGGTGCCACCTCCAGCTTCTGTCTCCCCCTTGCAGAAAGTGTGGCCCTCGGCTGTCAGCAGCAGCAGCAGAGAAGCTGAAGAACCGCTACATCCTGATGCGGAGTGGCACTCGCCAGCATGAGCAGGAGAGTGACCGCCGCTCCAGTATCCCCATCACTGTCCGGTCAGTAACATCCTCACCCCACTGAAACCCTTGGTGTTGAGATTACTTTGAGTGTCACCTGGGTCAGCCAGTAAGTTAGTGGGGTGCTGGCGTTTTGGAGAGCCCTCTGTGAATTGGGCAACACTGGAGTTGCTGGAGGGGTGACAGGAGGTGTCTGCAGTGGGATGGGTGAGGGAGTTGGGTTGCAGTGAAGGAGAAAAGCCCTCAGAGCTGTAGTGGAAAGCAGAGAACATCTCCCTTGGCTACAGGCAGCTGGAGGCTATTGTGCGCATTGCTGAGTCCCTGGCGAAGATGAAGCTTCAGCCCTTTGCCACTGAGGCAGATGTTGAGGAAGCTTTGCGGCTCTTCCATGTGTCCACACTTGATGCAGCCATGTCGGGCAACCTGTCAGGTAAGGGGGAGACAGCCTGTTCTGGAGGGAGTAAGGACATGTTGACCTTTCTGCTGAGGTCAGGAAAGCCAAAGCTCTTGATACTAGAATGGCAGTTCTTCCAGGCACCTCCTAAGCAGGTGCTGGATCTGCTTTCTGAGCCTAGGCAGAGTGATGCCCCTGAAAGCAAAAGGTTGTCATGGTTGTGAGGCTGTGGCTCATGAGGAGAGCAATAAGACATGATACCATGGGTCTCAACCCATGCTCAACAAGGAGGTGTTCTGGCTTCTTGTGGCCCTAAGGGCAGAGTCCAGTGCTGAAGGTGGTTCCCTATCAGGTTTGTCCTCTGGTGTCTTAACCTGTGGGGGTGGAGGCAATGTTTTCTTGGGAGGCAGTGCAGCATGAAGGTTCAAGGAAGTTCCATCCATTTAGTCCCCATTCATCTGTCTTTGAAGCTCCATGATCTTTGATGGTGGTTTTTCCTCATGGGTTCCCTGAAGTCACCAAGATACGTGAGTGTGGGGGGAGACAAGGAAAATGGCCATACTAGCTTTGAGAATGACATTTGGGTGGTGCAGAGAGCTCACACAACCTTTCTCTCCAGGGGCAGAAGGCTTCACAACACAGGAGGACCAAGAGATGTTGTCTCGCATTGAGAAACAGCTCAAGCGTCGCTTTGCCATTGGCTCTCAGGTATCAGAGCACAGCATCATCCAGGACTTCGTGCGGCACACTGAAACCCTTGGTGTTGAGATTACTGGCTGTGAAGCCAGGCACCCACAGCTGCCTCTCAAAGAGGTGAAACCCGTTCCCTAGGAGGTGGCTGGGGAACATTTTGGTCATATCTATTTTTAAAGATGTTTGTAGGGAGTACTGTGCAATGTGATTGCAAGGTTTTCATGGGAGTGAGATGAGAACTCAATTTTCTGTGATGCAAAATCAGTGAGATTTGAGGCTGTTGGAGTAGTCTGGGATCCGGTCCTTGAAATTGGAACTGTTTGATTTCTGAGACTAGCTGCAGTGAAATAGTGAAAGGAGCAATGCTTGTGGTGGTGCCAGACTCCCTATCTCTGGAGAGGCACAACAGGTTCCTGCTAGACATTGGAACATGTTTCCCTGCTGATTCACCTCCCTTTATTCTCCCCTTTTCCAGAAATACCCAGAGCATGCCATCTACAAGGTGCTGCAGCTAATGATGCGGCGGGGGGAGATCCAGCACCGAATGCAACGAAAAGTCCTCTACCGCATCAAGTAACCTCCCTGTCCTTCCTGGGGGGAGGAACTTCTGCTACCTGTTGGTAGAGCCAGCCATGTTGGGCTCAGTGCCTGCTCCTGAAAGATTTTCCTTAGGGAGCTGAACAACTCAGTCTCCCTCTTGAAGCCAAGGTTTGGGACAGTCAGGGTTGCCCTGGGATATTCTTTTCTTTGTGTCACATCACCTCCAAAAGCTTTTAGTTTGTATTAAAATAAAAACTGTTATTGGTAACCCAGGGTCTCCAATTGCCTGGAGGATCAGAAGGGATGTATCCCTTTCCACCATTGGAGGCAGTGCAGGATTTTGGTTGGAAAGACTTCACTGCTGCTAGCCCTGTGCTGCCCACTGCTCACGCTGGGGACTCACCTTGGGGATGGATGACAACTTGTGGGCAGCACCAGCAATCCTGAAGGCAGAAACTAGTATCTCGCTTGGAATTTGATCTGTCTGTTAAGGCATAAATCCTGATTGTGCCAGTTGCCCTGTTGTGTTCAGCCATGCTGGAGGCAGCTTACTCCCTCAATGGGGGAAGACTGCTCCCATCTTCCTTCTCTGCCAGCTGCAGGAAGGTAGGGAGCCTGCTGTTCTGTGCTTCAGAGATGCTTTTTGCTTATTCCTCTTTACCATCTCCAAGGACTTAGGTGGGTGAATGCTTTGCACTGCAGTAAAAGGCCGGGTAAAAGACTTGCTGGAGCCACGGACAGAGTCCCCTTCTCAGTGGAGCAAAGCATTGTCAGGTGAGGATGGGGATGCCAAGGATGTTGTGCTCTCCTCACTTGATCCCTAACACCTTGTTTGTGTGCTGGCAGCCATGGGGAGTTAAGGGCCACTTGCCAGGAGCCTTTCTCTGAGCTTTTTGCCCCCGGCTGCAATTGTGCAGCCTCTTGCCTGGCATGACTTTGCACTTAACTCCATACGTTTTTGTCATTTCCAGAGAAGTAGTATTGGTTCTCTTAAGTGTCTTCCTGAAGGTGTGAGGTGTGGATAAGTCCCTGCCTTGCCTGCTCAGATCTTTGAGAGCATTGATGGGGGACCCTTAAGACAGCACAGTGTGGGGCATTGCACGTGAGTGAAGCTGCTGCTGTGTCTTCCATTGACCTTCACACTGAAAAACGTGTTCCAGGAGAGACCTCGTCAGCAGAAGAAATGTTCAGGACCAGCAGAGGGTACCAGAGCCCTGAGGATGCTCAGCTACTGAGCTGCACACAGTGCTGCCTCCTTCTCCCAGAAGGGAAACCATGGGAGCCTTTTGGACTGGCTGGTGGGTGTCACACAAAGGCACAAGCTCCAAAGCAGCAGTGTGGTAGTATGACTGTTTCCCTGCTGTATGCTGTAGCCAGTGCAGCACTCATAGTAATGAGTCCTGCAGCTCTCAGCCCCTGCCACTCTTAGCCAGTACCTGTCCTTGCTTTGGAGCTGCTGAAAGTATGCATTTATCTATGGTCCTTCCAGAGGTGCAGCAAGAGCAAAACAAACTGAGGTATGAGATTGGTAACTGCAGTCTACTGTTAATACTGCCTCTGGAGGAGGCAATGGAGAGAGCAACCAGCAATGTGCTGTTAATCAACAAGGCCTGGATCAGGTTAGAGAGTTGGCCAGAGAGGTTCATAATGAAGCTCAGAAAGGGCAAGTGTAGCATCCTACACCTAGGAAGGAATAACTCCATGAGCCAGTACAGGCTGAGGACTGATGTGCTGGAGATCATATCTCTGGAGGAAAACCTGGAAGTTGTGGTGGACTAGTTGACCATGAGACAGCAATGTGCCCATGTGGCCAAGAAGGCAAATCATCTCCTGGGATGCATTAGAAAGAGTGGGGCCAGGAGGGTTATCCATTACCTGGAATTTGCCCTGGTGCTGGTGAGGGCATGTCTGAAGCACTGTGTCCAGTTCTGGGTTTCATAGAATCATAGAATGGTTTGGGTTGGAAGGGACCTTAAAGATCACCTAGTTCCAACCCCCCTGTCATAGACAGGGACACCTCCCATTAGACTACGTTGCTCAGTGCCTTTTCCAGCCTGACCTTAAATGCCTCCAGAGAGGGAGCATCCACAACATCTCTGGGCAACCTGTTCCAGTGTTTCACCACCCTCAACATAAAGAGTTTCTTTTTATATCCGCCTTGAATCTCCCCTCTTCCAATTTGCATCCATTATTCCTAGTCCTGCCATCACATATCTTATTGAACAGTCTTACCCCTGTCTTTCTGTAGGACCCTTCCAGATACTGATAAACTTCTATGAGGTTCCCCCCCTGAGCCTTCTCTTCACCAGGGTGAACAACACCAACTCCTTCAGCCTGTCCTCATAAGGGAGGTGTTCCAGCAGTAGAACAGATGGATCATCATTGTGGCCCTCCTCTGGACGTGCTCCAACAGATCAATGTCCTTACGGTGAAGGCTCCAGAAATGGACACAATAATCTAGGTGGGGCCTCACCAGAGCCAAGTAGAGGGGCAAAATCACCTCTCTTGACCTGCTGGTCACACTTCTCTTGATGCACTGGCAGCTCATGTTGAGTTTTTCATCCACTGACACCCCCAAATCCTTCTCTTCAGGACTGCACTCAAACCACTCTCCACTCAGCCTGTATCTGTGGTTTGGGTTGCCCCAGCCCAGGTGCAGGACCTTGCACTTGGCCTTGTTGAACTTCATGAGGTTGGCATGGGCCCACCTCTCAAGCCTGTCAATGTCCTCTGGATGGCATCCCTTCCTCTGGTTTGTCATCTGCACCACACAGCTTGGTGTCATGTGCAAACTTGCCGAGGTTACACTCATTCCCACTGTCCATGTCTCCAGCAAAGAAGTTGAATAGCACTGGTACTAGTACTGATCCCTGAGGAACTCCACTTGTCAGTGGCTTCCACTTGAACAATGAACCATTGACTGCAACTCTTTGAGTGTGATCATTCAACCAGCTCCTTAACTGCGAACCCATCCTTAATTCATCAAACCCATACTTTTCCAGTTTGGTGACCAGGATGTCATACGGGACAGTGTCAAATGCTTTGCACAAGCCCAGGTAGATAATGTCAGTTGCCTTGCCTTTACCCACCAATGCTGTGACTCCATCATAGAAGGCCACCAAATTGGTCAAGCACAATTTGCCCCTAGTGAAGCCATGCTGGTTATCTCCAATCACCCCAGGGTCATCCTCCATGTGTTTTTGCAGTGATTTCAGGAGGATCTGCTCCATGACTTTGCCAGGCACAGAGGTGAGACTGACTGGCCTGTAGTTTCCTGGATCTTCTTTTTTTTTTCCTTTTTTTGCCACTTCAAGAACAGGGAAGTACTGAAAAGAGTCCAGCAGAGGGGTACAAATTTGATCAAGGAACTGGAGCATCTCTTTTATGAGGAAAGGCGAGGGACCTGGGTGTGTTTTGCCTGGAGAAGAAAAGACTGAGAATGGGTCTTACTGTTGCTTATAATTATCTAAAGGACAGTTGTGAAGAAGAGGGGAGTCAGGCTCTTTCATCTCAGGGGTGTCCAGCAATAGGATGAGGGGCACTGGGCACGAACCGGAACCCAGGAAATTTCATTTGAACATGAGGAAAAACTTACTACTTTGAGGATGGCAGAGCACTGTTACAGGCTGCTCAGAAACATGGTGGGGTCTCTCTCTCTCTCTGGAGAAACTCATAGCCCACCTGGACACATTCTGTGCAATCTCCTGTAGGTGAACCTGCCCGCTTTAGTGAGGAGATTGGACTAGATGCTCTCAAGAAGCCCCTACCAATCCCTGCTTTCTGTGATGCAAAAGAGCTGAGTGGGAAGAGAGCATCCCAAGGAGAGGGCAACAGTGTGAAAGGCTGTTTCCATTGTTCTGTTTTCTTTCTTCCTGCACATGTATATTTCTCCCTAGCCTTTCTCCATGATCTTTGACCCATCCTGAAGCAGTTTCACATGGCTGGATTTGGGCTGCTGACTGCTGGTGGTAGTCCTGTGGTGTTCATGGGTTTTAAAAGAGCCAGCATCTCAATGTACACTGAGCTATGGTGGGTGCTGGCAGGTGCGGAGGTTGGAAATCCTTTTTGGTTTATTTTTTGTTGTTTTCATGATATGAAAGGGAGAAGAGGTATATTTCTGTGATGTGGATCAGAATGATTAATCTCTTCATGCTACGAAATTGCTTGATTATATGGTACAAGGTTATGTAAGGCTTAAAACAACTAATGTATGCGGGTCTATCACAAGAAGTGGAGCTGGGTTGTGCACAACTCTGGCATTATCTTGGAGCTTGAGATCATTGATTAATAATGGCTTGTTTTGATCATTGCACTGCAGATGGAAATTTTTGTGAGGAAGAGCAGCTCTCACTTGGGTATAGTGGTTGTGCTTAATGGTATCTACTTGATCTTCCTGGTAAAGATGACCAGATTATTGCTCAAATGATAGCTACTCGAGAAAGGAGTGGTCATCCTTCTGGTGAAGATGTCTCTTCTTGGCTGTCCCTGACATTTTGTCATACTGAAACCTGGGTAGAGTCTCTGTCTAAGTGTTCTTAGATGGCAAGATATACCATTCTCAAATACAAGGCCAAAAGGGAGACCATGCAGATATGGCCAGTTCATGTCTGAGCAGTGAAGCATTCTCTTACCTAGTCTACAGAGCTGAACTTGTTCCTTTCTTAACTCAGTACTATGTCTGAGCACAGGAGGCTTCTTGAAAGTACAGTTGGGTAACTGTAACCACCTCAAACAGGGTAAGGCTTAAAATTCTCAGGTGCGTTTGGTTGGGCCTGTGTAGGAGCCACTCACCTCTTGCCATGATGAATTAGCCCCTGAAGAATTTTCAGGTTACATGCAGTTCTGTAAGAGGTGCGTTAATCTGCATGATCAGAGGGGAGTTTCTCATTCCATAAAGACCCAGAGTACTTGGCTCTTGCCAGCCTTTTTGGGTCTCCTTGGGAGGGCCAGGTTGGGATTTGTCTGAATGGGCACCAAGAGCAAGCCTCTCTCTGTTATTTTACCCAAAGTAAATGTTTGAAGGAAAACAGAGAAGCTGTGCCCTAGTTGCATTTGTTTCCTCTCTGTTTTCTACAAAAGGAGGTCAGGGCAACTAGACGGAATAGTTATTTTTGCATCATAGTCAACTGGGGAGATATGCATGACCTTCCTCCCCATGTGCTGCACTGCTGTATTGTAAGGGAAAGGCTTTAGTGAAGGCTGGCTTTGAATGGCTAACTGTAGGGCAGCTTCATTAGGTTTAATTCTCTTACACCAAACACATCAGAATATCTCTGTGGAAACATCACTGAGCAAAGCTGAATCATCACATCTGTCACTCTAATCCCTTCCATCTCTGTGTAGGATGGGAGCTGTTGCAATGTAGCAACATAACCTGTGAGCGTGTTGTGAGTGTCACTTCCTCTGTAAAATAAAACAAAGCTCAACTGAAGAGTCCTGAGGGTTATTACTCAAGGATGTGAGATAAACACTGGTAAGAAGAATACAGTGATTTGGGCAACATGAGAAATTATCTTAGCTGGTCCACCAGGCATCCACCTCCGTGGAAGGAAACCAGAGCTCCTTCATCCTTTCTGCAACTGACATATACCGACAAATCTGGGCCTGCTAAGCAAACAACTTCATCTCCTTGTCTGTTTAGGATAAAAACCTTTTTGAAGCACCAACCACTTTTTACCATGATGTTGTGTAATGTCTGGCACAACAGTACCCCAGTCTCAGTGGCAGTCTATCTACTAATGAAATATTAACTCCAGCTAGGATGTCTCCATCTCTTGCCAGGCTATAAAATTATCTGGATGCAGGGAAATCCCTGTGCTCTGCTCTGGGCAGTGCCAGAAAAGACCAAGGGACAAAGAAAGAAATCCCTTGGAGGGAAATAACAGTTCAACATGCCGTGCTGCCCTGACATCACCATGTTGAACAGCATGCATGTGTCATGGTTCTGAGTGCTTGTGATGTGATCTGCTGGGGAAGAAATACAGTGTCTCACACTGGTTTTCAAGGCCTTTTGGAGATTTGTATCACACCTTGTATCTCCTAATTCTGGGCTAGGCTCCTTCAAAATCCCAGACTAGTCACTCTTCCACAGCTGGGTAGTACAAGTGCCAGCTACTGCTCTTTGTCCAATTCTGCCCATCCATTCACAGTATCTTTTGCTCCTTCCTGTGCAGCTCTGCTCTAGGTCTCTCTCATCAATCAGTCCAGTTTCTCTTTCATCTCATTTCATGCTTCATGCCTGCTCTCTTTTCTCCTCTGTGTGGTCATCCTCTCCTCCATCCTGGCCATAGCAGTAAGTCCCTGGCCACCTTGGAGAGCACCCAGCACAAGTTGCCCACTTCTGTTTCCCAGCCTGCTGGTTTCATAGGCAGGCAGGCCATCTGAACCATCTACTGCCTCTTGTCCATTCCCCTCTTACCTTCCCTTCAGCTTCCATCCAGCTATGATGCTTTGCCTCCCTTCCCTATTCTTGATCTTTACCTCATCTCAGTACTCTTTTATTTCTAATGGTCTGGGGTTTGTTTTACGGGGTTTTTTCCCCTCAGACTCCCATGTGGGCAATTTGACCAGAGAGAACACAGATCTCCATCCAGAAAGGCAGGGCAATACTAGTTGCCCTGCAACCAGTACTGCAATATGCCCTTTGTACCAGACAATTTTGGATCCTTAGAATGAAAGCAGGATCAGGACCCATCTTTTCTGGATGGAAAGCAGGTGTATCCACAGCTGGCCTCATGCTGTGCTTATCAGCATCCAGCACCTCAGTATAAATAGGCATCTATAAATAGATACATATAGGCAGGCATCTTTCCTTTCTGTATATCTTTCACTTGATGGAATCTGTCAGGTTTCAAACTGCACCTCATACTTTGTGGACTCTGTAACAAGTGATCACAAAAATGGACTGAAGTATAACACTGGAGTAAGACACACACTGCCCAAAATACTTGAAAGGTTTTTGGAGCAAAGTTTCACAGGTCATCTAGCACACAGGCAATATCACTGTTCTAGATGGCACCAAAATAAAGTGCACATTCACATTATCAGTTATTTTCCTTTTGTCCTTTATAGCAAGGTGTTTGGTGTTCTGACCAGAAATGCAGGGACTGTAACCAGTCTGGGACATCCATATGGGTCTGGCAGGTGAAGGTGAGGACCTGGGTTAGAAAGAATGAAAGGACATGAAGAGGGGAAGAGGTTTCCTTGTACCACATGGTTTTCACAAACTGATCAGTGGCAGAGCCCTATAAACTGTATCTCTACCTGTCTACCTGTCCAAATCTTTTGTCAGCATAGTTGCTGCGACAGACGAACAACAATGTCTGATTTACCTGGCTTCTCCTGAATCAGGCAATTAAAATATAGTTTCCATAACAACATCACTACTGCCACACTGTACTGTACTCTATTCAGGTGCAGATGCAAGTTATAGTAATAGATACATCAAGAAGGACATAATAGATAGCACAAGAAGGACATGGACCTGTTGGAAAAGGTCCAGAGGAGGGCCAAAAGGAGGATCAGGAGGCTGGAGCATCTCTGCTATCAGAACAGCTGATAGAGCCAAGGCTCTTCAGACTGGAGAAGAGAAGGCACTGGGGAGACCTCATAGGTGGTGGGGAGGGGCTGTTTGTCCAAGGATGCAGCAGTAGGATGAAAGGCAATGGTTTTAAACCAGAATAGGACAGGTTTAGATTAGACATTAAAAAGAAATTCTTCACCATGAGCCTGGTGACACACTGGAACAGGTTGCCCGTATAGGTGGTGGAGGCCCCATCCCTGGAGACATTCAAAACCGGGCTTGCTAAGGCTCTGAGCAATCTGATCTAGTGCAAGATGTCTTTGGTCATTGCAGGGGGGATGGAATAGATGACCATTGAAGATTCCTTCCAACTCTATGATTCTATGTTGAATGAGGGTGAAGCTTCCTCAGTCTCGGGGTGAACAGAAATTTGAGATGTTGAAGTCTGAAGGTCCCTTTTGGCTCTATTGTTCTGATCTCGTGCATTGTACATGTCCTAGAAATCTAGACAAAGAGCCCATAAACTGAAGCACTCCATCGAGCAAATGTAAATTACTGGCTGCCAGCCTTAGATATAAAGTTGGCTTGCTTTCCAAGTGGGTGGAAAGTCTAAAATGGATGAGAAATGTTGATCTCAAAGATATTAGAGACTTTCCCCTGATAAACATCACCAACTGATAGGAAAGCAAAGAGCAAAGCACATGTATTCCTGCCTGGGAGCACAAAAATCTCCCACCTGGCCGTGCAGAATCAGACAAGACAGATCCACATCTGTATTTCAAGTGACCTGTTAGGCATATTGCCACAATGCCTCCCCATGCTGTGCTACTTGACTGCTTTCCAAAACCTCAGTGGAGAAATCAGGAGTTCTGCTCTTTTGTCTCTTGCTCTGGGGAAAAGAATAACATTAGGTCAGAGAACCAACTCAGAAGGAGAAGACCAGCGTTTGAGTCCCGGCTCGATGAGAAAAAACAGAAGGCTTATTTGTTTGTGTCTCATGCTGCATGCCCCAAACCCAGAGACACACAATTTACAGCCATGGCCTCTTCACCTTTCTTGCTCCTCAGAGGATAAAAGGATTTCCTGTTTATTCCAATGGGCAGCTGTTCTATCCACAGGGGAGAGCAGCACTCATGGTTAATATGGCTGATGTCCAGATAGGTTTTGATGAAGTTCCTTGTTTGTTTGTGGCTCACTTAGCAGCTGCTGAGTGTCCTGCCTTTAGGAGTAGAGGACTCCCAGGCAACGCCCAGATGCTCAAGCATTAGAGAGGACTTGTTGCATCTCCAGTGGGACTGGCAGGCAGGAGGAGGTCCTGAGGGCTTCCTTCTTCAACCTCTGCTGTGTGCTTGAGCAACTATAGGACCTCCTTCACTTTCTCTACCTGGTCCATCTGTGCCCCTGGGATGTTCTCCATCAACCATGTGAGAGCCGATGAAGTACAGCTCCTTGGGGTCTCATAACCTCAACAAATGCTGCTAGATATGAGGTGACGTTACCAAAGCTGTGAGACATTCAGAATAGGTGAAGGAACTTCCCCTTAGTCTTAGCCAGGCAAGAGAAGTCTGGACAATCTCTGGTAATTGCCAGAGAAATAGTATCACCATGGGACTCACTCCTGAGGCAGCTCTGTGGTCACCAGGACAAAGGAGAATGGTCTAGGATATGGAGGATGCGGTTCCCAGGGAATTCCATGCCAGACCTGCAATCACCATTGGTCATTTTTTATTGTCTCCATCAACATGGAAGAGGGAGATAAAATTCAGTGTCCTTGGGAAGAAAGCATTGAAGATGTATGAAGGAGAAAGCCTGATGACTCCTGTATCTCTATGCTTCTCCTTTAACATCAACAGCACTTCTTATATTTGCTTTCCTTCCATGTTTCTGCCTGGCAGGGCTGTGTTGGCTGTTCACGTGTTTAAATGCCACAGTGACCCAGATCTGGTACAGGCAGGTGCCAATTCTGGCAGTGGGTTTGTATCCAACTTTGCTTATGCAGTCAGCTTTGAATTGCTGCAATGGAAAGAAATCGAAGCCTCCTGTGAGTCATACGCAGGCACCAGCATCACCATCAGTCTGGAACTGGGGCACTGAGATACAGGCAGTAAAGTGGAGATGTGGCAAACCAGCCTAATAAATCAGTTACGCCCTCTGGTCAAGCAATAGCCTGTACAGCAATACAGTCCTGTATTGACTCACTGGCTTCATTTTTCGGTAGTACTTTGTTTTTTTCAGCAGCACTTTGTTTTTTTTAGCACATGTGCACTTTTCCAGGCTGGGAAAGACGCTGGCTTGCAGGCAGTGCAATAGCCAAGGACTTTGGATGGCCTCTGTTGAAGTGTGCTTTAAGCACATAAACCACCTGGTTATTAAATAAGGAGGATGTAAATTGTTCCGTTCTGGGTCTCACAGTGAGCAGATAGAGGTAGGTGAAATTTACACAGCCCATAGTGCTCTCAATGGGCCAATTACTTGGATTTTTCTGCCCACTTTTGTGGGCTCCCTCATGTGAAGGTAACAGCAGAGCAAAGGTAGATTTGTGCAGTTGAAGGCTGCCTGGAGACTGAATGTGAAGATAACAAGGGGTGCTGATGGAGACAGGGGAAATACAAGGATAACATGGGCTGCTGAGAGGCAGGAGGGGAGATCTTGTGTAAAGCATGCTGTACAATCTCACTCCTCAGTCCTAAATTGGTTCCTTGCAAGATGACTTGGCACCTTGCAACCAGTAACATACCTGTTGTTTAAACCATTTGGGGTGGAGAAGTCCTGTCATCCCTCCTGCAGAGCAGGCAGTTGGGGTACAGAAAAACAGCACATATTAGCCCAAGGTGCACAAGAGTTAACAGCAAAGAAGAATGTATTAAATCAGACTTTTCAGTCCCAGGCTCTGCTCAGGAGGATTTCCTTCACCCTCCAGATGCCATATCCACAGTAGGTTTTAATCATCCTGAACTATATCTACCCCGCTTTCTAAAAGACAGAGAA
Organism: Turnix velox; assembly: GCA_013400935.1. Taxonomy (NCBI): domain Eukaryota; kingdom Metazoa; phylum Chordata; class Aves; order Charadriiformes; family Turnicidae; genus Turnix; species Turnix velox. The sequence goes on along the minus strand of VZTY01030238.1, from coordinate 261,473 downwards.
AGGTGCACCAGGACTTTTCACCCCCATAATGTCCCCCTCTCTCTGTTGTTAGCTCTTTTTTGGTTTTCCACTTTTCTTCCATCTCAAGCCTTCCTTTCTTCTTGTGGGCTAAATCACAACCCTATATGTGAAACACCTCTGCTCCTCAAGACATCAGTAACAAGGTGAATAAATCTCCAGTGAAGAGTTTTGCCTTGTTGATCTATATTTGCTGCTGCTTCAATTATGTCTCCTCAGCAACTTTAATGAAATGAAAGCTAATCATCCTGCCCATGCCATTCATATTGATTTGTGGCAGGTTAGTCTTCCCAGTACTTGTTTCCTAGGTTTCACTGTCAGTCTCTGCATTAGCAGCAGTGGTGTGCCATGCTCACCTCCATCCTATAGTCCTCTTACCATCCCTTGCCTGTTTTCACCTTCACCCTGTACCCATTCCTGTGGCCTCATCCTGTACCTGATCTCAGAGATACCAGCTTCTGTTCAACACTTGATGGCTGCTCCCTCTGGGATCTTCTTCACAACCCATTTGTTCTTTCTGCTGGATGCATCATGCTGCCATCTCCCAAAGACACAGTGCTTAGGAGTTGGCCAGAGCCTGTAGGCAGACAAGCTATGATAGTACTTGTGCCAATTCCACGCTCCAATTCAAGAGGAAATTAGGAATGACCCCAGTCAAAGAGTTTATAATTGTTGGTGGTGATCGTGTTCATTACTGAGGGATTTTGGGAAGAGTGTGGGTTGGGAAAAGATCTCTGGGAAGAAGGGAGACCCTGCTTCAGTGCATCTCAGGAAAATTCATTGACAAATAGCAGAGATGAGGACTGTAATACATTAGTGAGGGAAAAAGTGATTGCAGTGCTTCTCCACAGAAGGTAAATGGGTTTCTGTTTAAGCACAAGTTAAATATCAGAGGAATGATGGTCTTATGAATGAACCACAACACCTCTAAGGTATTATTCCTCTATCAACCACTAATTTACTATGTGACCTTCAGCAGTTCATTCAAGCCCTACCTCCCCTGGTCACTTCTTTTGTCAAGCTAGGCCAGCAACAAATTCTTTCCTCATAGTGGTCTCGTGAGGGCTACATATCTCCATGAGATCCTGACAGCTTACATCAAAGGCAAAGTATTTTTCTCACTAAGACTGCATTTAATTTCCCCAGTGATATAATGTAGCACATTATCTCACGTGTGCTAAGCCTGGAGCCTCCTACTCATAGCCTACCCCACCTGCCTCATGCAAAGGCATGTATTGCCCCTCTACAGCCACATCCCAACACAGTTCCCTGCTCTCCCTTTGCTTCCTTGGGCATCTTTTTAGCCTCCTCAACACCTCCTCCCTTGACGCAGCACACCAGTTTTCCAAGAGGAGTCATTGCCTCAGCAGACTGGCACAGGCAATCTCTTCCCATCAAAGGGAGGTGTTGCCTCAGCAACCAAAGTTTTGAAGTTGGGCAAAGTTCTGAAAAAAAAAAAAAATCAACCCAATTGTGATGGGAAATGACACTTGGGAACAAATGTACCATGTTGCCATGGCAGCCTGAATACTTGCACGGAACTTGGTGTTTTGAAAATATAAAAAGACTGTGCTTCAAGTGAGTCCAACTAACTTAATGCCTTTCTCAGGTAGCTGCACTACACCAAATGTCTGGTATTTATATTTTATACCTAGCATGCAAGGGACTCCATCACTTCTAAAATGGATGTAACTTCTGTTCCCAATCCAACAGGGAACTATTTGAGACTGCAGGTTTTTCTGGTTTGCTTGGTCTGGTATTGATCTGTTGGGGTTATTTCTGTCATTTGAAGTCTATTGGGTCTTGGCTGTCTTTGTTTCCACATTTGTGTTTTATCTATTAGTTTATTTGGTGCACTTTCATGCCACAGTGTCTGGGCAAAACCAGCAAGTGATTTGTTAAAAAATATGGATCCTCTTCCCAGTCCCACAATAATCCATGCCTTTCCTTTGAGCTATGTGGCACATTATCTGCTTTCAGGGGCCACAGTCTGCCTCATTCAGCTCTTCTAGCTGAACAAGGTGTGGTTTTTCACCATCATGTAAGTGCCTTCACCTAATTATATTAAAGAATAAGAACAACCAGCCTGAGGGTGTTCTTCTGTGTGTTAGATAGACCCTCTGTGCAAACCCAAAGGTGAATTGAACTCCAATAAAAGACTATAAGACTATTCAGATCTGGACTTCATCACCACTTACCCTAGAAATGCCAGACTGTGATGTCATTTGATATCTATTTGGTATAGATCCCTGCAGCCCAGGAAGTTGGGAAGATCAAGAGAGGGGGAAACTGGATTTCAGTGGCTTATTGCTGTTACTCATCACTACATCAGGTAGCTAGCCCTCTGGTAAAATCAATGGGGCCAGGAAAAGGGTTGTGAGAAGCAGAAGAAGAGTCACTGGTCCAGTCCTGAGAAGATTACCACTTGCCCCACAGGGGGAGAGGAATCCTCCATATTTAACTGAGAAATAATCTGGGACCCTGACACCACATTTCACCCCTCGCCAGTGAACTCTTCCTGAGACCTGAGCATATGAACAGCTCGTCCAGCTGGGCAGAGCCAACCAACCCTGTTGTCTGAGTCAACCCTCTGCTATCAGCAGGAAAACACCTTGGCTGAGGATACACCATACTGCAGGTACAGCAAGGTTAGGGATAGACCACATGTGACAGACCAGGTTTGGTATATGCACAGACGACTTCTCACCCAAGATTGGAGCACACCTCAGAGCTCACATTCCATCACCATTGGTGCAGATCTTTTGTTTCCCCTTGCTCAGCGGACCCTTGCATTGTATCATCTGTGGTTCTACTTTATGTTCTTTAGCCTCCTCCCCATGCCTTGGGTGGTCCAGTGTTGGTTGCTGTTATTCATAGGCTGTGTGGGAGTGACCTAATTTGGAGAGACTGTAGAAGGAGCATTGAGAAGCCTGTTGGGGAGTATAGATTTCTGTGCATGTTGGCAGGAACTCAAATTATGTACCCGAACCCTGCAGCTCCTGCGCTCTCATTCCTGGGTCACCTCCTCCCCTGGTCCATATGTACATCTCATCCCAAACTGCTCCTCTCCAATTAAAGTATTAAGCAGACAGTTTATCTCAAGGGCTTTTGAGAGACCATCACTGTTCTTAATTACTTGGAATTGCAAAATCTTCTAGTCTCTCATTTCCCCTTGGCAGTTTTATAATGGAAATACATTTTACTCTGGGCTCTCTCCTTTGTGTTTTTGTGTGGCATTTACAATAGAGGCTCTTCAGTGCTTGTTCTCAAGCAGCTCAAATGAGACACTGGCCTTAGACAAAACAGTCAGCTAGCTGCAAGTTGGCCAGAAGAGAAATGCCAACTGTTCCATAAGGATGCATTCTGCTCACCCTCAGATCCTCAGCCTCCAGACCCCATACCCACTTTTTCTTCTCTTGAAGAAGTCTGCAGTAGATTCAAGGATCTCGCAAAACTCATTGTTCTCATGCCCATACAAGGTTCCTCTTTGCAGCAGAGCTCTCCACACACTATTGGAGACCACAAAGCTATGAGCTTCACTCCTTACAGGAGGGCTCTCTGCCACTCTGCCTAACTTTTGCTTCATATTTGCTGATAGTACAGAGCCATGTCTATGACTGGAGTGAAAGCTATGATACTGAAAGGGCTGATAAAGATGGGATCTGGAGAAGGGTATGAGAAAACTGGAAAGGATGGGAGGTGACTTCAACTATTTTCTTGAAATGAACCTCTTGATCTGATGTCCTTCTATGTACATGGTAGCTCTCCAGGAGACTAATTCCACAATGATTTTTTCTTTTTTAAATGTAAAATCCATAATCATCAGTACATTTGGGATCACTCCAGTTCCCTGAGAGAGTCCTTGTTTGTGCTCAAGCCTACAGCAGTCTCATTCAGGTGAGTCATTTTGTGCCATGAGCACTACATGTGTTTCTGAAACCTCTACTTTCTAGACTCAGAGGAACAAAAACCCCTTCGCAATCTACAGAAGAATAAAAAAGAAAATGCATGTTTCTGACAAGCATCATTCACTGGAATTAAAGCATTGACCCGTCCCATTGATCCTGCCCACAGCATTTTGTTATTTTACATGGAAAGAGCCTGTCACAGTGATTACACATGTGATATACACAACTCTATATGACTGCATATGGGATATATGAGTGTCACAGTCACTGGATCAGTATACAGGGCATCAAAGGTAGATGGTGTGTACCCCAGCCCAAGCTGGTTGTTCTGCACCAGGAGCAGAGTGGAATCTATGTAAGATTTTCAGATAAGAAGTGAAGTTGGTTTCATGTTATGTTGGTATTTTTCCCTGAGGTTGTAATTTGTCTCTGTATTAGTAGGATTGGTGGGAATGAAGCAGAAATTATTTCCTAGAGAGGACCCAGTGGATTTGTGGTGGTGGCTTTGCTAATACTTTATTGCTCAGGGTTGACTCACTGTATCCAGAGGGGAGCTGATCAACAGTGGGAGAGGCTGTCACACAGGACAGAGCCTAGTGACATGGATTTTTCCAGGAAGGTGAATTACCTCTGTCAGTTCCTTGCAAGACTTCTAAGTAAGATTTCCACAGGTAGGAAGTGCTGTGAGACTATGCAGTTGTATGCAGTTTTGGTGCATTTTTTGAGTTTTCCTGCTTTTGATGACATGCAAGAGTTTCCGCATGTCTGCATGCCTACCCTTACCGGTAAGTTTTAAGTCACCATGACCCTCAGCCAAAGGAAACTGTGGTACCTTATTCCCAAAAACCCTTAGTGCCAGCTGAAAATAGTGCTGGAATAAATAACCAGGAAGACTTGCAATTTCACCTATCCCAAAATAGGAAAATGGTTGCTGTTTCTTATCATCCTTTTTATTAAAAAAAAAAAAAAAAAAAAAAAAAAAGAGGGCCCATGGCTGAGTGAATGAGTGAATCCCTTTCTAGTCTCAGCAGATGGCATAAGCCTATGTTTATAGTGTGTGTACAGAGCTGCACACCTACAGATCAGACCCTGTCCTGAGGCTGGATCAGTCCATAGACTTCTGCTACTTCTGTACAGTTTCTGAACTGAAACTGTGGGAATTAACTACTAAGTCAGGCAAGGAGGAGAGGGAATAGGGAGCTGAAGGTCACACTTGGTTTTGGCATCTGTAGGACAGAGAGGAGAGGGTGACATCTCTGACAGTGCCAGAAAGAAGAAGGAAGGGCAGATGAGGCAGGAGAGATTAGGCATTTGGTGTTAGTGCTTGTCACTGACTACCCAGAAGGAAATATGAGAAAGGTCATGGGGAACCTACATCAAGAAGGAAGTTCAGGAAAAGGACATTACAGAGATGCCATAGGAAAAAGCAGTAGCTAAGGTGACAAGAGTAGGGTTGCTGTGAGGGGAAGCAGAGGAAAAAAAAGTTGGAGTGAAAAAAGGGCATCAGAAATGAGGCTCTAAGGGATGGACCATGGAGTCTACAGATGGCAAGGGTTTTCTATGGGGTCTAGGGAGGTCCAACAGACCATGTCCAGGGTCATTAGCATGTGCCACTGGGCTACCTCCACCTATGCTGGTGCAAGTTTGTCCAAGCAGTGGACAGTCTAGCAATCCTAGGAGTCCAGGGCACAGAGCCAGTGCAGGCAGACAGTTTTGGGGCTATGTGTCACAGACCACCTTGATGCAGCAAGTGTTTTGTGGTGGGGCTTCATGCCCCAGCTGGGAAGGAAAACCCAGAAGACATAAGCAGTGACAGAATAACAGTAAGCAGAGCAGCAGTTGTGCGTGTCCCACTTACTACAAAAAATGAAGCTGCAAGCTCACAGTAAGCAGATGCCAACTGTTGGTCAGCCACAGACTTGACAAACCTGGAAAAAGGGCTAGCATGCATCAAGATTGCGGGGATACAGAAAGCAGAGCTGTTATTCTCTGCAGATGAGAATTGACCTTGGGAGACTTTCCTTGTTGGAATGGAGCCATGGGAGCAGTGAACAGCACTGGAAACAAGATTTAACAGAAACAAGAAGGAGAACACCTGGTATTTGTGTAGATAGCTGCTATGTTTAGTCAGTAGACCCCAGGATGGAAAACTACTGCTTGCTAACAAGCTGCAATATAAACCACACTGTAGCTCAATAAAGTTGCTGATGCTTTTTACCATCTTTGTGTGTCAACCATGTGTCCACCATCACAAGGTAAGCACACTCCATCATTGAATAGCATGCTTTCTTCCTGGGCTTCTGTACATCAAAGGGACTCCTAGTCCTTAAATGCAAGGACATTTATTTCCGGAAGACATGGGCTCCTCCTGGATATTTGCTCTCCACCTAAAAATTATCTGTAGCCCAATGAAGCAAGGCCAGGCTTGATGAGGCTCTGAGCAACCTGATTTAGTACAGGATGTCCCTGCTTACTGGAGAGAAGATTGGACTAGGTGTCATTTGAAGATCCCTTCTAACTCTGATTCTATGATTCTAAGTGCTGTGGAACTGCCAAGAATTATGTGCATCTATGAGGATTCTTGCAGCCATGCCATAGCCTTTCTTGGGCCCCAAGAGTGCCAGGGCTGCGCTGCTGCTTCTTGTAGACATCACTGAGTGCATCTGGTTTGGCCAGCAACTGTTTCTTCAACAGAGCTCTCATTCCTGCAAAGAGGGCCAACATCTCCTCTTGGTACAGGTTTGCAACTGACCTCAAGCCCAGAAGCACACCTGGTCTGCAGTGTCAGCATAGCTCCCACATCCAGGGGAATGTGCAGAACACAGCAGAAAGAGGCACAAGTGTTTTGATTAAGTTAACACCCAGGAGCACCTGAAATCAGAAAGGAGGAGAGAAGCATTATCTCTAAGTACCAGGGCCATCAGGATGGACCTGGAGTACAGTAGAGTGGAACAAGCGACAACAGGTATACTAAAATAAGTGACTCAGAAAAAGGTCAGTCATACTTGATTTCCCAGAGCCAATTTGTGGTGAGCATGTAGGCTGTTAACACGCAGCGGTGGTCATTTTCAGATGATTCATTTTGAGGCAACTGTGAATTTATTGTCTTGGGAACCATTACCCCGAGATCCTTCAGGCAGTGACGTCTAACCCTGAAGAGAGTGGATTTCAGTAGAAAACAGATGGAGGGGGGCAAAGGAGGCGGTATTTGCAGTATTGTTAGGTAAAGCTAATCAGCAAATGAAAAATTTTAGTGAAATAAAAAAAAAGATTTTGTTTGAACCTTCATGTGCCTAATGTTTGCTTTGTCACAGAGAAAAAAAAATGGTGGGATATCAAAAGAAAAAAACATAATTGAAAAGTTTCAAAACTACCTTTTCTATCAAAACCAAGAATGAAAATTGGTGAAGATGGCATTCAACATGGAAGGAAGAAAACAAATCATCTCTAAGCAGATGGCTTTTCACAAGTGTTTTGCTATGACCTGTCTTGTGGCTCTCAGTTTGCACAGAGGGTCATTCTACAAGTACTCACGTAAGACACCCTTAGGTAACAACATCCTCTCAGCAGGGTCTTCCTGGGACAGCCCAGACAACAGAACAAAACATTTATTTTAAAAACAGCTCCCAGACAGTCTCTGGGCACTCTTAGTCTGGTTATGTAAGTGGCTTTGAGTACAAGATGTGGATTGGTCATTACAAGCTCCCATCCTTAAATAAATTAGTTAGTTAGTGCTTCACGAGGAATGTTTCCTCCTGCTTCCCTGAGTTCCAGCTGTCAAGCAAGTTTGTTTTGCATAATGAAAAGCACTCTGCAGGAGTGCTCTCTTAGCTAGGAGATGGGGGGGGGCAGGGGTGTGTCAGGAAAGGAGGCAAGTGTGGGAGAGAGAGGTTCATGAATTTCTTCTTCTCTTTGAACTGCAGATTTGTGGCAGCATGGCCCATTGCTCAAATTCATTACGCATGGGGTTGTTTGACTTCAGAGTTAAAAATCCATAAAGCAAACTAATTCATTTTAAGCTTCCCACACGGATATCAGAAAGAACAAGATATTCCCTTGCACAGCAGCACAACGCAAGGTAGGCCTTAATTTTTATTTTTTCCTTACCCTACTACCCAAGAGGGTGGGATGTATTTCTGAGGGATACTATGCCTCTTTCTTGCCTCAGTAGGATCCCCTGTTTCTTCGCAGAGAACAAGTGAACATGTCCAGTGTTACTGCATTGCAGAAAACCTGAATTCTGTAAATGGATAATTATGATCACAACTGAAGATGTAAATATTCTCAAATATAAATCTCAAAGATTTAAAAAGATGCTGGTATTGACTACTAAATGGAATCAAACTGTTTAAAAAACATCTGGAAGATTAATGCTGGTGGTGTAGCAGCCTCCAGAGAGTGGTTCTCAACCGTTTTCCCTGATGTGCTGTGTTTGCTGTGGCTCTAGAAACAGCACTGCTCCAAGTCCCAGCAGGGCCATAGTCACAGAAGATTTCTCTCTGGGATCCTGGGTCCTGAAGGCATGAGAGCAGTCCCAACAACATAAGCTGTTAAAAAGCATTGGTGTTCACTGCAGTGAGATGCAAGATGTAAAAGATTCTTGTGAGCAGAACCACGTTTCTCCCTTTGGTCATCCAATTTGTCCACAGAAACTGGAGACAGGTTTCCAAAGTAGGCTAATGTGATTCAAACCAGTGGAGTTGACAGGAGCTGTGGTGGAATGAACCCATGATCCAGCTTTCCTTTACCCCTTCCAGCAGACAGTTTTGTGTGCATAAGCAGAAAGACAGCACACAGGGTAAATCTTGAGTGGTCTTCCCTCAGGAGAACCCTTCTGAAAATCAGTGCTTATGGGAATTTCTGAGCTGGGAGATGCTTCTGGATGGCAATGTTTGACAGTCACTGGAGAATCCAGTTACAGGTACCACAACACCTTGGCAAGAATTTCCACTGTAAAATACTGAGCATTTTTTTACAAGATTCAGAGAGTGACTACTGCATTTTCCCATTTGACCATCTTCAAAGCACTGTAAAATTAACAGAGTGTGAACTGGATGCAGTTCTCCATGTGTTGGACTGTGAGCTGAATTTGGCATTTCATTTTAGATTCTTTATTGCTAGGGAGACAAATACTCCCGGAAGCCTGATAATGAGGAAAAAGTCTTCCACGCAATCAAGAAACAGAAAACAAATAACTCTGAACTCTGTAAATTTTTATAATTTGAGAATATTTTTTTCCTGAGAAATAGCATGCAAAGTTCTGTTCACTGAACCATTTTGAAAAGGACTTCAATGCTAAATCCTATGACCAAAAAGGAGTTTCTTAGTGTTCTTGAATTGTCCTTTCCAAATAAGATTCTCCAGTGATTACAGTATTCTGGAGCTAAACATATTCCTACACCCTTGCCTGTTCTTGAGCTTACCCCTTCATGCAAACAAAGGCTATATTGGAGCTTTCACCTTATGGAGGTGTGTCTAGAGGGAGATGTTTAAATAACTGTTGAGAGAAGAGGGTTCTACAGTATTGAAATGTTTCACATGATGAGAAAAATTTAAAAAGCAATCCAAACATTAAAAATTAACAAAGCAACAGAAAGCAAGACAAATATTTTTAAATACATCAGGGGATCCTCATGGAGATGCCCTTTATACAGCCTAGTGACACTGGGTTTGCTCTCACCATTTAAGGAGCTCTTTGCATTCTGCATATCATTGCAACACTGATCATAGTATACAATGAGTAATTGCATTTTCTTTCAGTGAGAAGCTCCAGTCTCCTAGCTTCATTTCTATAACCATCTTCTTGTAACCATTTTTGAGATGGTGCCGGATATTGTTCCACTTGTCCATTAATAACATATGTTGTGGCTTCTTTTACTGTAAACATTAGCCACGCTTTCATAGTTTTAATAAACTTCTCCATGGCAAATAGATTAAAATGAAAAATTACCAATGACCATTCTAGCAAGCCATTAATGATGACACATAATTTGGCTGATGTATCACAAGGTTGCTGGAGATTTAAGTTGTGTTTGTGTCCGTCTCAGTGGAGTCTGTCCCTTTCTTCTCCATGGTAACTGCTCTGCTTCTGACATCACTAGCCAAAATAGAGAATAGGGGTTATAAAATCCTGAGGGGGTGTGGGATGGGGAATAGTAGAGACAGGATGAAAATATTATTCAATAAAGGAAACTTTCTTAACACTTAAGTCACTGGACAGTGTCTGGTGCATTGATCAGGCAAAGGACAACTGAAATCTGAAATGGGGATATCAGCATTGTAGCTGGAAATTTGGAAAGCAGAATAGTATATGCCACCTTTTTGGATTGAGTCATGATGCACTCCATCTATCAGATTTTCTTTCTTGGCACCAGAAACCATCTTCTTCACAATGAGAGCACAGAACCCCATGTTGGAAGTGCAGAAAGCTCTTTGGCAACTAAGGAAGACAATGGCAGAAATCTCACAGTAAGTGCACTAAAGCAGACAACATTAATAGTTTTTATCACAATGTTTATCTGTGATCTGGGATGGTGCTTTTCTACAGCCCAGACTCCAGAAATCAAGAGCTAGATGACCATCTTAACTTCAGTTTAAAAAAAACCCAAACCAAATCAAAACTAAACAAATCAGACTTTTTAGTTTGGGAGAGACAAATCTGTCAAAGGAGACTGACATACCTTGAAAGTTCAAAATCAGAAGGGAAAGACAGTGAACCCAATCCTTCTCAATCATTAACATCTCACAGTTTAAAGTACAACTGGGAATTTCCAAGACCCCAGTTTAATGCTCTGGAGCCACTGGAGCAACAGTTACGATGCCACGGGAGGACAGGGTAGGAGGAGGCTCTGGGCACAGGGAAAGGTCGAGAAGATGGGAGGCTATTTTAGGCTCATCTCTTTTCATTAGACCAAGGCTGTCAGTTCCGTGGGAGTTAAATGATTCTAGAGGAATGGAAAGTCAGCTCCGGCCTTGTCAGAGCTTTGACGTGACAACACATATAAAATAAACAGAAGTGGAGCGTTAAGATAATGCACATACACCAGGTCTGTGCAATGTCGAGATAATTTTGGTTCACTTCACAAAACTATTATCCCCTTTTGACTTGCTTGGTTAGCCAATTTTAATCATTCTGTGGACTGTTTCATTAGGAGAAAAAGCTAATAATAGACCCCTGTATTTCCTTACTGGACCCCTGCTTATTTATAAAGAAGGTACATGAAACCTTCTTCCCTTGCACAAAATAGGAATGAAACAGCAGGAAAGTTTCTTTCTTCACAACTCTGATCTGATGCTTAGCTCCAAAATCTTAGCAGAAAGAATGCAATGTGAGTTCCTATAAATTTGTACCCTGTGTTCCTATCTCTATTTCTGCTCAGAGTCCAGACAACACAGACTATGACCATTTGGCTAGTAACCAGTTGCAGTTTGGTTTCACAGCATACCAAACTGGAAAAATCTATTAAATCTACACTCTGGTCTTTTCCTCAGCAAGTTCCTATTGATTTTCATGCAACAGGTAAGAATTCATTCTCTTCATAACTTTCACTATAGAAAGTAAGGTGACTGCTGGCCAGTATTGTCTTATTTCCTTAAGACACCCAGATGAAAACATAATTCACTTTTTTTTAATTATTATTTTTTGTTTCAAGGAACTGAAGGGAGGAACAAACAAAAAAAAATAGAAGAAGGAAGAGAGACAAAGAAAAGGTGGGAGAGGAAAATGTGGAGAACAAAGGAAAAGTGCATTTTAAGTCAGTGTGAGAGGAGAAAGAAAAAAGGGAACAAGAAATTGAGGAGAAACAGAGATAAGGAATAAAAACTAATCTACTGATTATTCAGTAAAATTAATTAAAACTGCCTTGTAAATACTGGTGCAATTAAATTGTATTTTTCTATTGAAGTCAAAGATGAAAGAATAATAAAATTTAGTTATGCCATCTGCAGAAACAGCTGTCAAATGTCTGCTGTCTCTGTTTATTTTGGTTAATTTGAAGGAATCTGGGCCATTACATGTATGCACAGCATTTATATAATTCTATAAAGAGGATAGTTGATATGATGTGGTCTTTTCATGAGCTGATTTTAGCCAGGTACTTAAATATTCATGTTTCAAAATGGTTTTGGCTGAAGGGATGGGTATTTTGGTGTGGTCAAAGATCTAATGTTGAACTATGTACTGATCAGAGAGCATTGACGGAAAGGCTTGAAAGGTGGAAAAAAGGTATTTTGCTCTTTGGGGTCAGTTGTGCTTTTCCTCTTCTGTATTGGCTTCAGATAAAACTTTTTTGAGGACACTCAATTTTAGGCTGACATGGCACTTATTGGTATAGAGTTTCCCGGAGGCCTTATCAGCTCCTTCACATCACCATGTCCCATGAGAGCCTCAGGAGAAGGAGCTTCCAGCTGCTGCCCAACATGATGGTGTCTCCCTTCTCCTGGCTTAAGCTGCAGATATATCAAGTGACAAACGTGGGTTTCCTCCAGCCATGTGACAATGAATAAAGCCTGCCTGTATGATTCAGATCTTGCAGATGCTGTGAGATCTTAGTGAGGATGCAGGGGCTGATGCGTAGGTTGGAAGAAACTGGAGGAACTGATGACCTCCTTTATCATGTAGGGAGGCAGGTGTTGATTAAAACACAATGCTTGGTATCTCCTACAGTGTAACCACTGCTTCATGTTGCCTGTGTCCTCGAGTCTGTAATCTGCCTTGGAAGGCATAAATTGATCCAAAGCATTCACATTTGGTTTCAGAAGTGTATGCCAGGCCTGCATCAGTGAGAAAGACAGAGTGGGTCTTAATTAAATCCTACAAGAACAGCAGATTTAGATATACAAGGGAAATTACAAGGAAGGCAGGGGAATGATTCTTAACCATGAAGTTTATGCATTCCATGGTTATTTTTGGCAGTTTTACTCAATAGTCCCCCATAGCAAAGGACACACTTCTGAGCATGGGGTGGAAATGCCAATGCTGCCTCATTGGGATGAGCACTATTTTGCTGCAGAGGGCCCAGCACTGCAGCCCAATTTTGGAGAAGGCACCCTGGGAAGTAGAGGATACAATATAATAGTATGGTCCAATGCCATCGGAGCCAAATTGTAGTTATAACTGCAGCTAATCACAGGTGTTGCAATTTCATCACTGTGCTTTTTTCAGAACTGCACGTCTTAGCACATTTCAAAAGGATCAAACAACCCACAGTAAGCATGCTAATTAGCAAGCAGCACTGATGAGAGACACCAAAGAGGAGTTTAAAAAGCTACATATCGTTCACAGGATGGGATAGTGCAGCTCCCTGCAAAACCCAAGCCCTGCATTCAACCTGCTAGCTTTGTGGGGTGACATTTCTAGCCTGTGAAGTCATATTTTCCTTCAAACACCTATGTGAGACGAAGGTGAGCTCACACTGCAATCCCTGATGTAGCAGAAGCAGGTGCAGATGGGCTAGAAGGAATTGTACCTGCGGCAGAACCCAGTCGAGCTGCAGGTGGCCACCGGATGGGGACAGAAGCAGCGCAGCTGTGCCACTGCAGCTGCACTGCTGGCCAGGCTTCTTCTGAGCAAGGATGTCCTTGGACAAGCCAAGTCAGGCACATGCTCTGCACAGCAGGTCCCAGATGGAAACCTAGGGCTGCTCCTGCATGAAGGAAATGGCACCTTGCTTGAGAAACAAATCACAAAGCTTTCTCTTTCACATACCCATATACTGCACAAAATTTGTCCTTTTTTCCTGTTTTTTTGTCTCAGAATTTCAATGAAAACAAACAGCAAAATGAAAACAGAATTTAAAAATACACTACATTTTTTTCTTGCTAGTCTCAACCTTTTTAAAGTGAGAATACCATGATGGATGAATGAAGTTAATTTTCATTTTAATTTTAAAGTGCAAGGGAGTAGGCCATTCACTTCATTCCCTGAGTGGGGCACCATGCGCTGAAAGCTGTTATCTCTAGGCTTGGCAACATTAAAAATTGCATTATGTTAACTTCAAGTTATGATTAAGTTGCTACAAAACTCTAAATGTGCCTACTGAGTGGACTGGCAAATGCTACTCACAGCTAAGCAAAAGCATTTTCTCTCAAGGATATACCCCCTATAGCCAAAGATGAAAGAGGCTGTCCCAAAATTTTATTAAAAATTATTGAAATCAAGCCTCTGGCTGGGACTGAGTGAAAGGGAGTCCTTTCAGTGTGCATTTTCAGTGGATCAAATACTGACCTTTTACAGTACTAGGGAGGACTGGGACTGTTTGGGTCAAACCAAAGAAGAGAGACTTAGATGTATTTTTCTCAACATAAAAGATAAAAATGTGAAAAATCGTGTTTCATCATGAAGCCTTTTTCTTCAGACCAGGAGAAAACACTTCACCATTACCTTGTGTATCTTCTGCAAATCTTCCTCTACCTTTTTTTTTTAAACAAAAATTCTAGTCGGCTTTTCAATCAAAAGCCACTGTTTTGAAATTCAAGGGCTAGAGTGCTATTCAAAGCCTGAAGTCACTCTGAAAATCACCAATGCAATTTAGGCTTCTCCAAAACGGAACATCTAATTTTTCACTTGTCTAAGCGACATCGCGTGGCATTTTCAAAATTCCTCCTCTCTTCACAGTTTTTCTTTCACAGACAAAATTATTTGCTGATTTTGACCCAGTTTTGCAAGTAGTTCCATTCAGTGTTTATCAAAAATTTTTCAGGTGATCTAGTTATGCTGGGGCAGGAGGTGAATGGGAGTGGGAGAAATTGAAACTCTGGAATGCAGCTTGGTCAGGAAGTCCTGGTGGGGTCTGCTAAGGCCCAGTTCCTAATCAAGGATAAACAAGATAACAAGGTGTTGCAGTTGTGCCTCTTAATGCAGGACCACAGGAACTTGAGGTATCAGCAGAATCATCCCCAAAGGTGAAAAGTTCAACCCCGAGGAAGACTACATGCTTCAACTCAAGATGGCGGTGCAACCCCCAAACAATCACCCACCCATTTCTTCAGGACTAAGAGAGACTGCGCAAAAGGGCAGATCCAAATTAACATACTAAGTGAGAACCTGTATTAGCATAGATAAGACTTTAATGAATATGTATGTATCTTTCGAGAAATCCTGAAGATTCTGGGACCTGGGTGAGCAGGTATGGAGGAGCTATCCCCCATGTTGCCCAGAGCTGCAATAAAGAAATGCCTGCTTAATAACACTGCTTACTGGATTTAACTTTTTTCTATGATTCAGAGGCCAGAAGATGATGTCGGCTGCAGTAGCAAGAAGGGCTGTGTGAGGAATGAATGGAGGGGCAGTGACATGGATGGTGGAGCATGGGCGCGGCTACCAAGGGTCCTAGTCACCATCCTTACTGAGAATGTTTAAATTCAGCAAAAGGGGTGTCACAATGAGGACAACCCTTCCCACTGCTCAGGGAACAAAAACAGTGAAGAAAACCTGGAGTACAAGAGACACTGAGAGGAGAGCTGAGGGGAAACAGAGAGATAACTGAAATATTCTCTAGTGACAGTAAAGCCACTCTAATTCATCCCAACCCACTGGGATGAATGTAGCAAAATTGATTTAAATCAAACTCAAAGTCTATTGAGATGGTTGCACAAAAGATTAAGTTTAGCCAGTCGTCTTTGCCTCAGCTAGCTCAAGTGAGGATGGGGAAAGGTCCAAGTCCCAATTGCAGGACACTACAAAGGTCAGGTGCAAAGGTGGCAGACAAATCTGTTGCCCATTAGCTTGCCAGTTTTAAGATTGTGAGCTCTCACCTGTGCTTGCTGTAATCTAGGCTCTGTTCACATCCCTAATCCTGTATCAATTGAGGGATCCTGCCTTCTCTCCTCATTCTCATCCTCTTCCCCTTCCCCTCCTCCCCCGCCTTGTCCTGGAGCAGGAGATGAGAAATGCTGATAGCACAGAAGATAAACTCCAAACCTGGACGTCCTTGACTAAAGCTGTTCTCGAAGACAAAGCCCCTTTGTTCAGACACCTGCTGGGTTTGTTTGGAGACCAAGGCTTGAGCCAGCCTCCTGCAGCGAGGTGGCAGTGTCAGACACAGGACACACAGCAGAGTAGACACAGAGGGCAATAGGGGCTGCCTCTGTGGGCAGCAAAGAAAAGCTGGAGCACACTAACACATAAAGATCAGAAAATCTAAGAAAAAGCTCCAGGAAGCAGCACCTTGAAAAACTGGTAGCCAAATTTACCTTTTTCACTTTTGCTAGCTGCCCATATCTCTATGCTGGCTGGCTATGGGAGCATCTGGTGAGGCTATGCAGCTCAAGGATGCTGCAGCACTGAGAGCCAAGCAGAACCTCCAGGTCCACGGGGACCTGTCCTCCCTCCTATTATTTATGCACTGGGCTGGCTTCCATGGTAAATTACTGTAGGTCTGTTTCTCTTCACATATGTGTTGTTCTGTGAGGGGAGATTCAGGGTGGATATAAGAAAGAAATTCTTTGAGGGTGGTGAAACACTGGAACAGGTTGCCCAGAGTGGTTGTGGATGCCCCCTTTCTGGAGGTGTTTAAGGCAAGGCTGGACAAGGCACTGAGCAACTGCGTCTAGTGGGAGGTCTCCCTGCCTATGGCAATGGAATTGGAACTGGATGATCTTTAAGGTCGCTTCCAATCCAAACTATTCCATGATTCTGTGAACAAGAAGCCAAGCTTTGCAGAGGCTAGTATTGTACAAGGAAAATCTCTTTAGGAAGAGAAAGCAGAAAACTCAGTCTTTTAGCTTAGGATGATCATAGAACATTATCGTCTCAATTGGAGAAGGGGTCAGTATAGAGCTTCCCACACACACACGACCCCCCCCAGAGCTACAATTTCTTGGAAATCCAGTACAGAAGAGGGATTAAACAGCTCTGCATTCTGTATTCATAGGCAGGGATGCTACATGCAGGGGAAAAAAAAGGTGAAAAAACAGATAGAAACATAACAAAAATAAAATTTAATATCTGAGCAATGTGTTTGAATACAAAGTATGAAGATCTAGTGAAGAAGGAACAAGAGTTTTAATTTTTTTTAAAAATAATGCTGCAGTCCAGGCCAGTGAATTCCCTGGACTAATCCTTTAGCTTGAATTCATGAAAGCACTTTCTATCATAACAGGAGCACAGAAGCATGTACTGCACTGTGGTGCATCCAGGGAATCCTTTTCACTGGAGGAGGAAAGTTATACCCTGTCCTGCATACTCCTGGCACTCATTGGACTCCTTGGTTTGCTGATTTGACTCACTGAGATGGCAGAAAATTAGCTCAGCCACAAAATAAATATTGTTTTCTGCTGAGCTGAACTGAGCTGTAGCACAGGAAGGACAAGGACTACTGGTTGGGATAGGGTTTGTTTCAGAAGAGGATGGGTCAAAGGCGGTAATGAGCACAGAGATGTCTGATACATGACTTTGGGTGATGATTACTGATCAGTAGTTTAATGTTCAAAAGCACACTGTACAAGGGCTTTGATTTCACCAAAACATCTCTATTCAGGACCTTTGTGTATATGAAGGATATACATTTAAGGTCCCTTCTGAATCTTCACATGAGACTTCCTTCACACTGCTGTCCTTCACACATGCCTTCTCCCTCAGGTTACAGTATGTGGCTTCAAGATATTCTGCCTGACTTGGTCATAACCCCTTCCTGCTATCCTAGAATACTTCTTTCAATTCTATTATCAGTGGGCATTAAGGCCTACTTTCACTCTCAGACTGAAGGATCTTTTCTGTCAGCCCCAGAATGACTGACGGTGGTTGACACAAGATCTTGATGTGGTGATTTCCATTCTCCTTGACAGTCTCACTTTTGCCAGAGTGACTTCTCTCCTCCACTTATTGTGTAGAGCAATTAGAGCTAAACTTCTCAAACAGAAATGCCCTTAGTGCAGCTTTACAAGCTTTTAAAATCCAGGGACCACCTTTTCTTTCTGAAAGGGCTCCAAGGACATTTTATGCTAATCGAAGAGGTTTTCATTCACAATCCAGTAACAATTAATCCATTAGAAAAGCATCTATTAGTTCTGTTTATTCCATCCCCATCTATACTTTCCAGCTCCTATAGCAGGAGAATGGTGAATGTCAGAAAGTTAGGAAAGTAAGAGATTTGCAGTTATTTCCTGGTCACAGTCTGATGGTTCTCAAGTACTATCAGAGGATACCATGCTGTAAGGGATGTCTCTGCTTTTCTCTCCACTGATCACTACCATCACCCCTCTCCTTTCTGATGGGATTGGTACTCACTTGAACCTTCAGTATGCTGGTTCAGAGACCAAAACCTGTGGAGAATTATGAAAATGGGGTTTTTTTCTGTGAACCATCCCTGTGCTCCAGGTCATTCTGGGGACAGAGGATCACTTGTGTCAGGGCAAGGGAAGGAGCAAGAGCACCTGGTTGGGGACAGGGTGCAAGACAGGCTTTCCAGACACAGGTGGCCACTGCATTTGAAACCACACATCAGATCATATTGATCCAGTGGAGGGAACCCTGCCTGATGATCTTGATGCAGGCCTACACACTGAACTGGTGGTATCTTCCATTTGTCTAAAACTGTTGAGACTCCCTGACAAATTTCTTCCCTTACTATAGATCTTCACAAAAAATAGCCATATTAAAATGTAGGTTTTTGCCTTTAGAAAGGAGTAATAACCAAGCTTGTGCAAAAGAGATTACAGGTTTAAGAAAGACCTTACAAAAATGACTGAAATCAGAATGTGCTGTTTGCTAGCCATTCAAACCCAGTTTTGATCATTGTAAGTAGAAGTGGTTCCTTCCTGCTGGATTTTTCATTGAGCAACATAAAAGAGATGAAATGGAGAGGATCCTTAACTCAGTGGCCAGCTGCCAACATCACAGCCCCCTGATACAGTTTTCAATGAAATTAAATGGACTGAATGGATTATGAACAGCACCTTTTTCACTAGGACTAAGTATTTACCTCCAGAGTCCTCTCCTGGTGGTGAGCAGCTTGCCTTACTGTATCACAGCTGTAGCTTTTTTGTGGATAAGTGGAAGATTTCACTCTTCTGGGCTGCTAATTAGGTGGCTTTCACTAGCAGCTAGTTCAGAGAGACAATTTAAAATAAAGTGCAGCCTTTTGTCCTGTCCTTTGCAGGAAGAACTACCAGCCATTCCAGACAAGAAAGAATAGAGATTTCTCCCACCTCTTGCAGTCCAAAAGATCAAGCAAAATAACTTTCAAAATGTTAGTAATATATATTGATCTATCTCAATTTTCGTTTCCAATTTAAAGAGAAAACTTGTCCTTTTTGTCTGACCGTTGGTGTTTTATTTTGGTGCTCTGGCTCTTTCCTGGACTTCTGCTCACAGTATTAGTGCAAGTCACAGATCAGGATTAGCTTACCTCTTACTCACAAAAATGGACATTTCTATTCCTGCTACTTGCTACAAATGTACAATTTTCTGTTGTCACAAATGTAACAATGTCTTTAATAGGAGACTGACATTCAGATATCAAAAGACTCTCTGAATTCTAATCAAATAAAACCCTAGGCTAATTGCCATTCATGGTTATTTGCAAACAAAAAGCATCTTTTTAAAGAGAAGCAGTCAGACTGCTCCTGTCCAGCCAGACTGGGATCTGGCCAACATTAATTGCTGTTTGGGCTGGAACTTTTTTTTCTCAATATCATTCCTATAGCTTTCTGCAGGCTGTTAAAAAAATTCCACTTTTCATGCAAGATGGGAATTTGCTAAAGTTGCATTTCCTGTTGCACATAGAGTGAATTTCCTGTTGCATATAGAGAACACTAATCTAAAGCCTTTGAAGTGAGTTGTAAGACTTGCTGTTGACTTTGGATCACACATGTATGGACTGTAAAGATATTTGCATATTCTTTGTGATAAGAAGACCCCATAGATGCAAAATCTCCCTCCAGACCAGTAGAAAAGTCTGTGATTCATTTAAGATGGGAATCTGCCTGCTGTTTTCAATGAGAGATATACATCAGATTAAATCTGGTAAGTAAATGTGTTTTTTCATCCTTAAAAGTTTTTGGAATGGCAAATATTCATCTATTCCTTCACTGATATGAATATTCTGGGTGGTCTCTCTCTTCAGTTTCAACAACGGCAAATAATACAGTGAGGTATTGAATGATGACTAACCTCCCCTGGGGAGTTCAATCCAAATGGTATACTCTAAAAAAGCATTCGAATTTCAGTGGATGGGAGTAACAATATTTTTTTTAAATGCTGCTTTGGAAAGTTCCTGACCGGAAATTTTGTTATAGACAGTTCTAGGCAGAAGCTGCTACAGAAAAGGAGACTCAGAGTTATTTGGCTCCTGCCAGGCATTGTTTTTCAGTTTGATTAAGTTCTTAATCTTGTGTTTTCTGTATGGGTATCAAGCTCCAGGAAACTGCCTTATTTAGTTGCCTAAAGGGAAATAAGATTCAACTTCAAACAGAACAACTATCACTGCTCCATTTTTTATTGTAATCTGGGGGGAAATTTATCATGAAGCACCGTGGCTCAATACCTCCAAAAATCAACTTTGGCAGGCAGAATTTAAGAATCTGTCAGAGCTAATAATTTCAAATAATGCTGCAACAGAAGATTGGAGTCACCATAAGAAGCAATTGCAGCAGGAGATAAAAAGATTACATGCTGAATGATCTGATGTGAATAGGAAAGATGCTATTCTTAAAACCCTGAGTTCCCATGATGCAGTATTTCGGCTTTAGGCTGAAATGGTAAAGCTAACCTAGAATTGTGCACTGATAACGTCAGAGCAATCAGCCACTGGGTTGGGAGGAGAATTCCAACATCAAAAACCTTTTTTTTGTTGAACTGTGGTTAGTAGGATTTAAAACGGCAGCAACTGGAGTCACTGAATCCATGCTGTACCACGCAAGGCTTTATTCTGTTGCATTATAATACACGACTATTGCCCCAAGGGCTGTAAATGTATAAAGTGATTAATGGATGAAGGGGACATGGAGAAGAAACGATCTGCCTGATAATATCAAATCAACCTCAGAACCAAAAATACAATACAGGGTCCTACAGTGTTACCCAGAGCTGCATCCCTGGGAATGCATTTGCATTAAAGGAATCTTTTGATGAGACCTTACCCTGGTGGAAATGAGGAGGGAAATTACAGCAGCTGTGCTTAGGTAAATCCTGCAGGTTAATTGCTTGTTTTGCTTTTCACCTCTGAAATGAGAAGATTTTTACAATAAATCATAGAAAGAGACATTCCCAAGGGAACTGGAATAGTGTCAAGATCTTCTTAGGATATATGTGGGCACCTTTTCTGGGACTTAGAAACTACTCTGGAGATACTCAAACATCTGAAGAGCTGTGGGTATCAGCTGGGTTGAAATGTAGACTAGCAGGCTACATTCAACCCTGTCTGAGCCATGTTCAGCAAAGGTGAATTCAGAGAGGAAAGTTTCTTGGGTAGGTTAAGGAAATACAGTCGTACAGGAGACACTACAAGAGCTTATCTGGTTCCAACTAAAGACAGCAGGAGAAAAACACAAGTTTGGGAGAGAAGCTGTTAAAACTACAAGATGATGTCAAAAAAACAGCAAATGAGCAGAAGTTTTCCACAAATGCATTTAACCTTAGAGTAACCCCTGCTATAGGATTATTGAGGCAAAAACTGGTGATGCATTTAAAATGGAGCGAGGACAGCTCGTGAACTAGACATTGCAGTGTGCTTCTATATGGAAAAAGGAATGGGGTTAATTGGTCTATCCAGACCTTTATTTTATGATGCTGCCATTCTTCAAAATATTTTTTTCTGGAAAAAAAAATTATAGTTCAAAAAACTTGTACAATCTCTTTCCTATTGCAACATCACAAAATATTTTATAAATCTAGGAATATCTGATAACCTCTAGGAGAAGCCCTAGTGATCATTGAGTCATTTGGTCTTTTTTTCTTATTGACAGCTGGATGTTTCACATCTTTAAGAAATTTAATAATTACACTTCTGAATCCTGTCAGCCATAAGTACACCACCTCCCCCCATAACATAGGGAACTGAAAAAACAGTTATCCCCATCTGAAAAGCAAACTGGTGAACTGAAGTTATCCTAGAGTTCATAGCAGACATATTTATAGCCATCTGTTGACCCCCCTCAAGATGATTCACTCTTCAAGAAAGTTTGAAGTCTGCCTTTAAAGGATAAACTCACTATCACATACATCCATATCTGTTGCCTCTGGGGGAAAAATATTATAATACACTGCGTTGGTATTGGTGTATTAATCACACATATGTGATGATTATTCTTGATAATGCAGCATTACAATACAATACAGAATTAAGATGGAGGTCTGATTACATGTCATTCAGCAAGGGTTGAGCCACTATATTTAGATGCTGACTAATTTGGGAGAACAATAATCCATCTTCCTGAGGGATTTCTGTAGCCCCCCTTCCTGTAATATCTGAAGACTTCACAGCCACTTGAGTGTTTCTCTCCTAGTACTCCTCTAAGCTTGGTAAGTCCTCCTCTGTCCTACATCTACCCCCTGGGGCTCCCTGCCTCTGTCTGGGGAGGACCTCTTCTCATATCTCTCTCTGGGACGGCAAAGCCCAGGATGCTTTGCCTTTGCTTGCTAATGTCATCTGGACAGGACTGAACTGCGGGACATATCTGAGGAAAACTGCATTTGGGATCATGTGGATCTGATTTCTCTGGTGCAGCATCACCCAGATACACACTTGCACCATATGTCCTAAAATATTGGTTTGACTTAACGGAGTTTGATTCTTATTTAAAATGCAGGCATGTTACTTTTCTCCCACAGTGTATGTAGGTGGAGAGGAGTAGAGAGTTCTTGAGTAGATATAAACACTTCACCTCAAATTCCCATTAAAAGTGCCCCAAAGTGTTATGTATCTCCAGTCCAGGGACACTGTGCCCATTTGCAAACTAGCTCTAAGGAAGCATCCTTATCTAGGAGACATGGAGTACCCACATCCACACTGCTGCTAGGAGCAAGAGAAAAAAAAATACTTCTCACATCCAAGATGAGGAACTACAGTTTCAAAGCCCTCAAGAACAGCAGAAGTCAACTCAGCAGTAACTTTCTTGAACTGAAGAAGTTCCAGATCTGGCAGCCTTTATAGTTGCCTGTGAGCTGGCTGCGCACACAAACCCATCAATTGCAAAAGATGGTGGAGGTAGCAAAAGCCTGGCAGAGAGATTGTCAAGGAGAGGCTGCAAGAATGAAGGTGGCCAGCAGAGCCAGGAATCATGCATCACTCAGCCCAGATCTACAGCAACTTGAAAAGACAAGACAATTAATCTTTCTAACTTACTTGGCTGCATGATCATGGAACATTAAGCACTGCATCATAAGGTTGCTGTCCTTGGAAAGGTATTTGAAATCCACAGTGTACTGAACCAGAGCAAGGCTGGGTAGGATTGATTCTTCCAGAAACAACTAACTACATTGATATCAAGAAAAAGCCATGAGTGAAGCTCATGCACATTCCTTTAATCAGGCCCCAGGATGCTGGCAATGAAGCACATCTGAATGTCTCTGGCAAGAACATGATCCCACAGAGCACAGAGGCAGCACGGTGCAAGGTTAGAGATGGCTGAGCCAGAGGACACGGGAACTCAATCTCTCTTCAACACAGGGACCTGTCTTTCCCTGCTTTGTAACAGGTGGATGACAAAATAACAGGATCATATTTGATGGCCCCCTTCAGAAATGTCAGGTCATCATTTGTAAGGGCAGCTGGGTGAAACAAATTTGATTTTAAAATCACCACATTTAGCTGCAGTGAAAGGTGGCAAATGAGAAACTGTGATTTTTTAATTATTATTATTGTTATTGTTGTTGGATTTACATTTTTCTTTTTAAATTGTTTATCTAGAAAAAAAAGTAGCTGCTTTTTGACTGCTTCATAGTCATATCTGTGACTAGTTACTATAAGGTGTGCAAATCACTTTGGACAAAGATCAGGAAACAGCTGAGAATCCAGAAAGCTAAGATTTAAACTGATATTATTAGCTACATTGAATGACTTTATATATGCTGGGTAGAAGTCATTTATCAAAATATTTTACATTAAAACATACAGTTTGTTCTGCATAGGAAACATGCTAGTGGAAATTATTTTCCTCTTGGAGTTCATCAGGGCTGGAGAACTAGTAGATCTCAGGCTTACTGTTAGCCCCGACTTCAAAGAGAAAAGCAATAATCTCTTTATAATGTCTATTTTGATTCTTCGCTTTGGGTGGGTTAACAGTTGGACTGATGTACATTGGAAATCAAAGCAGAGAAAATGTTACTGAGCTGCAAAAGGGATCACTGTTGTCAAAGGATCTATTACTTTGATAAACTCTCAATCCTGGCAATTAGCCAGTTCAGTCAGTTTTTAAAATTAAAAGTAGTTCACCTCTCTTGACAACTGCTGTTTTTAAACCTTGGTCCTTTATTTTTTTTATCCCACAGAGGAAAGAGCACAGATCTTTCAGATCTGCTAATAGCAGCCTTTGCAGCCCATCTCATCTGCTCCTCTCAAGCTTTGAAGGCAGCTGGATGGGGTACAACTGAGCACAGCCAGCACCTCCTGCATAGAGAGAGTCAAAGGAAAGAAGCAGAAGATACTGGAGGGAGACACTTTAGGAGAGGAGGCCGTAGCTGCCCAGCTGGGCAACACTCAGGGGCTCAGACAGTTAACTGGGAGAATTAGGATTTGCAATTGGTTTCCCCATAAACTAAGACAGTGCCTAAACTAGCCAGGACATGCCTGAACAAGTTGTGGCTCCATTCCATCCCTCTCAGGCAGGTGCTTTGATGAATGAGTTGCTGGGTAAATTCTGCAAAAGCTCAAGGTACTCAAATACTGCTGCAAGAGGCAGACAGGGATTGGCTGCATTATAAAGCATGTACGTAACCACGACTTATTTTTGTTCTGAAAGCAACTTATGTTCTCCACATATGGGTGTTTTGTAGTGTAAGCCCCAAAATAACAACCTCCAGTTGGTCGAGTGTTAGAGTACAGAAGAACAAACAAAGCTGTAAACAGGCAAATTCTCCATGAAAAGAAGTCTCAGTTCAAGGTTTTAATCAAAAGTGATTTTATATCTTTGTAGTAATTTTTGGATTCCTAAAGGAGGAAGTTTGACTTGGGAACTTGCCAACTCTATGATTTCTTCTGTCAAGTAAATCTCAAAGTTACATGGTGTTTCACCACTAAATCTCAGATGCTGAGAGAGCACTGGTTAGAAGCTACTAAGGACATCATCTTACAAGCAGTTCCCACAGATTTAGGTATATAAAACTACTACAGGAGCTGGAAAGAGTTCCTGATGCTCACACCAGACAGTTAGAGAAAGAGATAGAGAAGTGCCCTTAGCAGGTATCTATCAGTGCAATGTGAAGTTATCTACTCCAGACTGAGCTCTCCATCCCCTGGCTGTACCATACAGTGTCATATCTGTCTTGTCGAGGGCTACCTGGCTGTATCTGTGTTGCATAGTGCCTGGCCTTGAGCCTCCTGGGGTACCCATATGCACCAAAGAGACATTTAGTACTCCTCTTGTACTCTTCCCCTATAACCCTGAGCTCTGGAGTTTAAAATTATGAAGGATGTATTGCAGCCCACTAGAGTGGTTTTTTATAGCTGGTCCTTTAGTGGTATATTGCATGCTTTGGAAAGCACTTCAAGGGACATGGGAGCGTGCAGTGCCTGGAGAACAATATTGAAGCCCTGTATAGGGCTAAGGAAACCAATTCTGGTACAGACTCCACCATGCTGCCTGAAGAGAGAGATAAATATCCATAGAAGGACATACTGCTTTTGCCTCAGAAGCATCTGGTTTACCCATTCTAAAAGAGAGGCCAGGAGTGAGCTACATATGTGCAGTGTGGATGATCCCATGACCAGGACTAAAAAGAAAAGCCAGGAGCTAAGTTAATGGCAGTATAGACATGCTCTCAAATGTCCTGTCCTGTGAGATGGGGAAAGCTGACCCAGAATGACATCAGCTCTGTCCTTCAACTAGTGTGTAAGGACACAGAATTCACAGCCAAAGCAGGAGGCTATTCCCCAGTTCATGTCCTGGAGTCTCTTAAAGTGCCTGTTAGTATTAAAAACTTTTTTTTCCCACACCCTTGCCTCTTGTATCCCCGTGGGTGCTGTTAGAGCAGGGCCCAAGTCTGCTCTCAGCACAGGATGGCTTATACAAGTGCAGACCAGCTGAGTGAGCATCATTCCACCATCCTGAGGGTACTTGGAGTATTGCATCCAGTTCTGGAGCCCTCAACACAGGAAGGATATTGAGCTATTGGAGAGGGTCCAGAGAAGGGCCACGAAGATGATCAAAGGGTTGGAGTAACTGCCCTATGAAGACAGGCTGAAGGAGTTGGGGTTGTTCAGCCTGGAGAAGAGAAGGCTCAGAGGGGACCTCATAGTAACTTATCAATACCTGAGGGGGTCCTACAGAAAGGCAGGGGAAGGAATTTTTAACATAATATCGGATGGGAGGACTAGAAACAATGGATATAAATTAGAGGGGGATAGATTTAGACTAGACATAAGAAAGAAATTCTTTACAGTGAGGGTGGTGAAATACTGGAACAGGTTGCCCAGGGAGGTTGTGGATGCCCCCTCTCTGGAGGTGTTCAAGACTAGGCTGGACAGGGCACTAGGCAGCCTGATCTAGTGGGAGGTGTCCCTGCCTATGGCAGGGGGGTTGGAACTCTATGATCTTTGAGGTCCCTTCCAACCCGGACTATTCTATGATTCTATGATTCTATAATGCTGCCCTATCCCATGGATTCCCCATTGTATTCTTCTAGCAAGTCAGCTGTATGCTAAAGTAGCCTCTGTGAAGAAACAACATGCTGCACAGTGTTTGGGAGATGTTGAGTCCCATCTACCCCCACACACTTACGCAGCTTTCATACCTAGCTCTCAGCCAGCACTGAGCAGAGCTATTCCATCCATCAGCTCGTGGTATTTATTTTTATCTGCCAAAAAAACTGATCCAAGCCTGAAGGTTCCCAGGAAGAGCCTGGAGTCTGGATTCAGGCTTCAGTCAGAAGGAATAAAAACTACAAGTGTTTATATTAAAATCTATGGTTTCTTGCATATGGAAGACATTTTAAGGAAGTCTGAATTATCAAATGTACAGCAGATTTTTATTGTATCTTCAGGGCTTAACTCTACATCCATGTTCATGTTCAGGCTGGCTATTGTGTTTTGCAACCATATGGAGATGCCATATTTTGGTCCAGGAGTAAAAATTATGGCATCAATGAAATGCCATATTTCAGTAAAAAAAAAAAGTCTTGAAAGAATACTCTCATCTACCAATAATGAGAGGTGAAATTTCAACTAGCAGGCTTTATCAGTAGGGAAGAAATGGAAACTGGGGAGGACTGCCTGATACCCACATTCCATTAAGGACTGGGCTTATAGTGGCAGGTTTGAATCACCTCCAAACAGTTCCTAAGCAAGCATAAAAGGGACCCTCTGAAATGGGCTCTACCCAATGTCTCTAATGTATCCATGACAGCCATGATACATCTCATCCCATTTACTTTTTTTTCTTAAACCCTCTCTTATGAATAAGAGAGGATAATAGTTTTCTGTACCAAGGGCTGCAGTAATGTACAAGCCCTTGATGAGCCAGGCCCTGACAGTGATACCCTACAAAGCTTAGACCATGGACATGGGTTATCCTGATGAAAACCATAGCAATTTTTCACCACCAATCAGCTAATTATCCACAATGTTCTGGGAGGCTACACAGGTACAGCTGGGGACAGCACTGGCTTCTAAAATGTGTTTGTCTGTCAGTCCTGCATCCTCACTAGAACAGAAAGACAACCTCTTAGTCTCTTGCAGTGATGATCTAGTGTAAACTGTGAATTACAAGATTGAATATCTCTTTCAAGGTGGATTAACAGGCTCTGACTCTGCTCTCTTCTTTTAACTTAGATGGGGATTTGCAGCTGTGTAAACAAAATGAGAGTTGAATCTATATTTGTGCCAAGAAAATGTGCTAAACATACAAATAGGCAAAACTGATTATGATTGAATATTCAAAGCAGACACGTTTTTAAGGATTTGATTTCCTTTCCCTTCTAAAAGTCAAGTTCTTGCTGTGAGCCTGGATCTACAGGAAGATACTGTTTGTGGGAACCCACCAGCCCTTCCTTTGGCTTAGGGACTACTATGACCCACACCAGCTAAGGTTAAGAGCAAACTCTGTCCCAAGACTCTAATAAAGAGTGGGGAAAGCTCAGAGGAGTTTGCTGGCCAGCTTTATCCCTCATCTCTATAAGTATCTGTCCAGGACTAGAATTAGAGTCATAAACCAGATTCACCTCCAGCTAAGGAAAGGCAACTATCAGTAATTTGTATAGAAGTTTTCTCTTGCTGATTATTATGATAAAAAATCTAGAAGATGCTTGAGTCTTCAAGGTGTTCATGAGCAGGCGCATACTCAGGGGTAAATTTATAGCTGTCTGCAATCAAGCATTTTCTGGGCATGCCAGCAAAATAAAAATCCACCTGGGAAGTATGAAAGAAAGAAACTTCTTCAGTGGGTGGCAGGTGGGATATTGCCATTTTGGAACTGGACCCATATTGTAAAGGTTCATAAGATAGTATTTCTCGGATGAATCACCCAGAGGCAGGTTTAGGTCATGGTGTTACCTGCCCAGCCTGGCTTAGCTCTGTGACAAGGATACTCATTTCTCTGCACAACAGTGATTTTCTTTCAAGAAGCCAGAGAGGCTGTGGCTTAGTCAGCCATGAGCTCATGGCCTTTGCACAGACACATCAGAGCTAGGCTTGGGGCCATTCTGGCAGCATTGGTGGCTTTGATTAAATCCTTCTGTTTATTAAGGTGACATTTGTCCAAAGGTCCTCCTGATCTCTAGAATCCTTCTCTACATGGATGGTGCCCTTTAGCCACTGTAGCTCTGTAGCTCACATGATACACAACTTACCCCAGCAATCCTTCCCTGAAAGTGAATTTCCATTCTACGGTGATGAGGCTCCAGTCAGCACCACAGCTGTCAGTCCACCACTTTCATTCCCCTCTCTTCCCCCTTGCCTGAGGTGGAGGTGTTTCTGACAGACTTAGAAGGATTTTGGAGCATAGTGCTGCTTTTCTGAGAGTAGAGGGAAGCCAAGTGGGCTCTGGAAAACATTCCTGCATTTTTGCTGTTTAATGAAGATTTTCACTGGGGAATGTCCCCAGTTTGTTTTACTGTTGCTAAAAATGCACGAGGAATTACTGCTGACAGACTCATCTGGGGCCCACCAAAGTTGCTCCCTGAGCTGAGAGTTTCCTGGAAGTGTGCAGAGAGATCCAGATGTAGACATACTATGTGGAGAGATGAGTAAGACTGAGAGTAGAGAGGCAAAGGAAGTTATATCTGTATGTGCCACACTCTGAGGAGGAGGACTGAGCAGGCAGGAAAGGGCTGTCACTGTCCTACTTAAAGCAAATGGAAGTCCAAACTCATCTGGACTAACTTCTGCTGCTTGCACATGGATCTCTTGCTACAGTCTTGGGCTGCAAAGCTGTGGGAAGGCAGTCATTAATTATGGGCTGCCCAGACTCTGGCATGAGCAAGGGGTCTGGTGGAGAGAGCAAATGTATGTCATTTACGTTAAAGGCAAAA
This sequence comes from Turnix velox, assembly GCA_013400935.1. Lineage (NCBI taxonomy): Eukaryota > Metazoa > Chordata > Aves > Charadriiformes > Turnicidae > Turnix > Turnix velox. The sequence continues at coordinate 231,926 of VZTY01030238.1, read as the reverse complement.
AAAGGAAGCAAAATAAGAGGTTAATGCTGCTAACTCTCAATAAAGCTTTTAGTTGCAAAATGTCACATACTTCAAAACCCAATCAGCCAGTCATGCTCTGGGCTTTAACTACTGTAACTCTAATTGGAACAGGACAATTGGTTGATCTGCAGCAGAAAAACACAAAACACAGCAAAAAAAAGAGTTTGAATGGTGGGAAGGTCTGTGCTACAGGAGTGTTGACTGTCCCCTCTTCGTTGTCAGTGTGACTTTTCCAGCATCCATCAGATGACAGAGCCCACTCTTAACTCTGCTTCCAAAATGCTCAGTCTCCTAAGATATACCAGTCACAACAAATTGCCCCATAAAAAAATTCAGTTTTAATTACTGTTATCAAACAGCTTGTGAGCAGTGGAACAACCAGCTCACACCAATGATTAGCATTCCTGCTGCTGGAAGAGTGTCAGTCCAGCCTCGCCAAGGGAGGCAATGTTGATTGACATCTTCCCACCCTCGTATTGCTGCTCCTTTCCTGTGATCAGAGCATACTCGCCTTTGTCCCTGTCTGACAGCATCACGCGTCACCTTACAGCCTCCTGCAATATTCATCCAGCGACACCAACAAGAATAGCTCCAGACATCAGGCCATGGAGGGAGCTGCCCAGGGACAGCTTATAGAAGGAAAGAAAATTCTTCCAAGAGGCAGTCAGATGGGCAGCTTCCCATTTTAAGCTGTGCATTCCTTATGTGTTTATGTGCACTGCCTCCCAACTGTCTTCTTAAGGGCAAACTAGACCCAGATTTCTGCTTCCAGTCCCTGCAGTCCTGGGTCTGAAGGCTGAGATGTGCTGCGGCCTGCCCTGAGAGGACTACTGGAACTCTTGCCACAGAGATGTTCATGAAAGGCATGGCTGTGCATGCTGATAGGGTTATTCAGAGTTAAGAATAGTTGATGTTCATTGTAATGGTGTGTTCTTGCAGAGTTCCAGTGAAGGAAGAGGATTTAAGGCAGTAAATCCTTCCCACAAGAGGACTGGTCCCAAAAGGGTACTTCCCAGTATCTGAATCAGTTGAGTTCTACAAGAGACAAAAAGCAAAGTGGGTTTCACCACTTTTGGCAATTAGTCCAAAGCCAGCTAGATCCGAAGATTCAGAGACTGTCATGGCATCAGACTAAATGTTCTGTTCCTCAATTCATGCCGAAGGGTTTTCTTTTTTTCTTTATGTCTGCATCCTTGGGGTGCTTGTGGATGACAGCTGCATTCTCTGTTAGTCTTCCTGTTTAAAGTGTCTCCCATATGCAAAGGTCATATGACTTATGGAGCTGCTATATCTTTCAACCAAAGGGTGATTTTCATCAGGGAAATAAATGGTTAATGTGAGTGGGAATTTTTGACACAGTCCTGTACGTTCATTTTTTATACCTCCTGGCAAGAAGATATGAAGTCCTGCTACTGTGCATACAGCAGGCATCAAATGGGTATGGAAAGATTCTTTCCTCTTGGGTCTTAAAATAAAGAACATGAAACACGGAGGCTTCCCTGTCCAGGTTCTCATCAGGGCCATTCTCCCATACGTTTCCTTTTCCAAATGCCATAGCCTGTTTTTCACAAGCACCCAGACCTTCACGAAACAGTAATAGCCAAAAGCCTTTTACCTGCCTTAACCTGTGTCAGAAAAACCTATCTGCATTTGTTTCAGCTACTCACTTCACAAAGTAGCTTATCTAATATAAAGCCTACAAAGGCTTCATGTGTATCTCATACATAAAGCTGCATAATATGATGGAGTCACAGGTGGGTTTCACCACTTAAAGTAACTGACATCATCTACCTGGACTTGTGCAAAGCATTTGACACTGTCCAAATGAAAACCAGTGATGAGCAGTGTTCCTCAGGGATCAGTACTGGGCTCAGTGCTATTCAGCATCTCTGTTGGAGACATGGACAATGGGATTGAGTGCACCCCCAGCAAGTTTGCACATGACACCAAGCTGTGTGGTGAGTTGACACACCAGAGGAAGGGATGCCATCCAGAGGACATTGACAGGCTTGAGAGGTGGGCCCATGCCAACCTCATGAAGTTCAACAAGGCCAAGTGCAGGGTCCTGCATCTGGACTGAGGCAACCCAAACCACAGATACAGGATGGAAGGAGAGTGGCTTGAGTGTAGTCCTGAAGAGAAGGATTTGGGGATGTCAGTGGATGAAAAACTCAACATGAGCTGCCAGTGTGCACTTGCAGCCCAGAAAGCCAACTAAATCCTGGGCTGCATCAAGAGAATTGTGACCAGCAGGTCAAGAGAGGTGATTACGCCTCTCTACTTGGCTCTGGTGAGGCTCCATCTGGAGTATTGTGTCCATTTCTGGAGCCTTCAACATAAGAAGGACATTGAGCTGTTGGACCAGGTCCAGAGGAGGGCCACGAAGATGATCAGAGGGCTGAAGCAACTCCCTTATGAGGATAGGCTGAAGGAGTTGTGGGTGTTCAGCCTGGTGAAGAGAAGGCTCGGGGGGGACCTCACAGAAGCTTATCAATAACTGAAGGGGGCCTACAGAAAGATAAGGGTAGGACTGTTTAATAGGATATGTGATGGCAGGACTAGGAATAATGCATGTAAATAGGAAAAGGGGAGATTCAGGGTGGATATAAGAAAGAAATTCTTCATGGTGAGGGTGGTAAAACACTGAACAGGTTGCTCAGAGAGGCTGTGGATGCCCCTTCTCTGGAGGTGTCTAAGGCCAGGCTGGACAAATCACTGAGCAACCTGTTCTAGTGGAAGGTGCCCCTACCTATGACAGGGGGGTTATAACTTTAAGGTCCCTTCCAACTCAAACCATTCTATGATTCTATAATTCCTTAATCTGCTGAGGTATTCTGCTGATCATCTTCAGATCAACAAGAGCATCTCAAGAAGCCAGTAAGCAGAAGTGAAAGCTGCTGTTCCAGAGTCCATGGGAGACGATCATGGCCATCTTCACTTTCAGGAGTACCAATTTTTTTTCAGAAAGAGTAGCCCCAGTAAACCCCTGTCCCTCAACATTCAGACCATCAGGATTGTGATGGTCAAATTACCCTCTCAGAGATTTGAGTTTCGCCTCTGCTCTAAATAAGGCAAAAAAGGGATGTCAAATGCAGGATTCTCCCTTTCTCTGCTGTATTTTGGCAGAATGTGACTGAGAAGACAGGGAGATGTGGCCCTCTTGGAGAAGAGGGTAATCTGGATTCCAGGCAAGGAGTGACAGAATACTCCACCATTCCCCAGGATCTTTTCAGTAAAGGACAACATTATCCCAAAATATGTCTGGCCAGAGTCACATAGATGCTAGGTATTGACTTTCAAGGATGTGGCAGAAAACAACAGTGGCCAAACTGCTTGTGTTTAATCTTCTGGCTGATCTACATGGGCTGGATAGCCAAAATCAATTTGCTGCCTGCTACTTCTCTCAACTGTCTTTTTAGCCACTGTTGCTTTGTATTTCTCCCTCTCAGGAAGCATCTGTGGTTTTTTCTGTTTCAACAGTTAGCATTTTACACAAATGCAGTCTTCTCTACACGTACCTTCTCTCTTTAGACTGCTGGTGCAACCATGATTGATGCTTTTGATCCTGGATTGATGTGCAAATCACAGGGCTACCTGTGACTACAGGCTTAGATTCAGAAATTAAGTACTATGTTGGGGTCCTTTCTGGGAACTGGAGAACAGCCAATTGTGTCCACCTCACTATGCAGCCATCTATCTCGCTGGAGTTTCATAATAACATCCATCTGTTACTTAGCTTACTTATGAGAAAGGATCGTGGGGTTACAGTGGTACCAATTAGCTCATCTTGTTGAGACTGTTGAAAAATATTCACTGCCCATCTGTGTGGAGAGAAAAATCCATTTCTGTTAACAAGGTTGTTTTCGTCCTGACTGTCTGAAATAGACCACTTGGTACAATGAGTATTGGGAAGAGGAGCTTTACAGTAAGTAGACCAGTGCCTGACTTTGAATGGGACTGGCCAGACCCAACACTGGAGGGTGAGAGGAAGGTTTTGGTTGCAGGAAAGGGGTAGAAGAGCATGAAGTGCCTTAAGTATCTGCAGTGTTACCCCTCCCCACTCCCAAATCCCACTGAAGACAAAGCCCACACTAATACAGCACTACACTTGGGGTGCACTAAGAGTCCTCTGCTAATTTCATGCTGACTTGCAACTTGCTGGCCAAAGAGGGATCACTAAGTGTGGTTTTGCAGAACACAAGCATTGTGCTGACCTCAAATTGGGATCTGCTAGTCTTACAGAAACAAGGTGTCCTTAAAGGTTTCTTGGCAAGCCTGCCAGCCATTCTTCATTCTCCACAGCCACTGACTCCAAATCCATTGTGCTTGGACATATCGTGCTGTTTCTCCGATTGTTTGAAAGTGACTTTCGTCATTAGGCAAAATTCAAGAAAATGGCTGGCACTAAGCGTTTGTAAAATCCCTTACATGAGCAGAAAGACTGAGGAGGATAGCCACCGAGAGAAGAATGAGCATCTCTCTACCATCCTTTTTCTGTCTCCATCAAGGAGTCCCCTCCAAGAGCCACTTGGCCCATTTGTTTTTAAATTTATTCCCTGTCAGCTTCCTTCTCAGAGTTGCCACTTTCCTCCAGCAGCAATGAAGCACTGCAAAAGGTACTTACCACATGTCCCACTTGTCCCTCTTGAATACCTGTGACTTGGCTTCTTAACTGTGTTGATATGCTGTGTTAGGCTTGCTCTTGGTGCTGTGGTGAGGAGAAATGCAAAGCAGACATGGCTATAAAGACATAAGAGAAATAGCAGGCAGCAGACCATGCTTCACTATGGGAAATGTGTGTGCCGGACAGAAAGCTAAATGTAAACTTGAACTGTATTATGTATGGGTCTCTGTCACAGTCTAAAAAGACAGCACCCTCTCTATATAACTCTGGCCTGTTGTGTCAGACTCTCTCAGGACAAACAGTTGTTGGTGAGGAAGCTGGATGCTTCCACAAGCAGATCCAGGTGATACCGCAGGACCTCTCCGCACTGCAGCTATGAGTCAGTTAAAGAGTGCAAAACCTTCTACTTAAGAAAGAGTTAAAAGCTCTGTTGGAGCACATTTCTTGGCTATTTATGAGTTTGTGTATCCTCAGCAGACTCAGCACTGACACATTGGAATCTTAGGTCTGATCAGCCTCCTTTGGCAGTAACCAGAGGGGAGGTGACAGTATTTCATTCTTAACAACTACCAACATTTTTCATCTTAGTGACCTAACCTGGGATTGATCAAAAAGGTAACCTGAAGGGAGCTTGCAGACCCAAGCCACCAAACATGGGAACCTTCCAGCTCAGTCTGTCTTGCATACTCAAGACTAGCTCACCCAGGTGCTGGTGAACAGACCATAACCTTTTTCCTAACTGTGAGCCAAGCAAGTCTGGGCTTGTTTGGGCAGATTTGAGCAGAAGCAGCATTCCCCTCAGGCACAAGGTGTGACCTTCCCTCCATCCCTGCCCTTTGCAGTTCCAGAATAGCTGGGATGAGCTTGCCAACTCCCACTCTCACTTTTACCTCTCTTGCCTTTCCTGTCCAGAGATGAGAAATGCCTCAAAGTACCTCACGCAAAAGAATGAAGATGTATTCACTTTGCTCCAGCAACCTATATAATAAATGCCCTGAAGCTCAGGGTCTGGAGTGCTGAAAAATTTCACACTGGCTAGAGTTTATTTCTGTAAAGAAAAAAAGTGTCCATACACAGAATAGGTAATGAACTAGTTGAGATCTGCACAGAGAAATTCTCTTCATCCCATCTGATGATCCATATCCATGCTTAAAGAAGCTTGGACAAGCTGAGAAACATAGAAGAGTATCTTCAGCAGGGCATGACACCAATGGATATCAAAATGTTAATATCAGGTCAGCCAAGGCTTTTTGCTTATGTGGCAACTCCATAGAAAGTCCTAGCACCTCCGACTAGGTGCTAATGAGACAATGAAGGAGTTTGTAGCAATGTCAATACTGCCTCACCAAGCATTTTGAAGTATGAGTCACCTCTTTCGAAATCATGAGACTGGCTTGCAAGTTATTAATATTTATTTTCTGACTGAAAATAGAAATAACCTGCCTTTACTTCCAAGCCTTTGTGTCTGCAGAATTAGTTCAAATGATGGTTGCTGAATTTTCTCTGCATGCACGGAAAAGTTGGTTTGCTGTCTTTATGTTGCTTTCTCTGCTTTGAAATAAAAAAGAAAACAGAGATTTTGTTTTTTCTCCGCACACAGATCTAAATCCAGGAGGACTTGGATCTCATCAACAGTTAGATTTGCTGTAAAATCACAAGGATTTGCATTCATTATTGAACAGCCATATGCTCGGCTCAGTGAAATGCCCTTCTACACCCCTGACCAAGTTGCCTATCTGTCTGCTTTAAAGCTCTCCCTACTGGCAAGAGTTTACATTAGCTCAGATATAGAGAGGATATCAGATTTATTCTCTGTTTGCCCTTTACAGTATTCTCAAACAAAATTTTTCTAGTGCAACAGATACAGTTGCCAGTGATAGCTAAAAACCTGATAACCAAGGATTCAATGAGCCAAGATGAAAGCAGTTCTCCAATAAGCCTCATGAACATATATTGGTACAGCCTCTTGGAGATTCATTCTGCAAACAAAACCTCTGGCTTCTCTACACCTTTGCTTACAGGAAGAGGACAGAAGAGCAGCTTATCTGTTCCCCCAAAAATTCTTAATGTCCATGTTTCTTATCAAATATGACAGCAAAAAGATGTCCTATATCCTTTCCATTTTGTCCTTGCTGCTGCAGGACTACATTTCTGTGGTAGAGGCCATGAAAACAAGGTTTTTACCAGTAAGGCTTGGAGTCTTGAGATCCACCATAGCTGTCAGGAGGTCATATAGGTATCATATCTATATCTATACTATTTTTCATAGTGCACTGTGTTAATGATGCACCTTTGGTCGGCTGCTGGTGCTGTGCAAAATCACTGAGCCAATAACCCTTTTCAGAGCACCCTCTGATGTGTGATGGAGGGATGAAGGGTGCTTTGGAGGCTGCTGCTGTTGCCCTAAAAGTTCATGAAGCTTTCAGAAGGAAACACAAGGAAAGGGGAAGGCTTTGGGGAAAGAATAAAGCACTGGTGAAACACTGATTTCTGCTTGACTATCAATGATGCAAAGTGTTGCTTGAGGAGGCTTAGAGTGCGAGAAGAAGGAAATGCCCTTTCATACCTTCCCAGCCTACTCATGATTGTGTAAGCCTGAAAGCACAGAGTCTGAGGTTGCTATGCCAACTTGTGTCCCTAATTCCTCCCATCCATCTTCTGGTCTGAACATCACAATGGGCCCAAAGGAGAGCGTGCCCACCCTGGATCAATCTACTAGTAGTAAAGGCTTTGCTCTGTCAGTGAAGCATGCTGAAGGACTCTGGAAGGTGTGTGTATCTGTGACCCTCACGCCACTGACAGGGGACTGGTTAGCAGCACTTCTGCTTTGTTATCCAAAGTGTTTTCCCTTCACTGCTAAATTTGGTTTCCAGTCCTCACTGGCAGCACTGATCCCATGCTGTCACTCATCAAAACTATCACAAGTGTGGCATGAAATCATATGCCTAGTTTTCTTTCTGTAGCATTGAAACGGTGTAAAGTGCCTTTCAAAGACACTGAGAAGGAGGAATCTCTGTTTCTGGGTGCTTACATAAACTATCTTCAAGAGCAAAAGGAAAAAACATTCAACTCCTCATGTTTTTCCCTCTCCCTTAAGAAGGATACTATATCAAGTCAAATCCTTGAACAAAAATGCAAGGTGGCTTAGGACTGCACCATATGGAAGAGGTAGATGATGCAGTGGTGAGATTTTTGGGTCCTGTATTAATTAGCAGTAATTTCTGGCATTGAACAATTTTTTATGGTTATCCCCTTCTCTTTCTCTGTTCAACCCTTCACATAGATCACCTTACACTATATCAGGAGTGGGAATCCTGATGGTTTAGTTTGCCAATAATTATTTTTGTCCTTTCTGTTCATTTCACAGATGCAGTTGCCCTCCACTTCAAAGCAAAGAGTAGGTCAGAGCAAATGGAAGCCTTTAATAATCTCATAGTCTCATTCTGCACTGAAGACAAAAAGTTTTCTTCCTAATTGGACTGTGGTAAGACAATCTGAAAAGGAATAAGTTGCTCTGGTCAGAGGGAGGCTGGAAGTGTACAGAGTCACAGAGAAGGTAATAGATAAATTTATACTCCTGTACACGTCCTCCCAGCCTTCAGCCAGAACAAACACATGGAAAACACCTCAGGACTGATTTTCTTTGACTCAGCAGTTTGATTTGCCATTTATACCAGAGTAAAAGCCACTTTGGTAGGCTTTTTACATTGCTAAATGTGGGCAACCAGGCTGGCATAGCCTGAGCAGGGGAAAAAGGCTTGTGGCAAGGAAAAGCTGGTGTTGCCCTCTAGCTTCTCCTGGGCAGAGCATAGAGGTAGAAGCTCAGGGTGGATCACCCCAGCCTTGAAATCCTTCCCCTGAGCAGACTCTACTGGCTCCATATACACAAGAACTGCTTGTAGTTGTCACTGAAAAATCTGAATTTTCCCAATTCCAGATCGCCAGACAGATTTGCAGGCAGAGAAACAGGAAAATGCTCTAATTTCACATAAACTAAAGGGAGACATTTAAACTTGTCCTTTCAGTAAATTTGTGCAAAAACAGAAGCTTTAGTCAGAGCTCTGATTTTTTAGTTAAATAATGACATGTTAGTCATTTCTGCTGCAGAGAAAAACTTGACCCTGCAGCACCCAAGGGCCTCTTTCCTCTTATTTAGTTTGTATTAATCTTGCAGTTTTTAAGTCTGCTTCACGATTTCAAGGATCTGACATATATATCTGGAGAGATTGCAGCAGGCAGTATTGTCTTCTAAAAACTAGGGTCTTCTAAAAACAAAGGGATTTTGTGGTCTGGTACCTTTCAATGATGCAGATAAGGTTTTTGACAAGTCCATCAACTTTACTTCCCTGAAAGGTTTTGGTACTCCGCAATGAGTGTTTGTCATGCTATCATGTCTGAATGCTGTATCTCCTCCTGGCCACACAGCAGAAGCCCAGGATTGAGGAGATGAGGGCTCTATTTCCAGTCCTCCAAACTGCAGGCAATTATTATCATGGCCCTTTGCAGATACAACTGATTCTGGTAATGCTCCAAACTGGGCAAAAGCTATACAAGCTCTCAACAGCACTGATTAATTCATGCTCAACAGCTCATTAGTGATGGCTGTCCATTTTCCAAATAGTTTGAAGTGTGGGGAGAGGAAGCTTGTGTCTGGAGAGGCTCGCCCTGAGTCACCTGGGACTAATTGCTTAAAACATGTATGCACATTCAGTTTTTCCATTTGCAAACAGCTAAAGTATTTATGTTTCTTCTCCATAGGAGGGAATGAGCCTAGCTTCCTAGATATTTGCAGAATGTGTGGAGACATTAGAGAAAAAGTTACACTAATAGTATGCAGTATTACCATTCATTATTATAATGGTTTTCACTTTGGATCTTGAGTACATGATTGCGGTCCTGAGAGGGGAAACCAGAACAAGAAGAAATACTAAAGAACAATTTGTCATTCTCACTTGATCTTCCCTCTGGAATGATTCTCAATCACTGGATTGCTTTGATTATAAATAAAGGCGCACAATCTCTCTCAAATGAAAAGTATGAAGCATTTTTCAATTCCCAAAATTTCCATTTTTTCTTAATGAAAGGAACTGTAACAAAAAAAGAACAAGTGCTGTAATTGCCTAGGTCTAGCATTGGTCTGGTCCTTTAGACAAAGGAGAAAACAGAGACACAGAGAAAGAAGGGAATAGTGCCCTCAGCCACACTGGTCATGACCACGTTGCCATTTCTCCTGTAAGTAACCACAGTGAAACTATGTTCCAAATAAAATCGGCACAGAATCATACAGATGTGTTGCCAGAGTCATCATAAAACTTCAGGGTGGCAACTTAAGAATATCACTTAGGAGCAGACAGCTTCTGTCCTCAGGATTTGGTACCAGGAAGACAAGGGAGGGAAGCACTTGAGCAATGATCTCAAGGCTGTGCGGTCCACTCACATGGCTTCAGGGAGCAGGAGTGGATTTAGAGAAGCCTGTCTCTCAGGCTTAATAAGACAAAAGTGTTAGCACAGTTGTGTTAGAAAGATGTACCCATAAAGATCATCAGATTTTACAGGTGAATTTCCACTCTGTTTCTGGAGGCACAGGTGTAGATAGAAGATATTTTAGGAGTGTGAATGACTGTGAGAAAACATCTTTGGAGAAGCAATTTCTTGCACCCAACAGCTTGCAACGGAAAGAGGGCTTCTGAGTGGGAATGTTTCTATGGATCCAGCTGACCCCTGTATGGAGTTGCCAGACCTAGATTTGTAACTACTATTTCTTAATGGAAACCAAAATACAACAGCTGGTCAGAGGCAGAAGCAAGTGTGTAGTAGAGATCTTTGGCTTGTCTCCATTTCATGCATTTTTCATGTATCTTCATTTGTTCCTACACAATTTGTTTTGTCTTTGTTTTCAGATGTTTCTAATGAGTCTTCATCGTGCTTTTGATCTGAGGCTTTTCTGTGAAGATTTACAGGGATCTTCACCCCAGATTTCTTTATATTCTCCCAGGTTCTCCTTAAGGGGGATACACTGTTATAGAGATAGCCCTTAAGGGATAATTTCCCTCTCTCTCTTAAATGAACCCCTTCCTACTGGCATCATTCAGCAGGAGAGACATGCATTGGCTCCTTCCCAGGTGTGCAGTTATCTGCTTGGACACTGGGTCTGGGAGCAGATAGGGAAATGGGATGCTGATCAGACTGAAACTCAAGATGTGCATACCTACACCCACTCTTCCCTGAAAGGCTGACATAGCACTCCCTACTCACTGTCAGGTGAGGGCATAACTTGTCCTTCTACTCCAGCAAGATCACAGGCTACATGGATAGATGTCCGGGGGCCTGGGAGACTAAACTAACAACCCATGGTATTCACTGAGAGAGAAGAAATTAATTGTACAATTTGAGGTATTTTTCTCATGTTCTACCCTGAACCTTTTTTGATAATGTTGATTTCTTTAAGACTTAATTGCTTCTCAGTGATTTTATGGATACAGAGGAGGTTTTTAAAAGTTTCAACAATGCAAAGTAAATTAAAGGGTGCATTTCCTCTGGTAAGAAAATCTGGACATGCTGTGTCAGTGGCAAAAGAAGAGGGACTAGAAATGCAGTCTTGTCTGAAAAATATTGCATTAAAATGCTATCAAAAACCTGATTAACAGCAAATGCAGCAAATAAGAGGTAAGATATTTTTCATAGTAAAGCAATGCTATTCCATTTTGCAGAGATCCCAGTAAATATTATTAGCCCATTTCCCACCCTGGGACACTGAGAAATTAGTCATGCACAGACTCTATTACAGGACCAGGAATATAAGTTTGGCCACCATTTCCTCAAAGGCATGCCTTCCCCAGCTGTATTCTCCCAAGTGCTAATGTTTTCATTTGTAACTGATGATCATTACTTCCTTTCCCAGTTACTCTAACATCCTTGGAGTCTATTTCACTGAGTTTTAAAGCCCAGGAAGTACAGGTAATGCAGGGGCAGTAATAACTTGTGACTGCTCATCTACTTACTGTTTAGAATGTGATTTGCCACTTGCATTTTCCCGACTCCTGAATACTAACTTTTCAGGATTGCTTGAAGGCAGAGGCACCAAGCAGGAGAGCTGAATGTGGGAGGGAGCAAGGGAAGGTGAGGGGGTGGGAATATGAGCCTGTTTTCCTGAGTAATAAGGGAAGTGAAAATGTATGGGAAAAGAGATAGAAAAGTTGGCTTAAATATTTAATCTCTGTTGCATTTGCTTTTGAAGAGGAGGAAGAAGCCCTGGAACATCCTTTGTCTTGAACTAATTCTGACCAGATCTGAGCAGCACGTGATTGTCATTTCTCTCATTCGCCTTAAGGTGGAAAGAAACAAATTGGTCCTGCTGCATCAGCCCTTCACAACAGTCTCCATCTACAGCCATGGCCAGTATCTGGAGCTGCAAAAAGTATAAATTACTCACTACAGTAACACTTCTGACCCATGAGCCCATGCTGACAAAGATCCAGGATGGTCAGTGTGTGTGCGCCACCTGGAAGCTGCACATTTCTTTGTAAAGGAGGAAATGGTGCCTGACCAAGTCACTTCACTTTAGATCTGCACCCCCATTTGTAGACAGGTGGTTAGTGTAACACATGACAATGGTTTGCTTTAATTTGCTTTCAGTTAGTCCTGTATAAACCATGGTGTTCAGCTGACATAACTAATCCACAACAAATTTTGTTTCTCTGTCTCTCACAATGGACACCCAGACTTGAGGACAGCACCATGAGACACGGCCAGGGTCATGTAGTGAGGCAAGTCCAGTCGTTTGTAGTGGTGCTTCTCTGTAGCCACAGCCTGTCATCCTCTGAGACAGCCTTAGCCAGATAAAAACCACATTTAGTCCTTCTTTACAGACTGAAGGAGTGGGAGGGGAAAATGCCTCCAGAGGGTAATTCATCATATGCCTGTCTTTTAGACTGGTAAATATCTGTAAGCTCTAAGAAAGGCTGATGGGCTCTGACTAATCAGAGGAAACTGCTGAGACTGGGAACTTTTTCTCTTGTTTTGGCAGTGGCCTTGTGTATCTGTTCCACTTACTTTCTTTAAAACTTTAAATCAAAGAGGTGCCATCACCCAGTATCTCAGATGGGGGCAGATACTTGGCTTCTCTAACAGAACCCCTCAGGACATCACTGGAAAAGTGGGGATTTTTGAACTCTAGTCTCCTGATCCCTGAGGAAGGCACGAAAGCCCACCTTTTTGTCAAATCCTAAACTGAGAGCACAGGAAAAAAAAAAAGCCAACCTCAAAAACTAAAACAAAATCTCTATATCACCTGAGGTCTCCTAGTTAGCAATTATTTTTCAAATTAAAGTAATTTTTTTTTTACTTTATTAGCTGCTTGCTGAGAGATCAAATAAATCCAAGGTGTCTAATCAAGTATGTTCCTAATTAACTTTGACAAGGACTCAACTGGCTAGCTTCAATGCTGAGGAAGACAGCTGAGTGGGAGTTTGGGTTTGGTGAAGCCAGCTAGGCAAGAGTTTTACATGTGGTTTACAAAAGTGCATGAGTTGGCTGAGATTCCAAGCTGATGAGATGGTCTCCACCATGACTGCACTCTCTCTTTTTTTGGCAGAGAATTTGTAAATTCAGTGTGTGAGCTGTAGGAGTTTATTCTCTGTGGCTGACTTCACTGATTTTTGCAGGGGTTCCTCCCGTGGTGAAAATACCAGTATGCTGGTCACTCTGCTTGAATCTAAGCTACATAAATTGTTGACTAGACATCAAAGATGGTAGCTTTTGTCACAAGTTTGATCTAAACCACTGACTTGGGAATGGAAAGCATCATATAGTATTTCAAAAAATTTCAAAAAATTGTCTGAGCAATAAAAATACTCCTTTAATTTTTGCCAGAGAGAAAAAGCTTGGGAGCTGACAAAGGAATCCCAGAACTGTTGTTTAAAAACACCTGAGTTCAGGTCATAATTCATTACCAATTTACTACCCAAGAAGAAGCCAGCAGGGTTTCAATGGTGCTGTGCCAAGGAGTGCTCTCCCTTCCCATATTTAAAGTTGTGTGCATTAGGAGGAAGCTAGGACCCACTGCTCCCAAATTCAATCAATGGTGTTTTACCTTTGTGTTGGCCTGGAAACCTCAGATTCCACTCCTGCTCCGGCCTGACCTTAGTGGAATCTCCTGCCTCTCACAGATGGTTACAGCAAGACCCATCTTGTAGCCTGTGAGATGGCCTTCAACAACCATCAGCATGGAGAGGTTCATCATGTGCTTCCAATAGCCACCTTCCTCGAGCTTAAGCCAAGGAAGGAGGCATTATTCTGAAGGTGAAAAGAGAAACCTCCTCATGCTCAGAGGAGAAAAAGCAAGGCATCTTGAAATTCCTCAAAAGCTGCAGGAATTTTTTGGGGGATGCTGGAGATCAAACTCACAAGGTAGTTGGAGGAATCTTTGTGTTCAATGAAGTGTAAATTTTCTCAAAGAAATTGAACTGTGAGAGATCTCAGACTGTATTTGCACTGAGTGTGCCTCCCTTCCATTCTCTTACTGTCAACATATCTAGAAAATTTCAGTGTCTTTCTTCCTTTTTTCTCCCCCCTGATTAGGAATTTTAAGTGGAAAATGCTGAAATATTGATTTGAAATATTTTCAAAATCTGTCTTTTTAACATCTTTTAAAATGCACTTGTAGATATAAATTATTGCTTCATCTGGAATAGGAGAAAAAATAGAGACAATGAACTGTGAAACAAACTGCAAACAAGATTTTTCACTTGGGGTTTGACAAACTCCTTAAATTTACTCTAATTTTTCTTTGTTTCTCCATCTTCTGACACTTTCAGTTTGCTTGATCTTTTTTTAACATTGTTATTACTTGGCTTCAGTTAAGCTTTGAATTTATTTAAATGTTAATGAAGAAACAGCAGTAAGACATTACTTAATCGCAGGAACTAGTAATCCTAACATAATACCTTTGAGGTTGAGGGAACAGGAGGAAGTATTTCACACAGCAAAAGAATTACAGGAATTAGAGATAGTAAGCCCCAACTTGGAAAACAAATCAGTCTGCTTCAGTCTAACAGAAAAGATCAGCATAGAAGTATAAAGCCTTTAGAAACAGCTTATGAATTTACAGCTTGCAAAGTAAGCAAATTCTCCCTGTTGCTTATTCACAAATGCTAACTCATTCCCCACACGCGTATGCATGCATGTCTCTGGTGGAAAGAAGGGGCATGTGCAGCCTGCAATGCATATGAGGTTTCTGTTTAAAAGGAAAAAGAAAAGGTTTTTTTCAATAGGCATAAAATCCCACCCCTTCAGCATCCCTCCTTCCCCTGTGTCTGACAGGGACTTTAAGGGAGGAGTTGAGCCAATTATCTGTGAGTCCTACAGGAAGAAAATCTGCAATTTGCCAGTAGTTGTGTGAGAGAGGGAGAAAAGCAGGGAGGGAAGAAGAAAGACTTAACTGGTGAACGTAAAGAAAAGCCATTTCTGTCCTGGAAAGAGAATATTTTAAATCAAAATTCAGCCCAGAAGAAAAGAAGCTCGTGAGAGGGGGGTTATGCCAGGCAAGACCTGGTGAAGCACACCTTCGACACAGACAACTTCTGTGCCCCCACTGATTTTTTCCCATAGGGTCTGAGGTGGCGTAGAAGCAGGGTGGGCCAGCTGGATGCACCCACAACCCTGCACAACTAGGTGTCGCTCCGGAGACCCTACCTCCTCAGCAGAGCTTACGAAGTGTAACTTGCGAGAGAAGCCAGTGGGAGTGAAGAGACTCTGACTCTACCTCTTTCATACTGAGGCTGTGAGGAAAAGAGCTCATCTCACCAAAGGGAAAAGCTACCACTGCTTCTGACACCCTTCTTTAGCCTATGTCAGTCGCCTGATCCTGTACTTGCCATCCATGGGGGAATGCCCTCTGGAACCCTGCAGTCCATCCCAATCCTGATAAGTTCTTGGGAAATACCAGTGAAGAACTCAGCAACGTGAGATCCACAAAACAACAGCCTTTTACAACAGCAGCTGCTTCTGATTAAAACTATCATCTTCATCAGAAAGCACGAAGACCAAGGACTGCTCCTGCAAGGAAAGAGAGGTAAGAAAGCAGCACAGAGTTAAGGGATGAAAGTAAGAAACAACTGTCCCGCAGGAGTGGTTGTAGTGTGCATGAAAATTGCAGGGATTCTAGTAGTAATTATCAAGTGATAGGTGTCTTATGCATGATACGGTTTGTGTCTGCCTATGTGCTCTTTAGCTGGATGCATTTAATTACCTTGTGATGGTAAGCAAACAATAGGTGAAGACTGAGGAGTGAAAGAGAGGTAGTTCAGAAGTGGATGGGGAATGGCAGAGATGGGAGTATGGAAAAGCTAAGGTGCAAAAGCTCTGGACAGTTTGAATGAAGAATGTCTTCTTCAGATATCTCTCTCTGAGTGCTCAGGATCAAATTTGTCAGCACCTCACTGGAATTCATACAAGTGCTCTTCAGAGCATGCAAAAGCAGGTGCATTGCCATTCACTCTGATGCTTGTCTGTGACATTACCTGTCTTTAGCAAGCAGAAGACAACACGAGGAGTCAAAGGAAATGGAGATTTGTGTTGATTTTTGTTTCAGCTCTCTAGGACCATATAAGCCTTTCCCTTTATTAAGTGGCAATAATGTGCACTACCTACATTTCTATGACATTTTAAAATCCCTGTGCCATACCAATACCAAATACCTACGTAAAGTTTGTAGCATCAAGCCATTACATAAAGTAGAAGTTACTATTGGGAATTAATCTATGCTTAAGCATTTAATAAACTGGAAGGAAAAGATGTAGATTACAGCCAGCTGGAGGTTGTTTGTCTCTTCACTCTCTTCTGATTGATTTTGCTTTATTTAGTACACGAACATGTGATCTCTTGCTTTTCTCCTTCTTCTGCCTTTAATCTTTTTCAATGTGTGAATCCCTGCTCTCTCCCTCATCCCTGCATGTAAAGTCTGAAGTTTTATTCCTTTTCTGAGGAGAAAATAACATAGATTGTATTGACCTGGAGAAAAACTGGAGGGGGAAGATAAGAAGAGAGTATAAACCACTAATATAAGATCACAGTTCAATGTCATGGTCTGAGTCAGATTTGCAGCAGAGGTTATGAGATGAGTAGCAACTCCATAAATCAAAGTGCTGAAAAGCATCTTTTAAATTCATGTGAAGTGAAACACAGTTAGAAAAGCACATGAGTCCTCTTCACTAAATGCCTTGACAGGTGGAACAGGGACATAATGGCTATTTAATACATTAAAATCTGTATGTCTTCACACCTCTTCTTCCCTTTCACTCTATCTACATTCTTGGCACAAAGCATACTTAAATGAGCAGTTGTCTGCCCATCAGATTTTGCCTTTTACAGAGTGTTTTAATTATCAGAGATGCAAGAGTAAGGAAAGGTGGGAAGGAGAAAGAGCTTGCAAGGTTGGAGTCATGAAGTCTTCTCACACTTCCCATTGTTTTACCTTGGGTAGTTCCTCATCTTCCCTGACCCTTATTCTACCCACCTGTGGGTAGCTGTAGCAGCTATTCCTTCTCCAAGAGGTTCAGTGCACAGTGTCACTCATTAACTGAGGATCAAAGCAATGGAACTCATTTCAAGATAGAGGACAGAAATGCCTCTTGCACTAAGTGCAAAAAATAACCCTCTGAGCAGCTGCAGTGACAGTCTGTTTCCTTCTCTCTGTGGTGATGGTTTCTCTAATCACCAGCAGCTCAGGGCTTACCTGTCAGTCAGCTATATAATTCGTAGGATTTGTGCTTGTAAAGCTGCTGGCCAGGATCAGGTCCCCCAGAGTGCATGTTCTCTACTGGACATATAAGGCATTTGCTTAAAAAGCATAACTGTGCTCGGATTCAGCTGCTGCTGCACCAAGTCATACAAAACTGATCTTTAGCAAGTGTGAACCAGCACAGTCCACTTGCCCTCAGGCAGCTACATTGGTCCATACCAGCCTGAAGAACTGACTAATTTCTACTTACTGAACCCAGGCTGTAAGGAAGTTTTTCTCCCTGGTTTTCTCTGACAGCTAAATAGATACTAAAAGGGTAAAAGAAAGCATACAAAAGCACCTGTGGATGCTAGACACTGTTCAACTGGGTACATAGGGAAGGGAAGAACTAGTGTATATGGCATTGTTGTTTCAGAGACTGAATTGGTGGGGTGGTCATTTAGAACAGGTTGAGTCCAGTTTAGTTCACGTACCAGGTATGCTCCTTGCTGTCACTCCCACCACAGCAATCCCAACAGTACCATAATTCCAGATGCCTGAGTTCATCTCATCTGAAGTTATGTTCTGACATTACTGTCTGGCTCTAATATTGCACTGTTCTGCCCACTGAGGGTAATTTGGAGTGTAAACTACACTGAGGAAAGCACTGCATTTTCTTCTGTGCTTTAGATAGGGCTGAATGTGCTGCAAGTGTGCAGCAAATAATAGCAGTAAAATAAACAGTAGTGTTCTGCTGTTGCCTTGGGCTATAGCACAGTGCTTGTAGCAATGCTGGATCAGAATTCCAGAGACTTCTTTATTTAGTAGTGACCGTATCTTCACTGTTGCTTTGGTGCTTAGCATATGTTAAACAAAGTAAAAGATTTTAAGCTTTTGACTGAGATGTCAGACACATAAAAGCGTAGGAGATAAAATTCACTCAAGAAAAAGACTGGAGTTCAGATCTGGATCCAGAAATTATCTTTCAGTGTACATAAAATACTTGCATTGTAATATTAAATAAACAACACCTAAGTTAAATAAACAACACAGTGGGAACCTGATTAGTCTTTAATAAAATCCAAGTAACTAAAATAAACTCTGTCAAAAATGTGCCTTCTCTGCTTTAAATCTTTCCCCACACAAGGGTTATATTCATCTTTTCAGCACATAATTCTTGAAATGGTACATGAAAAATGTGTGATCAATACTTTTTTTTTCCTATCAAAGTATCAGAGTGTCATGTCAACATGCAATCTCCAGGGTCTTAAGACTCTCTTTTGTTGTCAGGGATTGGAAATCTCGTCTAACAGTTATTTAAGATGGCTGTGCTTCATCTTCTCTCCTGCTTGTACTTTGCATGTACGCAGAGACAGTGACACCCACAACTACTGTATACATATAAAGACTGAAATTCCTATGAAATCTACATTTCTGCATATCTGTCCATTGCCAGGCACTCTGCTGCAATACTGATAGAGAGTTCCCACACTGTCAGTCCAAACAGCAATATTAAAATTTGGTTACTAGAAGGTCACACAAGGCGCAGATTTAAGATTCATCAGCCAGCACTATTTCATGGTTCAAACTCCCTGCATCAGCAGTGAAGGTTGTATGGACCAGGTATCTAAAATTACTGGGATGTCTATCTTCCACTGATGTCAAAGATGATTTTTATTTCTGTCTGACTTTTGGTTGAACTCAGAGAACTAGTATTGGGTGCAGCTCATATTTAGGCAACCAAGCAAAGCAGTCTATGTCCTGTAAGGAGCTGCAGTGGATGCAGCATATTGGGAAATCTGACCTCTGTGTTTATGTATCTAAGTGAGAACCAAGTTCTACAGAAAAATCTGGTAATGTCTAAGTGACGCAGATGGTGGGAAGGAACCTAGTGTCTAAGTTGAACTACAGTTGATAAAATTAGCCCTTAATGTTTAAATGCAATAGCAAATTACAGTTCAAAACCAAGCTGTTCTCATTGTAAATGCCTTCACTTTTATATGATATTAAAAGAAGAAGGACAGGAGGGAAAAAACCCACTCTCTGGAAATTAGTCTGAAAAAATTAAGCGATTTTCATCGAAAAGATTTCTGTATGAACCATTGATTTACTCACCAGGACCATGCTCCAGAGCCCTCTTTGAAAAGCTTATGGTAAAGAACTGATCTACTCCATCCTCTGCATAGATTCTAGTCTTTCCTCCCACTCTGCTATTTCCTCTTTCAGGACTGAGCAATGATGAAGACTATGTCTGGTGGAAATTGCACCTTGAATGTGCCAGCCAAAAACTCTTACCGCATGGTAGTGCTGGGAGCCTCCAGGGTGGGAAAAAGTTCTATTGTTTCACGATTTCTCAATGGCCGATTTGAGGATCAGTACACGCCCACCATTGAGGATTTTCACCGCAAGGTCTACAACATCCGGGGTGACATGTATCAACTGGACATCCTGGACACCTCTGGGAATCACCCTTTTCCTGCCATGAGAAGGCTTTCCATCCTGACAGGTGAGAAAGTTGGGGAATGTTTTCAGATGCAGAATGGAGGGTGTAAATTCATAATGAAAGATAATGGCTTGAAAAACCCAAGATGACAACTTCTCAGGGAAAAGATGTATTTGGGAGGTAGCTAAAGGGAACTGCACGATTTTGTTGCAAGATCCACTTCTCTAGAGAGATATTTCTGGACAGGATGCTCCCGGCATTAGCCACAGAGGAGAAGTCCACTGGGTGAAGGTCTGAATTTCAGATTTTCCCCTAGTTTAATTACCTCCTTCCTTCCCCTGCTACATTTTTCATTGCAGTCACAAATAAATGACTGTATAAAATCTCATGGGTGTAAAGAGCAACAAGGGACAAAATAAGCACGCAACTGTAAGACACAAGCAGTGAAAAACAAATGTAAAACGCACAGGAAGGGAATTCAAATCAAGAAAATTTCAAAGATTTCCTTTATGATAATTTCCAGCCTGATTAAATTGATTTGTTATTGCAATAAAAAGATAGCTCCACTTCTACCCTTTCTCCTTAGTCCATAGTGAATCAAATGAATGAAAGAAGGAAAATGGAGGGCTTGTTTGGTATATTCTTGTCAAGCAGTTCCTGTTATGAGCTAAAATATCTTTTCTAACTGCAAAAGTGACAATGCAGCCACAGCTCTTGACAAACCTACTTTCAGGTTTTACTATCTGCCCTTATAGATAGCTAATTAAACCTGATGTTCACATCTGACCAGGATACTGTCTACATTCAGTGAGGTGGTCCTAGGGCCATTTCTGGAATGCAGGTATGAGCTTTTGCCCCCTAAAGCTTTTTTAACACTTTCCACATGAATGTCATTCAACAGGCAATGATTTGTGTTATTTTATATTTGCCAAAGGAACTGTAAGTCAGGAAATGTCAAAAGGAAATGCCAGGGGATCTGTGTCATTTATGTATTTCTTTTTTCCATGGTCTGTTTCTCTTGAGTAAATGAAGTGACAGCAGAGTACAGCACATTGGAAAACCTCTCATTCCTGACTTAGGCCTTCAACTAGCTGTAAATCTTCAGTTCAGGTGTTATTTCTTGTATTGTATAATCAAAAGGCCAGGGCTGAGTGGCTGCTTGCTCTTCATTCTTCCCGGTGTCACAACATGCTCAGTTTTAGACAGAGATGCAAGCAAAAGGGAAAAAAAAATTATAAGCAATGCAGCAGAGCTGAGATAGAAATGTGTTTATAAAATAGAGTACAAATGGGCAATAACTTACAAGTCTAGTGCAACCTAAGAGCACACATTTGCATTTGACTGAAGTAATAACACAGCCAAAAGTTTTTTCCACAGCGCTACAGAAAAGACTGGGGAGATGAACTAGAAGTATAGGTTAAGGAACAGATTGAAAAGGACCAAAGAAAAATTATGGGGAAGAGATAGCAAATAAACCTCTGTCTTTTTGAAAATTAGCTCCAATGATAGATGTTGCAAGCAGCAAGCCTTTACAGTATACTTTTATAATTGCAGGGGATGTTTTCATCCTAGTATTCAGCTTGGACAACAGGGAATCCTTTGATGAGGTCAAAAGGCTCCAGAAACAGATCCTTGAGGTCAAATCCTGCCTGAAGAACAAGACTAAGGAATCAGCTGACCTCCCCATGGTGATCTGCGGCAACAAAAATGACCATGGTGAAGTCTTCCGCAAGGTACGCTCAGATGAAGGTGAAGACCTTGTATCCAGTGATGAGAACTGTGCTTACTTTGAGGTTTCAGCCAAGAAGAACACCAACGTGGATGAGATGTTCTATGTCCTCTTCAGCATGGCCAAGCTACCTCACGAGATGAGCCCTGCCCTACACAGGAAAATCTCCATCCAGTACAGTGACACCTTCCAACAGAAATCCTTCCGTATGCGCCGAGTGAAGGATATGGATGCCTATGGCATGATCTCTCCCTTTGCTCGCCGACCAAGTGTCAACAGTGACCTGAAGTACATCAAATCAAAAGTTCTCAGGGAAGGTCAGTCAAGAGAGAGGGAAAAATGCACGATCCAGTGAAAGAGGCTTGCACTTCTGTCTGAAGTAATCATCCACATGTAGTGCCTTAAAGAAAAGCGGTCTGTGGAAGCACAGTATGGGCTCATGGGTTTCACTGAGAAAACCCAACAAGGAGAAAGAGTAATTCTTACTGCAGATTCTGCTGAGTTCATAACGTAAATAGCATCATCCTTGTAAACGACTGGGAAAAATCACAGGCCTGAGATATGAGTGCATTTCTCTTTGTAATATAGCTCCTCTTCATTCTCCTGTTTGTTTAAAAGAATACAGACCTGAGAAGAAATTTCAACCTCAACCTTACAAAGAAAGTAGGCAAAAAATGCACAGAAGTCTTTAATAGTTACCCAGAATGCAGCTCTTGCTAAGAGAGAGGAGGTTGTGTATATGCGTGTGTGTCACTGTGTGTATGTATGCATGCACGTGTGGAACACTTCTTTAAAAAATTAAACTTGCATTTCAAAGGGCAACTGTCTTGCTGAGGTTTCCCAAGATTGGGACTGGACTCTGCAGATGGACACATGACTAACTCATTTATGAGGGGACCCGCAGTAAGAAGATCTTGATGTTTGCTGGGACAGTTATCATTTGACACTAACATGAATGTCCTTTTGTATTATAGATTTTATTTGGGATTTTTTTTTTATTGTCTGGGGGGTGGGTTCTTAGCAAAATGTGTTTGATATCTAAACAGTGTCTACTTTCTAGCAGTGAAAGGTGTTTTTCATGTATGAAACTATGTAAAGTGAATTTGCTCTGCAAGAAGCCAATACATTTGACTGCTTTGCAAGCTCGTTGTGATATTGTTTCTCAAGGCAGCCACTCCGAGTACTGCAGTAAAAACGTTACCCTTTACCTTGCTGTCCACCAAAGCAAAGATTCCTTCCTCTACCCTACATCAGCCAAGACTGACTTGATTCCTGTGTTGGTTTAGACCACTTCAAAGGCAGGATTGGGTTTTCCTTCACAATTAAGAGCTGGACAGTTGTAAAGCCAACTCCATCATATTTCTCTTGTTAACACACATCTAGTCATTCTGTTCATGGTTTTTCCTGTTGTCTGATAAAGTTTGCCTTGTTGGAAGGCTTTGCACTGCAGAAATTCTTCTGAAAAGAAGCTTTGAGCTGGCTGCCCAAACTATCTGTACTATCTGTCCAAATAAACCTGGGGCCATACACTCACTTCTTCCCTTTCTCAGCCCAGTCCAGTCTTCCTTGTCTCACAGTGTTCTGCTTCTGTCTTCATTGTTCAGTGTGTTCTTATATTCTCTCAAAGCCAAATATATTCTCTCAGATGTGAGCTTACTGCTCTCACTGACTGGAATGAAATGTGTACACAAGTAACTGTGGGCAAAGCATGACCCCAAGGCTATACCAACAGTAGAGTATATACGTTATACATACCTCAGAATGACCTTTAGATATCTTGCCAATCATTCACCCTTCAAAATCTGCTGTGTCCTCGGCAGAGTTGTGAGCTACTTTATGCTATAATTTGACAGGAAATCAGGAATGATCATTGTATGTGAAATATAGCAAAAAATTAGCCTCTGGGACTCAATCTCATATTAGTTTTTCAGCTCCACCCTTCATTTTCACAGTATATGGAGTGGTAAAGCTCAATGTTCTTTTACTCCTGTTGCTAGGGCATCACTTTACAGATCACATGCCCCTCACTATCTGTAAGTATGTACATTGTCTATGATTAAACCTGTTTTATTTATTAGCTGTGTCTTGATCCTTTTTTACTTTGTCTAAGAATAATGAGGAGGGTCCATTTTTTTGTTATGCTGGTGCAGCTACACAAGTGAGCTGGGGGCTGAGAACACTGATGAGATCTCCAGTAAGTTCTAGAAGTCTTTAATGTTCTCCAGACAACAGGGGATACATATCTGTCTGTTGTGAACAGAAATGTATCTATATCTGCATACTTCTGTCTGTGAACATTTACCTATAGGTACAGCCATCCTCTCAAGCAGAAGCAGAGAGTTACTCTTCCCCATGCTGCTTCCAACATGAGATGATAACCACTCTCTCCATACACAGAGCTGATACATTCAACCCTACTGAAATTTAATGTTGTCTCTTCAGAGACACTACTGTTGCTCTCAGCAATATCTTCACATTGTTGTCTGTATCTATCCACTGTATGAGTCTTGATACCCCTGAGCACAGGCCTACCTCCCCATAGACTCTCCACTCAAGTGCACGACTGATGAATGTATCAGTGATCAAGCTCTAGGACTCATGTCCCACAGAGACATGGGGAGGGTTGAAGAGAGAATGAAGAAGACATGTGTGCTGGTCATTGGTTGGATTGAGTGTCTCCAGGAAGCTTGAGGAAAAGTCCTTTCACTCTAGTTCACGTGCAACATTACTGAGCCTTTGTCCACTCTCCCTCCCCTGCTGGATAGAGCTGAATTCTTAAAGAGCCTCTATAGTCATCATGTCTCTGCCTTTCTCTGACAACACTGACCTTACTCTCTGCCATCCTTCATCTAGACAAAGCCACCAGCTTTCCTCGTCCTTCCATGTTCTCCCATTCTCACTATTTCCATCATAGACATGAAGACACAGGGCACTGAAAAAAAAAAATTTCAGTGACAGCAGGAGTGCAACAGCACAGGGGGCTGAGACAAATGCTCACGAATATATCCTGGAACACATGGGAAGGACAGTGAACCCCAGCTTCAGTGTTAGGTTTGGTCTGCCCATACTCAAGATGAGCAGCACCTGAGAAACTGTGAGTGAAGGTGAAGCAGCGTGATAGTCACCCACAGAAACAAATGGCAATAAGCAGGTAATCTTATTAAAGTAATCCTAGTTTCTCTCTGTGTTTTGTTACTGATGATAATTGCTTTTGAAGTTAGACTGTCATGTTCCTGAGGGCATATATTATTTTTTTCCTTTATTATATTGTTACAGCCATTCTATTAATATTCATAAATTGTTTGGGCTCTAGAAGTGCTTACAGCTCCTAAAGCAGACCATAAGTGCTTCAGTTATTTATTCACAGTTAGCCGCCATAATGTTCTGTGAAAAGGACTGGGGCTGGAAAACAGAGAGCAAGGCAACCTGTCTGCACACAGGACATGAACTAAGGCAGGAAGAGAAAAGGGGAATTGTTTCTTCCCTGCCAACTACTGAACATGTCTGTCTGTAAGACAGAGAAGGGAAGGGCTATTACATGTGTGCAGAAACTGCGAGACCCTGAAATAAGCAAAGAACAGACCCACAATCAGGTCTCAGAGGTAGCAGAAAGAGAAATAACTTTTTTCCCCCCTCCTTGGGATTTAAAGGACCTACAAAACAATTAGGGTATCCTAAGAAGTCATGAAAATGCTTTGGGCTAAGAGCAAGTCTGGCAGAAGGGATCAGCTGTGATTCTAAGTTTCACTGATGTTTTCTGTGTACTCACTCCCAAGACAATGAGTAGGGGCAAATACCCGACTTAGAATCAATCACAGCCCTGGAACAAGACAGGAATGAGATTTATTTTGTACATTTATCAACACAGTAAGAAAGTTCTTGTCCTGAAGAAATTACAAGTCAACACATTATAGGGCCTACTATAAATAATGATGAAAATCTCATTAAACCACAGGGTCAGTACAAATCAGGAAGGAAATAGTGGTCATGGTGAATTAAGTAAAAAATAAATTGAGGATGGGAAGGGCAGAGCAAAAGCCTGTTCTGATATCTGGAGGACTAAACTAGGCTTCTGTTCTGAAGGATCCCCAGGAGGACTGCTGCCATCAGGCCAGCCTTACACTAGAGACTGGCTTTCATGGTGCAGCCTCACAATGAGCTTTGTCTCCTTGAGACCCAGGTTGCAATAGTCCTGATTGTCTGGGAGGCTGAAGGGCTTGTTATTATCATAAAGGCGAGTAGGAAACAGTGGCATAATTTTTAAGAGAGCATCAGAAGAGAAAAGAGCTTCAGAAGGGGGATCACAAAGGTAGGATGGCAACAGGAGGTTGGTGGATAAAGAACAAAAGATAGAATAGATGTAAGCTACAGTGTATGCTACAAAACATAGCTTTTACCCTCATTCCATCCATTTCTGATTTGAATCTGAAGATCTTTTATTTACTTTTTTGTCCTTCTTCAAATGTTAACCGCCACTTACTGCTGTGTAGGACCCACCTCCCACTACTCATCACACCTCTTATTGCCTTAGATTTACCCTCCCATCATGTAGGATATTGTAGGCTGTTTTGCTAGCTCTGGGCCAGTATCTTGCATAGGGTAGAAGGTTACAGGTACAGGTGCTTTTAAAGTAAGTGAAGATTATTTGATTTTATTTGAAATCACTATTCCTCTTCGGGGATTTATTAGCACTATTGTTTCTGTAAAAATACATGGTGCCAAGCTCAGATTAAAGGCTGTCCTTGGAAAAAAATATAAAATGTGATATAATGTACATTTTCCCCGCTGGTTTCTATAGCAACAGCCTTTTTTCTGCACTCAGCAGAGAATTTGCAGGGGGGAGATGAGTAACAGAGGTGCTGCCCTATATCTTTCACCTCTGAGTCTTAATGGGAAGTTCTCATCTCTTCAGCTTGTTATGTGGAGAAACAAAGACCACGTGCCAGACCCACAGCATAGACCATTCAGAATGTATGATAAAGCTGTGGGATGACTATGCTATCATAGATAAGGAAGAAATGTCCATGATGTGATTGTAAACTGGGGCATTGCCCCTGACACAGTACCTTACCTGTGGAATACACAACTCAGCTCTGATTAGAGCTGTAAGCCTTGAACAATTTTTGTCTTGCCTGTGTCTTTACAGACAACCATTCTGGTATGGTCAGAGCCTGAGACTTCCCAGAGAAACATTTCCTTTTGCTTTCATGACAACATCAGCCAAAGACCTTTCCTTGCTCCTACTGTCATTAGCCATCCATAGCATGCAGAAATTGCCTGAGTCCCAGGCATCATGTTCCTGGAAAGTTATTGACAGTTTGGAAGGAGGCCAAGGACTAGCAAGAAAAAAATATGTTATTAGCCTAGAGGGATATGAGCCTAGACTTAAGTAAGCCTTAAGAAAAGTCTGAAAGGAGTAACTTCATGTTATGTAGGTAAACAAAGTCTGAGAGTGGCTGGCTGAAAATCCTAGATGGGTTTAAAAGGTGGAGATGATAACTGAAATAGAGTCAGACAGTGGGAACAAAATTATTAAGCAGGAAATCATAGGCAAAAGAGCGGAGCAGACTTTAAGGAAGTAGAATTGATTGGCAAATCGTCTAAGAGATGTCATGAAAGTCACATTTGGAAAAACCTGGGAAAAACTCTGGAATCTCCAGAGCCAGAGGGGGAACTTGGTGTTGGCAGTGGGATGGTGTGTCTGAAACAGTAGGTTATTTTGATTCCCATACCCATTTCCATGATAGAGCCTGATCCCAAGATTAATTTTCAAAGAAAATGTCTCAGATTGCCTGTCATCACAACATTCTTCCAACCCAAGTGGATTTACTGGTCCCCTCCAATTAGACCACAAACAGCAGAGACAGGATTTCTTACATCAGAGCCCATTTTCTAGACCATTTTCATGAAGATCCCTGGACTATTTGCAGCAAACAGCTCCTTTGGTGAATTGTCCATGAACAGTTTCTTGCACATTTGTTTATTGTTTAGAAGTATTTGATGAACGATCTATGTAAATGTGTCTTGTGCTTTGGCTGGGATGGACTAAAACTAGTTCAGATTAAACACGAAAACAAAAAGGGATGAGGTCACTGTTTCAGGATATCTTGTAGCAAAGTAAAAGAATATAAATGGAAAAAAAATTCAACATGAATATGTGTCCTCACATCACTCTGATCTAGAGGGAAGCAAACTCCTTCTCTCCAGGCCATTACTTCCAGGCTCTTGAAGCAGGAATTTCATATGGACTGTATTTATTCAAATAGTATCCTCTCACAAGCATTTGCCCTTCCGGAGTTAGCACAGAGCACCAATTTACACATGAGATCACTGAACATTTCAGACTGTTTTCAGCGAAGTGTCATGAGTCTGTGTTTTGAAGTTCAAAAAAGAAAAGAGGGAAAAAAAGGAAAATAACTTCTACACTCTTGGTGATGAGATGTTGGGGAAGAGGAGAAGGGATAAGAAGTTTCTGGCTACAAGAAACAACTCCTTCACACACTGAGATCTGATCTGGAAAATCATACAACTGTATAACACTAGGACTTATGTTCCCTCTGTTAGACCAGACCAAAGCAAAAGAGAAACACAAGATACTCACTCCCAGCAGTGGATCCAAAGCTCATGTTTCAGACCCCTCTAACACCAGTATTGGATGGATCCCACCTATGTCCTCAATGTCTTCTTTGCTAAGCTCACAGGAGTTTCAGAGTTAAAATAAGTTGTTACAATCAACTGCTTGTTGGGTACCATGAGTTTCTGTTGTAGTCTTCCAGTTAGAGATATAACAGCCCATAGGAACAGCACCACCAGGCTCCAAACTCTCCACAGAAATCAGTATTTGGACTTCCCACCTCAGATAAAAGAACAACAGCTCTCACAGGAGAGCTGAGAGAGGATAAACACATTCTAGATTGTGAGGCACTTGGGTACAATAATGATGGATAAACATGTTAAAAGGTGAAGAGGCAGACCGGAAACAAATATCACCTCAATCAGAAGCTGAGCTGCTGGAGCACCAGCAACACCGGAGAGCAAATTATATTTTGCACAATCCCTGGGTTTTGAACTACCTGCAGTATTTTTTCTCCTCAGCATCTGCTGAGGTGGCAAATCCCAGGAGCCTCAGGACTAAAATAGCACACCAGCTACCCCCTGCTCTTCAATCACTACCTACCTGTGTGCTAAATGGCAGTGTGCTGTAGAAAGTTTTCTGCTCAGGCAACTCTCCTTTTACTGTCTATCTGAAGGAGAAATGATTGCCTCAGGGAAACACAGCCTTATTAAACATAACCTGGAAAGGTTAGAGGACAGCACAGGGAAGATCAGTGTCATCTCTTTTTATTGGTCCAGGGCATATCACATCTTTTCTGTCACAAAACAGTTTGTTCCTTGTTGACTGGCTCATTGCCAAGGTAATAAATACAAGTTTCTAAAAAGAAATAAAATAAGAAGGAAAAATAAACACAGAGCAAAGACTTGCTCTACAAATTGACAGGAGACTTGCCTGAAGCAGTGGTTAAGGAGTGACAAGGATGAACA
Organism: Turnix velox; assembly: GCA_013400935.1. NCBI lineage: Eukaryota > Metazoa > Chordata > Aves > Charadriiformes > Turnicidae > Turnix > Turnix velox. Next base: position 202,849 of record VZTY01030238.1, on the reverse strand, counting down.
GCTCTTTCATTGAGCCTTTATTGAGAGCAGACCAGACCTCTTCTCAGATACTTTTTATGAGATGTTGCCATCTGGGAGAAATCCAGATTGGCAATTATTGGAAAGAACAATTCTAGCTGGCTACAACACCGTCAAAGTAGAAATTATCCCCTTACACAATGATAGTGACTCAGTCTGCTTGTAACTTTTGTAGAGTCTGGGGCAGTTACACAAGGCCTGTCATTAGTCATGGTGGTATTTATTTGTACTATAGAGCCCTGCCCACAGACCAGGAGCCAATTATATCAGACAATACACAAATGCACAACAAATAGAAAGTCGAACTTGTCACAAAGGCCAAGGCAGAATCTGTGATATTAATACAACAATTTCCCAATTAAGACCTGAGAGACAACTATTTCTGTGGAGAGCTCATGATAGTAACAGCTCCAAGACCAAGTATAATTTAGTAGTCTGCTTCCTTCGACTGGAACTACTGAAACATGGAATACAGATGTAAGGGTTATTCACTATTTCCAAAATCCTCACAGGATGGATGAATTCTTTTTTTTGCTGTGGTTCCTTGCAGTATTTCCTATCAATCTTGCCAAGAAGAGGTCTCTTAGGTAGCACCTTTGTGCTTTTGTCAGTAGTCCTGTGGTTATGCAAGCCCCAGGCCAGTTTTGGTTCATAGTACTTTAGACCTAACTCTGAACTGTGTCCAATAACAGGGAGTGGAGCTGCCTTATCTATGGCTGTCATGAATCCTAAATCTTGGCAGGGTGAGGAAGTGAGGCAGCCATGTTGGCACTGCCAAGTCTTAGCAAAGTCTTGCTGTCTTCCCTGTCCTTTAGTGGCCAGGTGATGCCTCAGGGATGTCTGCTCCCCTCCTGCCTGTGAGCCATGCTGAAATCTCCCATAGCTCTCAGTGAAAAGAAATGGGTCATTTACTGCTAGAAGCAAGGTGTTTACCCACCTCTGAAATAAAAATTGATGGAACAGCAGACAATTCTAGCTTCACACTGAATTTGAAGTTGAAAGCAGTGAAAAAGCATGGAGTGGATTGAGATTCTCCTCAGTGGCATCCTTGTACTGCTGTAGCCAACGCAAGACTTGTTTTTTGCCTCTGGCACAGGCTTTGGCAAAACAGTTCCCAGTATCCTAAAATCCTGGTTTCTCTCTCCACAGCATGGTCATTGGAGAAAGATCTTCCTTTAGATAAATCGTAAAGTCCTCCAAGATGACACAGAGCACAGCTGATGGAGTGCATCCCAGCAGAAGCAGGACATTTCACTGTCTGAGAATAGATGCGTAAGAACTGAATGCCCTTGGTAGAAGAGAGAGCCTTAGGGGTGTTTTCTGCCCCTTCTTCTTGGGACTTGACATTTTTCCCCTAGCACATGTTCTGTTGCCAGACAAGAATTCTGCCAAAGAGGAGAATGTCTAAAAGCACCTCATTAATTAAGGAGTCTTGAGTTTTGCTGATTTTCCATGACACTTTTGACTCTAAATTGACTTTTGAAAATGAGATGAGCTTACGCTCACTTAAGCACTTTCTCAGCTTTATCAAAATTGTTGTTGAAGAGGGAGCATATAAGGACTCAGGAGTTGTTCTGAACCAAATTTCCACTGAAAGAGAAAATGGAAAAGATTAACGATTTTACATGAGAGGTGCTTGAATAGTAAAGGTTTTCTTAGTAAAATAAAAACTGTCTGAGAGGCCCTTCTGCTTTCCCACTCATTTGGACTAGAAAAAAAAGAGAAGCTTGCTGTTTCTTGAAGGAATTGAGAAAAGGAATGTATTCCAGAGTGAACTGTTGTTTTTGCATTTTTTCCCATGGTATCTTTTTCCAGTCAGGAATGAAAGCAAAAGAGACACTGAGGGCCCAAACATAATCTGTCAACTGTGCCCCCACCTGAATTTGGTTGGGTCTGTGTTCCCTTCCTTTGACTTTTCCCTTACTGGCTAATGGAGAATGTGAAGCAAGAACAGATAAAAGCATTTATTATTGACTAAAGGCTTGTGGAGTTCTCCAAGACTACAAGACTGTAGGAAGAACAGCAGAACAGCATTAGCAAGTGTGTTGGAAAATTATCCCTAAATCAGCTATATGTCTCATGTCAGCTCCTGTTCTTCTCTAGAACACTCCTGTCCTCTTCTGTTCCCCTCCAGCTTTTCACAAAAAGACCAGACAAGGAAAGATAGCCTCAGAGGTACCATAGTATGTTGGCTTCACACTAACAAGCTAGCAGGGTAACTTTAGGGGCACACTGATCTTTGTCACCATACAGCAAGGTCACAACCTCACAAAGGTCTGAGGCATGACAGTTTGTACAACAGTTGTCCATTGTGACAGGAAACGTCATGGTGGCCCATGCCTTGACATGACTTCAGCTGAGTGCAGGCACTTAGCCAAAAGCTGCACTGTGGTGGGATGTACTGCCTGCCTGTTTGCCAGGAGGTGCAGAGAGGGAGTAGCTGAGTATGTTGACAAAGGTCAAGCCAAGAGATGGCAAGAGTCAACCTGCAGATTCCCCAAACCAGCTAGAGTTAATTTTTTTTCTGGAGCCTGGAATGGGAAGAGAAGAGAATGCACAAGAAAGTGCACAGGAACTGGGAAAATATGAAGCAGACAGAGCCCTCATCAAGTGAAGTCTGTCCTGTGGACAGGAAATGTCTCTCTGCAATAGTTTTACAAGTTTTGTTTTCTTCCTCTGTTCCAAAGGCCAGAGACAAGAAGCCTGACTATTTTTAAAGAAAAGCTTGACGCATTATGAAGGAACTTGTGTGACATGATAGGCTGTAGCAGTCAGGGAATGGACACCATGACCCAAGAGAGGCATTCCAGTGCTGTGCTCCTGCACTCAAGCTCTGGCTGTCCACAGACTTCACTGTCTTTCTCAGGAGATAAGGAAAATGGAGAGGAAAATGAGAGAAAAATGGAGAAGTAAATGAGAGAAAAATGGAGAGGGAAGGAAAATGGAGAGAAAAAGGAAGTCTTCAGTTTCAACTCAAGCAGAAGCATTTCTGAGGCAAAATAAGGAAACTTTAGGAAGGAAACTCAGATGAACAAAAAAAAAGGCTGATGATGAGATGAGTATGTCAGATGTTCCCTTTAACTACCTGATCATTCCTGGGGTCTGGGGTTTGACATCAGGCCATCATGCCCATGCTGGGCACCAGTGTGGTTTACCTGAAAGCAACAGCTCATGAGAGGTATCACAAGTACCTGTGATACATATAAATTAGACATGAGAACTTGTTGCCAGGATGAGCACATCCTAGCATGTAATCTAATGCAAACCCCAAAAGCTGAAGGTGTTGATCTTGACTATTAAACTAAGACAGTGAAAACTAGCAGCCTGAAGTCTTGTACTATACAGTGCCTTTCAAGAAACAGTTTAGAAAAGGTTATAAAGCTAGCAAATACCTCTGATATAACCTGCTTCTAGTGTGAAGCATCATCCTTCACATCACTTCTATAACACAGAGTTGGGGCTGCTTCCTTTAGCTTTATCCCTGCTTACAAAATGGCCCACTGGCAAAATCATGGGAAAAAAACCACATACGAAACTCACCCTTTTGGAAGGTACTGCAGAGAAACAACAGCACATTTCTGCATCTTGGTCAAAAAGAATACATGCTAGGAAGAACAAAAGAAAGACTGCTCATGAAGAAAAGAAAATTAAGCATGAGGGCAGGTTACACAGGACTAGGTTGCTGACTCTAACCATGCTTCAGGGGTCTCTTGTGAATTTACATTGCCCTGCTGATGCCGTGCAAAAGCCTAAACATAGTTGGAAGTCAAGTTACAAACCTTCAGCTTCATTCATATTTTGCATCAGAAGTATTTGGAGCACAACAGCAGTAAATTAGTTACAGCTCTCCCACTGAGATAATTCAAAGTATCTCTCCCTGCCCAGCAGGGCCTGATTTTTCATGTTGATTACATATTGTGATTAATATGGAGACATTTGCTCATTTAACAGGGGGAAAAAAAACAAAAAAAGAAAAACTTTTAACCTCCCCTAAATAGGGCTTGGGGACAGAGTGGAGGGAGGGAGGGTGAAGGCTAAGGCAGAATTTTGCTTTGTTTATTTTTTTCCACTCAGTGAACCATTAATTTTGATGATTCACAGCCAGGGATGGGCAATGGTACAAAGAGATTGATAGACTCACTCTATTTTACTCTCATGTACCTACTGGGGTACAGGTACATTCTGAGTGAGACTTGTCAGTCACCTTAGTGCTTGATATTGTCCCTGCCTCCCACACCACTGATTAGTGTCACTTACCAAATGAGCTGAGAGGGCGCGGAGGCAGATTCTGCCAGCATTAAGAAACTTGCTTCACATCAAACATGTGAAATACAGCCTAAGATTCATGTCATGTAGGTGGAGGAGGGAGGAGAGGAAAATATCATTCCCTAGAAGGACTTGGTGTTGCTTTTATTTCTTGTAAGAATGAAATAGTCTGATTTACCAGAGGGGAAAAGGGGAAGGTAGGTTAATCTTAGGAGTGCTATGTGATGGAGATGCAATTAAATGGTTCAGGTTCAGGGGGTGGGGAAATATAGTGAGAAATTACATTACTTGCAAGGGGACCCTGTGAAGGCAGGTGATCAACATCCAACTGACAGAGACTGTTAGATTGTCTTCATGGGATTAACTCCAAGAGACTCTGCAGAATGATACAAAGGCATGGAAGGAAGGGGGAGGGAGGCAGTAGGCTGGTTTTCATGTCTGTCTGTTGACAGCCAACATCTTAGCTTGACACAGAAGGCTTCTGCTAAAGGTTGGACTAAGGAGAGGTGACATGCTGTAAGTGGAAATGGTGCTGAGCTGCAAGGATCTGAACTGGAATGTGTCCAAAGCCTGAGTGTGCCTGGGAATTGGAGTTATTGTTACCATCTCTGTGAAGTGTTAATTTGGGTGTTACGGACTTGAGAGGAGGGTTACAGGGTACCAAATTATATCTGGTTGAAGAAGAGAAATTTATCCCTCAGATGGGAATGTAACCTAAATAGCCGTGTCATGTAGTGGTTAGTTAATGCATTTTGAGACACGAATTTGTGAGTTAAAAGAGGGAAAGTCCAGTTTACAATGGGACAGACATACAACTGCATGGCATGAGTTCAACCTTCTGCAAAAATTAAATGGTTCAATTGCTGAGATAGACACTACGAGAGTTAGGCTTGCTTGCAAAGGGATACAGGGGAATCCAAGTACTCAGCCCAAGAGACACTTAGAACTTAACAGTGGCTATGCCTGATGCTGAGCACCCACTACTTCCACTGATGGCAGAGAGATCAGAGCAGAGGTAGGAGTTCAGGGAGGTTTGTGATCTGGTTTGATTGCCTTCTAAAAGAAACATACCATTAGAATCTGATGACCTCTGACATCTCTGGAATGAGGAACCTGGACAGGTCAACTTTGCTGTGAGAAGAGAAGGATTAAGGAGAGATGCAAAAGGATATGAAGGGCCAGGAGAGAGATCTCAAGGGTTAAGATGGGTGCTCCTAATGTCACTGGGAGAAAGAAAGTACTGAAGGCTATGATTCTTTCCAGCAGTAGTTATCACTTTCCACACTAACATCTGTTAGAGCCCCAGTCAGCCCAAGGGGTCCTGGTGAAGACAAGCTCAGTTGATGGACCTGGGCTCCCTTACGTCCATCCAGCTGCTGCCAGTCCTGATGGTCCTCAGCTCCACCTCAACTCACCTTTCCTGTAAGGCATGTAAAAACAGATCCTGTCCTGTACCAGCCTTTTGCACTACTTGGCACATGGGAGTTCATTCCCTCTTTGAGGCTCTTAACAGCAACCCACAAAGTCATCGCTACCATTGGAAGGCCATTATGTTTTGACATACAATTAGGAATTATAGTGCAGCTTGAATCTGACATTGCTGACATTGCTGACAAAGCCCTGCAAAGGCAGGAGTCCTATTAAAGAAATACTGGGGTTCTTACCCTTTGAGAATCTGATCATTTCCCTGTTAAACAAAAGCCACAGGCTGGATTCCATACATAAATTATTCCATCCAGAAATAGATGCCCAATTAAGGGAAAATATGTTTCCAAAAATAATTTTGGTTCCTACAGTTTATAAGTTTGCTTTTTCTTTTTTTTTTTAACTGACTTCTCATGCCAATCAGTTTATTTTTAACTGTGTTAGTAAACTCCTGTACACCAAACCCCCTATGTAGAAAGAACAGTATTAAATAGTTAGCAGAACAGCCACCACATTTTCCACTCCATCTTTTGCCCCAAATTTTTATGTGCCATTCTAATACAGGGGCTCTAAAATGTGCTTTCAGGGGAAGAAGCAGAGACTCAGAAGACCTCAAAATGAGCTGTCCGTGAGCTGTCCAGTGCTCTTAAGGATTATAAAGAGGAGTAAAATGTTTTAAGATGCAATTAATGCAATGATCTAGTTTACACCTCTGAGAAAGTATATTCAACAGTCCTGGCATCAAATCAAATGATGCCTAACAAGGAAAAAAAGGGTGAGAGTTTACAAAGTTGATCCTTCTTCCCAGAAGAGATCCCTGCACCCCTCATAAATAATAATTTCTGCCAGGTGGTGAAGATAACAGGACACATGGAAAGAGGAAGAGGAAGGTGCTTGGAGCAGGAGCGTGTTAGACAGATCTGGTTACTTGGGGTGTTTGTGTGCCAGGTGTCTCTTTTGGGCTTGTCTATCTTCAGTGGTTCAGGATTACCATTCTTCAGCAAGTGGGGTGGGGTTAAACGGGAGATACGCTACCATCCCAAGCCTCCTATAGGAACTGAAAAGCCTCCCAGAGAAGCGTGCATTGCATACTGGGCTGGAGTGGAGAGAGCAATGCTGGACTCATGTTGTCACACTGTTTTGCCATCAAATCTCATCAGGATTTCAACCCTCTCATGTTCCTTTGTTCCTCAGTCCCTCAACACACTAGCATTTGCTACAGGGTGATCACAAACACAGGAGAGGTCAACAGAGAGGATGGTAAAGAGGAGAGAGGAGATTTGATTCACCTTCTCCAAACATAGTATGGATTTGAGATATCTGGTTATCAGTGTGTGATATGGCTTTCAGTGCTTCCCCCTAGACTGATGCCAGCCCACAACCAGCAGCCATCTTGAGATTATTGTTTGAGAGGCAAACAAACTGCAGAAATATTTGGGAGTCTACAAACTGGTGGGAAATGACCATCCTGAAGTTAATCCACCTCCTGAAATCCTTGCTAGGCTTCTGTTTCGTTAGAGCAGCTCCGTAGGAATGGGGCTCCAGCTGAGCCCCAGTAGCTGACAGAGAATTTTCCCCTGCTGCTTTCTCCTCTCCTGACCAGAGACCGCCAAACACTCGCCTCATTTGGAGGATTAAAAATAGGAGGCTTTGATAAAACGGAGGAAAAAAAACAAAACACAAAAAAAATCTGGTGACAGCCGAACAAATGAGGGAACCATTTGGGTTCTTGAGGGCAGTGGCGTGCGAGCTTAGACATTCCTGGTACCTACAGCCGCGGCGGCTGTGGTGGGGGCACGAGGTGCTACGGCGCCATCTTGTGGCGCCTCCCCATCAGTGAAAGGACACAAAGGCAGGGGACCCGCCTCCACCCTCCGTCCTCCCAGCCCTCTGGAAACACTACTGAAGGACTTTATACTCTTTTAACAGCAGCAGAAAGCCCCCCTGCAGCTGAGTTGAAAGTGGGGCCCTGACATAAATCACCACAAGACCACGAATAATTCGGGGACCTTCTTCCCATCCCCCTGTGCCAGGGCCAGGGGAGTTCAGCTCTGCAAACATGGTCGTTCCTGGAGCCAGGGCCTTATTCCTTTCCTCTCCCCAAGGCTGAGCACTGCACACAGCTCTGACCGGCCCAGATTTCCCAGTGGACAAGGGGGGAAATTTTTCCAACGTGAATGGTTCATATTTGCAACTGTCAGTTTGTTAAACCTCATGTTTTTCAGGGGAAAGTGCTTTAGCCATTGGGAAGTTTGTTGGCATGCTGGGAACTAGAAGTCTGAGTAACTGCTCCTTTGCTGCATATGTCATGTATGCAAATTCTGAGCTGGGAAATTAGGCAGCAGTACGTTTTTAATCTATGGCAGCTTGCCTTGGCCGTGTTAGAGGACATTTTCCATGATCCCACAAAGAAATTCTGGTCAAAGGAAGAGGGACAGCAAAATAAAAGCCCCCATGAGCCATCAGGGAGATACTGTCCTCTGTGCTCATCTCAGAGTGATCAGCCAACATTCTGATCAACTGCTCGGGAAGAGAAGATAGTGAATGTGAGTTCTCAAGCTTTATTCCACCATCCCGAAGTGCAGCAGCAGAAATGAAAGAAAGACCAGGGTACCTTCATTTCTGAATGAATTTGTTTTGATCTTCTTAGTCATTGTACTCAATGTAACAAGTCAAGGCTGTGAGAGTACCTGCATTGAAGGTATCTCTCATCAAATGATTTGTTGCTGCAAATGTGTTAATCCAACGTATCACACCTAAGTGGAGGAAAGTCTGTTCTGACAGTATCAGCCAAAAATCATATGTATAACTCAGCATTCCTCATACAACATCCAAGTTTGCCCTTGTACCTTTGGTATACCTTGCAAGTTATCTTCTTTGGATTTATTCTTCTGGTTCCTTTATTCAAAAATGACAATGTAGTCAAGTCAGATTTGGCAAAGGAATTGCGTATATACTCTGAAAAAAACCAAGAGGTAAAGGGCCACAGAAATTAAACTCTTGCATGCGGTTTTCTTTCATCTCCATAGTTTGTTTCAAATTCTGCCCTGCTGCTAATAGGTTTACCACGTGGTGCTGCTGTTTCTGTCAGCCATCTGAATGTGGAATTGACACGGGGTGGTGAATCACTTGAGCAAGCTGCCCAGAGAGGTGGTAGAGGCCCCGTCCCTGGAGATACTCAAGGCCAGGGTTGATGAGGCTCTGAGCAGTCTGATCTAGTGCAAGATCTCCTTGCTCACTGCAGGAAGGTTGGATAAGATGACCTTTAAAGATCCCTTCCAACTCAACACAGTCAATGATAGCCCATTGTTATGTCTATGGTCAAAATGCAAGTTGCATCTGCCTCAGTTCTCAGTTCAGTATCTAACAAGATGCCCAGTATCTGGCTAAATGCTACTGTCTGAGCAGGTGTCTCACATCTGGGTCATTTGTCAGTAACAGTTATCTGAGTGGGGAAGATAATCTGAAGCAGGAGTCCCAGTTTAATATTTATCTTTGAAAAAAACTTTAGGATTTGCCCTGAAGTTTGGGAGGAAGAAATCCCTCAAATTTGGGCCAAACACTATGTCTTCCGATAGTGTGGGGGATAGCATCCAAGGAAATAAAGTGGTGAAAGAAGAACTAGAACCAGTCACTGCTAGTTAGGTCTTTTTCTTTCTATTTCTTTCTTTCTCTCTTTCTTTATTTTTCTTTCTCTCTTTCTTTCTTTTTTTCTTTCTCTTTTGTTTGAGGGTGAGATAATTTTATTCACTCAGGCATTAGTGTGATGGAGGTAGTGTAAAAGCAGAGTGACAAGCCAGTAGGGAAAGGAGACATAAAATCACAGAACTATTTGGATTGTAAGGGGCCATTAAAGATCATATAATCCAACATCCCTGCCGTGCACAGGGTCATCTTCCTGTAGGTCAGATTGCCCAAAGCCTCATCCAGCCTGATTTTGAACACTTCTAAAAGTAGGTCATCCACATCTCTGAGAATGTTGAGTGTCTCACTATCCTCATTGTAAACAATGTATTCCTCATATCTAATCTAAATCTACCCTCCTTCTGGTTTGTTTCTTTCTTGTACAGGGGACTCCAGAGCTAGACACTGTACTCCACATGGGGGTCTCATGAGTGAGGAATAGAACAGGAGAGATCCCACTCTTGACCTGCTTCTTTTTATGCAGCCTAGGCTGCAATTAGCTTTCCAGGCCACAATTAGCTTTCCAGGCCGCAATTAACTTTCCAGGCTGGACCCTTGTGAGACAACAGGGTACACCATGAAGACACCACTCCACTTCCACAATGCACGCCTAAAATCACGTCTGCTATTTGGTCCATTTGCTCTAGTCTCACTCCAATGAGTGGATAATTCTGATTTAGTTTACACAGGAACTTCTACTGTCAAGATTCTTTATAGCCCTCAATGGTATCCCACCAAACAGAGGAACCCAGCTCTGATATCAATCAGTCTAGTGCAGAGGATAAGTTAAATAAAATTATTAGTAAGGGAAAAAAACCTCCAAAATATCCCCGCAGGTTCGCCTGTAAGAGAATCTGTCTGAGGCCCTCTGGATTCCTACAATACATAACCACTCATGCAGCCTCCCTGTTCATGTTTAAGGACCACCTGCTGAGCTGAGAATTACTTTGCTGCTGTTAAATTAGGATTGAGATTGGCAGTCATGCCACATGGATTTAGCCGTGGTGGCAGAGACAGGCCACCAAAACAGCAGTGTCTTCTCCTTGAATGCTCTTTAAGGGGAATAAATAAGAGAGTGAATATAAATTGCAGGTTGACTTCCCCAGGAAACTTGCTTCCCTCCAAGCTCCAGACCACCAAAGGAGGAGACAGAGCTCATCTTCACATGGCAGGAGCTGGGTAAATCTCACTGATTGTGATGGAGCCCAGCCTTTAAGCAGCAAAACAAGTTTGTTTTGACTCACTTACTTCCATGGATGTCTGCTTCTACTACATCTGCTGCAGGGAACTGCATTTTGAAGGCTCAGTACTTTAAATAGATCACAGTTATGCCACAAAAGCACTAATAAAAGGGGCTCATACTGCAGCTGATGAATAGATGGCAGAACTGGTTTTCAGGCTTGTACTGCATCATGAGCAGAATGAAATGAGTGATACCAGGCCTGTGGTGAAAAGTTTGGTGTATGAATCCAGGTCTTTGAAAGGTCTCACACCCACAGAAACTAACATGTTCTGAGAGGCTGTGTACCTTCGGGGCTCCAGAACAAAATGTTTAGTTCTGTGTACTAACTATAGGCTTTACTCTGTACATACATACATACACCCACGTGCACACCCTCTCACCACAGACTTAATTGTAAGCTGAGCATTCCCAATAGGAGTGAAATTAAATGCCAGAAGAAAGGGAATTTATTATATAAATATATTA
>VZTY01030238.1:153087-191727 GCA_013400935.1 Turnix velox | reverse complement strand
TATATAAATATATTAATATTATATATATAATATATAATATAAATATTATGTATTTATTTCTAAGATGCTCTGCCCTCAAGGATACAAGCGATGTACATTTTCTCTGTCCTCTCAAATACATATTATCTCTTATCTCCCCAGCACCAGTACTTGAAAAGATTATATACTCTGAAGCACTTATTCTGGTTCAGTTTATTTCTGATGTTGAGAGGCTCTAACACACTTTTCCTCGCAGATATAATTAACTATTTTACTGCTGAGGTAGGTGCAGTGCTGGCTGTAAATTGAAAGTAAAAGCATTGTTTCAATTTCTATTTTTTTCCCCCACTGTTTGTTTCCTGAAGGATTGGAACTAAAGATGTCCAGTTATGAGCCACTGTGTGTATGAAGACAGACGTGATGAAGTTAGGAGAAAAAATGTTTCTCAGACACTATGCATGAGATTTGTAAATTTCTTCCAGTCAGTCAGAGCTGAAAGCTATCTTCAGAACAGCAATGAGGAAAGAAAGCTCTCTTCCTTCTGTTGCACTATCTGTCTTCCTTAGAGAACTGTGAATGTGGATAGATTCAGGAGTTACTGTCAATGAGGTTGGATGGGAAGTTAAAAACATAGGTCACGGGGAAAAAAAAAATCTGAACACCATCTGAACACATCTCTGAACACATAGGCTGTTGTTTCCAAACAAATCCTTCCTGCTTTGTGATATGACATTTACTGCTAGGTCCTGAAATATTTCCTCTCTCCACTCTCCATTTTACTTTTCAAAGAGACTGCCTTTGGGAAGCAGTGTGTCCCATCAATGTAGCAACAGCCTCAAAGGTGTATATAGGCTTTAAGACAGCCCTGGTTGTCAGAGCAGAATATGAAGCCTGAGTTGCTTGTCCAGGACTCAAATACATCACTAGAGAGTTTGGTGGTTCAAAAAGGATTCAGCCAGCTATGTACTGAGTGAGGGAATAGCAGACACAAAACATAGAAACAAGAGGCGGATACAGATGAAAATGTGAACATAAAAACAATTGCACAGGAGAATTTGGAGTTTGTGTATTTGGATTTAGGAACTTGACTTACAGTAGTAATCTGTTTTAGATGTTTACACCCTCTATTATCTCAGTCCAGGGCCTTTTTTCTTTGGAAGTGAGAAGAACAGCAGTGTCCCAAGCTATGCCATAGCCATTAATCTCCTGAACACTTCATTCCAAGTCCAACCCAAAGGTCTTTATTTTGTATGCAGCACCTGCAATCTGTCTGGGAATTTACACCCCACTGCTGCTTCAACTGAATGTCTTCACATAGGATGTGCTTTAACAGCTGATGAAATGCAACTACATTGAAGAACTGCATACTGGCATATGGCTCAACTTCACGTCTTCCTACATAAGAAGCTCACAAACATCCTCCATCATGCAATCTGCACCAGTGGACAACTGAATGACTGGCCAATAAATGTGCTGGTGCCCAGCTCTCTGTGAAATGGGGCTAATTCTGCTGTATTGTAGATGGAAAATTATAATAGCACTCTAACTAAAGTCTTGGGTAAAAACAGTATTATAATAACTATACACATATTGTAAGTATCCTGTTTCATATAGTGCATTTTATAGACCGAGAGTTTTAAACATGGTGAAACAGAGTTCTTGATTACCAATAAACATCGGAATAGATCTTGTCCCAGATGACACACACAGTCAACAAGTTTCTGATCTAAAACAGACAAGGAAGCTAAAGAACAACTGAACTAGAAAAACCATAGTAGGAAATATGTTAAAGATTTTTTTCTAATTATTCATGTTGTTATGAGCTAGCTAATTGTGACTATTAGAAAGAACTCCATTTTGGGTTAGAAGATTTTAACTGGGAAGAAAAAAAATTAATGACTTTATGCACTGATGGACCATTTCAGCTGAAGGGGAACACAGAAAAAGATGTAGGGATAGCAGTTTAAATGTTATATGCTGAAATTAGCTAGGAGATTAGATGGGTTAGCAATTTGTGCAAATCAAAATGCACAAAAAAAATCTTTCCCATAAGTTATGGGCTAGCTTTAAGAGACCATCACATTCATGGTGCTAGAATTATGAGAAAATTCTAAGTCCATCTTTTTTCCCAGATGAAAGCCCACAGCTTTTCCAGTTAGGAAACTCCCTCCATCATGTTATAGCAGAGTGATGCTAGTGCTTTTCAGAAGGCACTGTTAGCAGTAAAAAGCCACTTTCATTTTTCATTCTTCCTTACCAATCCCACAAATCCATCTGCCCTCAGAGGCAGATAGCTGCAAGCATGGCACATGGCATGTCCTGCCTGCTTTTCCTCCATCTCAACAGCTTATCTGACCATGGCTGGTACAAAACCTTTGCTCATCGCAGGGTCTCTCACAAACTCTGTAGACACAGTGTGTCTGGTTTAAGCAAAGCTTTGCTGTCTTTTTTCTCCTTTCTCCTCAACCAACTCACAGTTAATGCATGGCATAGTACATCTCTCAAATGGCACTAGACTGTATTTCCAGCTCAGAGGTGACTCACTGTGACACCCTATCAGTAAACTACCCAGATAAACTAAAAGCTCACCAAAAGCCAAGAAAACAAACCTGATGTCATGCAAATCCTGGGCAGAGCAATCCAACCTCTGGGTGAGGGTATCAACTCCAGGAATTTTACAGCCCTTTGATGAGAGCTTGGATGCTGGAATTTAGCCTGAAGATGGAAACAGACATGTTGGGGGAGGACAGAGGGTAGAAAAACTTCAATAAATAAGAACACCGTTACTTATAACAGGAGATCCACAAATTAAGCACAGAGACATGGAGAATTAAGGTCTTTCACCTCAAGTTATTCTGTCACTGGAACATCTGAATCTGCTTTAAGAACAACCAGGCACCCAATCAGCTACATTCATACTGAGCTTTCCTTGAAATGGGAAAATAGGCATCATTTTCTTTAAACTGTACTCAAGATTTAAGGCTGCAGCTAAGATGTACATGGTAGTATTAGCTTTAAGGTAGCCTTCCTGGATACCACTAACAGCATATCTACAACTCCCTTTCCAGCCTTGCAACCTGGGGAAATTCACAGATTCCTAAACAGGAATATATGTGCTGTACGTGTCTTTGATTTGGCTAACTGGAGAACTGTTTTGGAGTCATGACTACTGTTGGATTGCAGGGTAGTGTTATCACCAACCTTCTTTCTAGGTCTGGGACAATCCAGAAAACCAGCCCCACAGCCCCATGACACATGCCTTAAATGATGTGGAAAAGCCTCACATCCCCTCTGACCTCAAACACTTGCACTTGTATGGGCAAAAACCAAGTGACCATTGGGCCAGATCAAGATAACTTAACTGCTGTTTTTTTCAGAATAAAATGCTTTTCTTGGGACATGAGAGAAGGAATGAAGATTCCAATACCCTTCCCATCCCAAATGCACATTGCTTTGTCTACCTAGCTACTATTGGCACTGGTATGCCTCATGCCAGGGCTTGACTTGCTCTGCAGAGTCTCTCTCTGATAAAGCTTACCACATGTGGTCTCTATAGGGCTGCAGGGTAAGGCAGTATGTTCTCTTCTGTATTTACAGGCAATGAAAGCCAAACCAGAAAAGGACTTCAGTACAGCATGGCCAAGTGACTATGAAGTACTGCTTTAAAAAGCCACAAGGTCACCCTTACTGACATTTGGATAAGGACTTTATAGAAGTCACAGGACTTGGAGTTGGGCTTGTTGTGCCCACACGAGAGGGAGGGATTAATGTTCTGGTCAAGAAGACTGCGTTGTTGTTGTCTCTTTCATGTTCAGATATGCTAATTTATTAGTCTGTTGGATAAAACAATGTGTGTTGTCAACCTGGTGCTTGTGCATAGATACCCCTATGTCTGTGTGTGTGGTCAATGTGAGAAGCAGCAGAGAGACTGATTGTTAAGTCTTGCATAGGCTGAAAAAGCAAGGATGCAGCCTTGAGCAAATCACATTCTGGAAAAAGTGTTACAAGCAAGAAAATCTACATCAAAGAAACACCTAGCTGTACCACTGATTTCTTTTCCTCAGTGGTGTAACACACAGGACAGGTATTGGCAAGGTAGTCTTGTCACCATAGGGACACCACAAAAATAATCCTCATCTGAAAGCATGTGGTATAGGTGAGTCTCCTTATTAAATTAGAGTCATGGAGACATCACAGCCTTTAGGCGCTGTGCTTCAATAACCTAGAAATGTACCAGTGACTATGATGTAGACTGGAAAATTCCCTGTACTTTCCTCACGGTAGCTCTGCAGGGAGATCCAGACATGAAGAATGCCAAAAGCTTCATGCTAATGTGCTAAATATTTAACCTAATTTGGCACTGGAACCCCATCCATTTCTCCCACTGAGGTGACTGAGAGACAGATCACAGGACTGATAGTAAGATTCTCAGCACTTGCTTCTCGATGTCAGTTGATGTTGGCATGTGTATGGAGCCAGGCAGGATTAGCAGGCAGAAGTAAAGACAAGAGGGACAGGCAGTGCAGCCTGCAATATTGCTGCATCACTGGCTGGGGCTGACTGCCTCATTCACTCAGTGCCTGGGAAATGAGACCCTGCTCATTGCATCTGAGATCCTGATGAGTCACTGGTGTCTGACACTGAAGTCCAATGGAACGCAGACAGGTCGCTGGCTCAGTGCCATGGAGAGCTCTGCCATGCAATGGATACTGCAGCAGTAGGAGAAACGGTATGTCAATTGTAAAGCAGCAATCTAGCTGTAAATGTAAAGTTTACTTATGTAAAGTTGTTCCTGGAAAAGAGGCGGGAAAATTTCTGGGCTTATACCAATATGGTTTATCTACACTGATGGACATTGTCCCATACACGAACCAGAAAAGCTCAATGTGCACAGTGGAAAGGGTGACTTCAACAAAAAAACTGAATCAACATTTTAGAGAGCTGAAAGATCCTTTTCCTACCATTCCCTTTCCTCCAGGAAACTTTTCCTGTCCCTAAGGCAGAGGCAGTTACACATGTATCACTATGCGATGTCAGACTTGCATTCGGTGGAATACTCAGTATCCAGTGTGGCAAAGGTGTAAGCATGTGGATTTCACCACAACTATCCCATCCCACCAAGACTGCTGGAAACAGCTCCTCTGTCACTGGTACCTGAACTTCCTGGTTCCTCTCAGCTTGGACACCTTCACTGGCTCATAGGCACAACTAGAAAACCTACATCAGTCTCCACATCCAACCAGCACAGGTCTGAGGATGGTTTCTAATTCAGCTGACACAGGATCAAAGACTGGGGAATAGGTAGGGCAGGCAGAGTAAAGGGTCAGTGTTCCCAATGGAACTATGTTTATTCCAGTTATCTAACAGTAGCTAGACACAACATATATGCAAGCCCTCCCTCCTCCACCACATTGCCCTAGAGACAGCTCCAGTCCCATCCAGACTGACAGACGCAGCTGCCATGACAGGGTTTTTAATCCCAAAGCAGAGCCTGTTGTCACTGGTAGGAAACATTATTGTGTTGGACGGGCAGTTCTAGACTTTAATTAAATAGCTAACCCTCCCCTCAAAGCCAGGCAGACTAGTCTAGAGTCAGCCAAAGCATGTTGCTTAAGCCAAGAACCACCTGGCTGTAACTTCATCTAGGTGACACCATATGCTTTTGTGACCCTCTCTGAAAGGTTGAAATCCCAAGCAAGTTCCCAGAGGTAAAGTGAGGATTTGGAAAGAGCAAGAAATAAGAGATGTTCTGTTCTGGGAAGGAATTAATTCCTTCTCCTTTCAGAGACTGAAATTTTGTAGCCTTTGCCCTGACTGAAGACACAGCAGATTACACTGGTTCAGGACTGATTTTTAAAGGAGTAGGTTGCTCCTCCTCCATCTCCATTGCACATACTGGAGTGGGGAACACTTGGGACCAGACTCTGCTAGAAGTTCCTAAAAATGAGCACCTCGTTTTTCTTTCTTATACTTGCCCTCACACTGTCTCTGTGTGATAAGGCACATTACTTTCTCCATGCCAGAGAAGAGCAGTCATGGTGACCCTACACATTTCCCCTGGCTTGCCTCTGTAATATCCCACAGCTGTGCCAAGATGTGACTATGCCAGGAATGCTCCTGACCCTGCACAAATATACTGAAAGGCAGTACACTGTTCATCCATCTTGCTTTCTGCGTGGAGACCACTTGAGTGCATATGCCAGAAGAGATTGCAGCACCCTGCTGCTTGGTGCCTGATCTGGATGGTGGGGACTGAGAAAGAGGGGAAAATAAGGACCCCAGTGCCTCTGACTAGATCCAGCCAGAGAACTGGCACAGTTCCACTGTCAATCCAGGTGTTGGGTCAAACTTTGCGCTGGAAAACTCTTTTCAAGTTCCAGCCATTTCTGACTGATCCCTAGGCAGCCTTGGACACAGCAATGCTGTCAGCCTCTCTCTCACCCTACTAAAATCAGGTCACTTGTACCTCACTGCAGCACCAGGATAGGAAGAGGTAGGAACCTTGCTGCTGTGTCTGTCTCTTAAGCTCCCCTGCATGACATGGGTACACATCTGTAAACAAAGAGCAGAATTCACTGCAGAGACATCTCAGCAGAGATCAAAGTTTGATTCTTGAGCGCACACACTGCTATTGCAACCTTCCTTCTAGGCTTAGCAGCCCTGGTTTCCATTGTCTGAAGGAAAAAAACACCCTGTGCTGCTGCTGGGACCCAAGGCTGGTTGTACATGCTACCTCACCATAAATAGTCAAAGGACCTTTCCCACCATGTTCCCCGCGGCACAGCGGTGGTCATGGCCCTGAGTCAGGGTATGATTCTCTCATCTCCAAGGTGATGAGTGTAGGCTGATGTTTCACATTGTGAAGTCCAGTAACCAGGTCACGACCTCAAGGTGTCATCTGAGTTCTCCTGAGTCCCCTGGATGAGGCAGATGCCATGTGCTACTCAAGTCATGGACTGACAGCGCAGGATGTAGTGCAGCTGGGTACATGTGCAAAACACCTTCCTTCTTTCTCCACCTCTCCCACATCTCACTGGAGTGCCTGTAAAGCCAGGAGCAAACACACGACACTGGTGCAGGAATTTTTATTTTCTGAGAAATATATACTTCCCAGTGCAACAGAACTTTGGATGCATAGCAGTGGCAGCCAAAAGCCTACAGATTGCAGAGAGTACTGCTTTTTATAGTTTTACTGACGTAAGTTTAGCAACTAGTGCAAGTTCCCGAGCCAACAGACCCTAGAGACTGGCTGCGATCTTCTCCACAAAGCAGGATAATACTGTGTTGGGAGCTGACCACAGTCTCACCTGTGGGAGGAATGGGAAACTGGGCCTCTGCTTCCCATCCTGACATCTCTTTCATATCATTTGTGTCATTCCTTCATCCCCTCACTCATCACACACATCAGCACTCCCTTAATTCCTCCACAACCCTTCATCTCTGGCCATGCCAGTCCCCTCTTGGATGAGGCTGGGTTTTGGGGAGAGGGAAAGAAAAAGGAAACAGTGATAAGCAGAAGCTCATGGATAACAGCTTACGCTATCTTTCCTAAGAAAGCAGATTATTTCTCTTGTATACATAAAGCCAGGAAAAAATGGTTTATCATGGTTATTACTCTGAGTGCCTCTACACTGTCTGGAGGAACTCATGGCCTTTCATCAAAGCTTTCCCACACATCTTGGATGGCCATTTATGAGATGTCCAAAACAGTACAGGGGAAGCTGCTCTAAGATGTATGGCCAGGCCTCCATTGTGGTATCCTTCTGTGTACATGTGCTAACCCTGGAACCCAAATTCCTTGTACTTGCTGGCCATATCATTTCGGAACAGCTCCAGAGCCTTCTTCATCGCAGCCTGAGCATCAGCCCCAAAGTCTGCAGCATGTTTTTCAGCAATGACTTTGATAATGACTTCAGAAATGAACTGTAAGGAAGCAAAAAGAGAGAAAAACAGAAGGGGGAGTCAAGGTTTATTTTCAGAAAAGCCAGACTAAGAAATAGGTTGCAGAGCCTGGAAATATCTCTGAGCTAATTCGGTAGCCCTTCTCACAGTCTCTGGAGAGGCAATGAGATCTAGCTTGCAAAGAGCCTGGGCTGGGCAGAACTTGGCTGTTTCTAGCTCTGATGCTGATCTGCTTCGTGACCTTGAGTAGATCATGGCCATTCCCACTCCTTTTCTGTCTTATCCATTAAGGCTAAAAATTCAAGCCCTGTGTTTGTACAACACTTAGTTTTGTAGGTTTATCTCCAGCACTTACTCTGAAATTGTACATCCCTTGTGTTCAGCCACTGACAGTTCTTACACAATGTAGTTTCCCAGGCATGCAGAGACTGCATGAGCTGGTTTATCATTGTCAAGGGCTGCTCACACTGCCTGTGGTGTTGGAATGGGAAATCTAAACTTGGAGCACTTGGATATCATAAGCCCCGTCTGTGCCTCCTCCTGCCTGTACACAGAGACCTTGGACTTGAGGGGGAGTTCACCCAAGTCCAATCAGTCATCAGTAAATAGAAGCACAACTCTCATTGGCTGTCTTGCATGCATTCACTACATATCAGACACAAAGATTCCAAAATTCTTCCATACCTCTAGGTATTTGACAGGGATTTTGTGCTTGGTGGCATGGGTTTGAGCCAGGGGCTTCAACTCTGACTCATGGTTGCCCTTCTGCTTCAGGATTTTGCCCAGCTGGGTAAGGACAGTAGTCCCATGTTTCTTCAAATCTTCAGAGCCCTTCATCTGATCAGGGGTCTTCAGGCCCTTGAATTTTTCAAAGCGATCCAAGGTCTCAGGATGATCCTGAAAGAGCCTATGGACAAAAGTAGAGGGACTTGAGAGATCTGTCATTCAGACCACTGCTGAGGTCCAGCTGCTCCAGGCATTGCAGATTATTTAGACAGGCAAAGGGGCAATAATTTGTTTCTCTCTGCAAAGAAATCTCTTAGCTTATCCCAAGCTACTTGGGAACTCTGAAACTATATAGATTTTTTCCAAATTACCACCATTCACAGTCACTCCTTTTAGCATGTATATAAGCCAGGGGTGCATCTGACCCTACTCTGAATTCAGTTTTAACATTTTTCATCCATTGGTAGATTGCTTCCCAGTTCAGCCCAATTGTCAGCTCTTGTAGTTTCTCCATCAGGAACTATGGTAGCTCCAAGAGTCCTTGGGAGTGACTAAGTAACAAGTGCTGGGCCTTCAG
This sequence comes from Turnix velox, assembly GCA_013400935.1. Lineage (NCBI taxonomy): Eukaryota > Metazoa > Chordata > Aves > Charadriiformes > Turnicidae > Turnix > Turnix velox. The sequence goes on along the minus strand of VZTY01030238.1, from coordinate 182,543 downwards.
GCACACTGATGCCATGCCATGCAGTGCTACTTATGTATAGTCACTCTAATTCTGAAATGGAAATGAAATCAAGAAGGTGAAAGTGCAGCTAAAAGCCAGATTAATGTTGTCCCCTCTGCTTCCTCCCTGCTGCATTTCCTATGAAACAGGATGCAGACACCACTGACAATCAACCAAGTAGGAAATTTCACTCTTTCTCATGACAGAGTACTGGAGTTAGGGTGAAAAAAGGATGCTGCCTCTCCTGATTACCAGGAGCAGTCTAATAATTAGGTGTTGAGAGACATCACATACCCTGCATAAGTTTGTTTTCAAGCATTACACCATCTGATGGGCATAATCCAGCCAGATGAAGCATGAGCAAAAGCAATGCCCATCTTTACAGCCGGGGTTCTACAGTACACATTCATGAAGCTGCTCGCCCAGGTTACCTGCAGCAGTGTCTGGAGCTCCAGCCCAGGACCCCAGCTATGAAATCTGCCACCCTCTCATGGTACATTGGTTGCACACTTGATCAGGAGGCATACTGGTGCTGAGACTACCAGGGTTTGCATCCCGTCTAGAATGGGACATTCCTCCCAAGTATGCTGCCATGAGATCCAGGCTTTCCACTGTATGAGATAAATCACACTAACAAATAACCTCAAGCACATGGAAAACACAAGCTGTCCTGCAAAAAAAGATTTGATAAATGAATGATCAGCGTTTGCTGATATTTCATTTCCAAGGTCTCCAAAGGATTTCCATACTCCACCAGATGCTGAGCATGCCACCATCTGCCTTTCCTTTTTTCCATTATCTTTCCATCACACAGTTTGTGTCTCACACAAATAAAAAAACCTTGCACCTTGAAACGGGATGGATTAATTTTTTAAAATCTCCCACCAGTTACATCAGCATTTGCTAAACATATTCTCAGGATATGAATCTACCTAAGAAGTTTTTAACAACACACATACAGATGCATTTCTAAACTACGAGTGGCTGGGCTTTCCCTACCTCTCTCCTCCATCAGAAACCCCTTGAAAGAACAAGAAATGACCTGGGTTTTTGGGGAGCATGAAGTTACCCGGGAGAAGGATGTCATCTATTTATTTAATGTCATACTCTGCACTATGATACCTGTAAGAAAAATAGTATTACATTTCTGGTTGGAAACTGCTTTCAGTGTCTTTTGGGAATTCCAGAGCCAAAGTATCCATCTCATACAGATGGACTGAAGGGAAAGCCATCACATTGCCACCTGGCTGCCCCCAAATGCCACCTCTCTCCCCATCAAATGATAGTTGAATTGGACCATGAGAAAAAAGGTAAATACAAGAGCTCTCTACTTTGGCTCATCTTCGAAAAAGCTTTGAATCGACAGTGGGTTTGCTGAGCAGTGTGGGGTCCTTCCTTTAGATACATTTAAGATAGGAAGCCCCCATGGAGTGAATGTCACATCCTCACATCCCCATAATGCTCTCAGTGTCAATGACCTTCCAGCACACAGACTGGAAGCAGGGGGATCTCGAGAGAGTGTCCTCCAGCTCTGCTGATCTTTAAGGACAGACTAGGAACTAGTGCCCACCCAGTGTCTTTTTCTATTCTGCAGTCCTGAGATCACTTCCAGGGTGATAGCACAGGGGCAGGGAGACCATGCAATCGCTTTCACTCTGACATCAGAATCATGGAAGAAGGACACAAGGCAAAGAACGTGCTTCATTTCACAAATTTATCATGAGGAAGTGGACAAGTGTTACCATCCATACTTCTGGACAAAAAGCAAGATGGGCAGGGCTCTGGTGGATGAGACTAAGTTGGGGAGGAAGAAAAACTCAAGTACTTCACAACTAATTTTACTGAAATTGTAGATGCCTAGAAAATTGTCACAGAGGGATTTTCCTCTCCTCTCCTTTCCCATTTGCCCACCATCTTTGCTGCAGATCATCTGAAGGCCCAGGACACACAGTTTACTCCACCATTTATTGCCACAATACTTGGGCAATGAGGATGCAGGATAGAGCTTTGCCAGCAGAAGTAGGCAGGTCCTACTATCTTTTGAAAGCAGCACTAGCCTGCTCCTGCACCCTTAGACAGATGGAGAGACAGAAGCACAGCCACTTTACACAATAATTTTTAACCCAGGAGCTGTAGCAATGGAAAAACCACCACCCTACAACAAAGAAAATAGACTTGAAATAAACAATGCCAGACATGAGCTCCCATAATAAATATACAACTTCCTTGGTCCCTCATCAAAATCTTTGCTTTTGGGACAGAAGCTTCTTGCCTACCTCATTAAAACTGCATGGCCATGGCCGGCGAGGTCAGACTCCACCTTTCCCCAGATGGTCAGGACCTGCTGCCATTCCTGATCACTGAGCCCCATGGTTCACTGAAGGCCGGTCTTGAGTCCTCCCTGCAGCCGTTTGTCTTTCCCCAAAGGGTGGCGGGAGAGCTCACCCACGGGATTTATAGCCCTTGCTCACAGACCTACACCTGTTAATCGTCAGCTGGACATATTGCTCACTTTCAGGCTTGTCTAACCTAATCAGTCTCCTTATTTTTTTCTCAGAAGCTATTTTGGGTCAGGTGCTATTGTGAGTGCCACTAATGGCATCATTTCTGCTTTTCGTATTGGACTGGCACATATCCCACTCTAGACAGAAAGGGCACTGCTGAAACACAGTGCCAGGAACCTGTCCTGGGTTCACAAGGGCCCAGAGACAGTGTCAAGCTGTACAGCAGGAGATTCCTGAAGAATACTGTCATCTGCAAGGCCACCCCGCCTCCCTCTCCCCTGGTGGGCCAAGGGCAGACGGGAGACAAGAGTGAGGCAACCAACAGAATCAGCACCATTGTTACAATGGCTTTTCTTTTCCCATGCAGAGCTCTCTCTCCTTTCCCCCTGGGAAATGCACACCATTTACTAATAGAAAGGAGCATGGTGTTAGAAGACAACGTTCTCAAGAGGCAGCAATATCCAAAGTGTTCTGGGCATCTCCTCAGTCTGCAGCAGGGAGGAAGGGGATAAAAGTTACATGGGGGCCAGTTACGCTGCACAAGCCCTCTCACATCCTTCTGCTGGCCTCTCTGGGGACCTATTGGGATTAGCTGCTGGTTGACCCTGGATATTGGAGTCAAAAGTCATACAAAGCTGACTCAGCAGGCCAGAGACATATCAAGGCTTCACTCAACACGTGTCCAGCCACAGGTTAAGATCTCTGGCTATCTCTGCCAAACCGAATATCAGTGTCAGAAGGAAAAGTCACCAGGCTGGCAAACAACATAGGTATGCTTTGGGATGCCTCCTAGTCTTTCTTCTCCAGTCCCATCAGGACTGATAACAGCCTGGCACACCAACAGGGTGACTAATGCTTTCCAGGTGACTACAGTCAGAGCACAGTCTGATAACAGAGCCCAGCTAGCACTGCTGACCCAAAGCATCTGCCTACCTCTGGAAATTTCCAAAGGGACACACCATTCAGGCAAGGTGAGAAATGTCAACTGAGGGCTAAAGTGATCATTCTTGGGGCTTAGGAGAAGAGCATATAACCACATGGTCCCCATCACAGTGCTGCAGGACCTAAGAAGTATCACTGCCTACGCAATGCTCAAGCTTTGCAAGGACAGGTACACATACAAGGACAGGTCCACATACTGAGGAACATTGCTTCAATCCCCTCAGAAACAGACAAATTCAAGAATAACTTGGATAAGACGGGTGGTAAAAACCTCACAGAGGTGTTGGCCAGTGGCCAGGCCTAGAGGTAAGGGAACTTCAGCCATTACATGCTGCAAACATCCGTCAGTCAAGTCAACCTGAGACCCTGCAAGCCTCCTCTTTTCTATGCACCAGTCCACTTGACATACAAAAATCCATACCCGTAAGCACCTCAAAGGCCAGATTTCATCCTGAGTTGCCTGCTCAAACACTAGGGCCACTACCAGTTACCCAAACTAAACTAGGCTGTGGAAAAGAGCTTAGGAGACCTTCAGCTCATTCCTCATGTTGTTCTCCACAGTGTGGAGCTAAGACTGGAGAAATCATATGCCTGCAGCCTCATACCCCAAGTACTTACAGTGGTAAACAAGCATTTGCACCATCCATCCCAAGCTTGGTCTTGGGTAGGATCCTGAATACTGACCTTACTGTTTTACATGCATTTCAGACACGACAAAAATGTGCTCCTGGTAGAGGAGAGGCTGCTGCCTAGGCACCAATCTCTGCCATATTTCCCAAGCTGAAAGTGCTCAGTTGCCATAATAACTTCATTTGGAGTTGGTAGATTCTCTGCAGCTTTCCCCAGGGATGGGAAAGCCAAGTCTCGTTACCAACGTTAACATTAAATGGGCAGAAGGCTTAAAATGAGTATGGGATTCCATATAACTTCTTTTAACAAATGAAGTAGCAATGAAATGAAATCATAAGCGCTTTCCCCTAGAGCTTAAATAAAAAGTTTACAAAAATACGAAAAGCTTTATAGCAACCCAGAACACCCCTCAACCCCACAGCTGCCAAAAGGACAAAACATTTTTGTATCTGCAGACCTCTACACTACCCCTGGGAGAAAAATATCCATCTCTTGCACAGTGATCTCGATAACCGCAAAACTACAGGGAACAAACATGTTTGCTGCTGCCTGTCAAAGGCGCCGGAGCCGTTGAAAAACCCATTTCAAGCGGTGCTGACTACACAAGCGCCGGGCTGACACACGGGGAAGAGTGCCTGCACTACCCCTTTGCCTCCTCCCCACACACAAGGCACTCGCGTTAAACGGTATCGTAAATATTTTTTGACTCATTTGTGGGGGGCAGCGCTGGCATGATGCGGCTGGTGTTGCCCAGACACACACCACCACCACTTCCCGGCGTGATGCCACACCCAATCCCGGGCAGGAGACAGTCCGGCTCCGTCCGCCAGGGCTTGCTACCACCTAGTGGCCACGGTCGACGAAGACACGGAGACTGAAAGCTGCGTCCGAGCTCCCCACCCGGGATTTATAAAACCGGCGAACATGTAACCTTCAAATTTCGGAGTAAGGGGAGTGACCTCAGATGCGCCAGACTGTGGCGGCCCGGTGCTGGCAGCGCCATTGGACTCCTGCTGCAGGTGGGATGGCAGATAATTTTCAGCGTGGGACATAGAGAGTTTGTTTTCCTCAGAAAAGATCGTTGGCAGGACCTTGACATGGCCAGTTGGCTTTGTTCCCACCACCTTCTGGAAGGTCACTGGAATGATGCTGCTACTGAGCCTTGGAATGGGTAGTAGGGTTAGAGCAAAGAAAGATTCCATTGGACAGCACAAAGCCATAACTGTGTTTCAGAATACTGCCAAGGCAATCCTAAGGGCTGTGTGTGGCTGGATTCTAACGCAAAAACGTCACCAAAAGTTGCTTAGGTAAAATTCCCCCCGTCTATTGTGCACAGCAAGGGAGAGCTATTTCTGGCAAAAGGGTTGATGCAGTCTTACCTCTGCCTCGTTCCTCCCTTAAAGGATAGCATATGTTCCTACTGGCATTATTTAATTTAGATCATGCCACACCCCCCAGAAAAGATATTTTCTCCTTTTATAAGGGAAGAAAAAAGTTCTACAACTTGTTGGAGCTCAAAGACACCACCAGTGAAAGAGCAAGGGCTGGGTCTTTAGCGTGGTTTTAGAAACACCAGCTGTTTGATGGTTATTAATACAGGGCACAGACACCCAGGCAGAGCTGGAAGGAATGGTAAGAATTGCACACAGGGAGGAAATAAGGTCCAAATCTTTTTGGCCCCATTCACTTTTTTTTTTCTTAGAGTGTCACTGTTGTGCAGAGAAAAATCCATTCCTGGCATGTTAAGTGAACATCAGAGAGCCCAGCAGTCCCCCTCATTGCCTTGGAAGTTAATGTAACAAATCAACACCATCTTCTCTGCAGCCAGACCTGCTGCAAGTAGGAAAATGTGTACCCACGCGAGAGCATAACCAGAAATCACAGATGATGATGTTTTCAGTTGAAGTAAGTTCATGAAATAAACTTTCCAGCAGGGTGGAGAGAGATGGTTCAAACCCCCAACCATTTTCCTCAAAAAACAACATGGATTTTTGTTTACCCAGCAAAAAGCCCTCAGAGGGACAAAGAGATCATTATGACCAAATGACCCTTTCCCCCCTAGTACAATTAAAGAACCCCTGAGAGCAGACAAGGATGCTGTAGCTGTAGAAGGCCTGGCGTGAGGGCAGCATGGCACACAATGCACCCTGCTTTGCTGGGGGGAGGCAGGAACCCCAAAAAAGCCAGGAATATTGCATGAGGACAACTTATATAATTATCCATTGCATAATGCCACAGGAAAGGCCCTCTGCATGACAGCTGTGGTTTCTATGGCGTTTTGCTGATGCATGGCTACTTCTGAGAGATTCATTTGTGCTTTGTTTCAGGAGCTGGCAGTTCAGCCAGTGCAGATGGGAGAGACCCTCATGCCCCCAGAATTGTGAGACAGAGAGGTAAGGGCAACAGTAATCTTATCGCCATGGCAAGGCAAGAGCACCATGTTTTCTATAGCTGTGCTATTGACTTCAATAGTCAAAGGATCAGAACCCCATCAGATAAGAGCATCATATGAAGCTCTAGGCATTGCAGAACCCATGCTGCCTCTAGGAAACAAGGTGGAGTCTAACTAGTGGTGGCAGTAGCCAAATCCCTTCCAGGCTCACTTTTCTGTTCTCCTTGTTCTTAAACATCACTCTTACCAGCGCCTCCAGTCAGGGCTACTGCACACTGGTGGATTTCAGCAGCTTATTTAAAAAGGAAGAATTAGGAAGATATTTTGGCATCAGGATATGATCTGGGCCATAGGTTTGCAAAACTGTACTACATACTTGCCAGCATCCTGACAGGACAGTGCCCTGTGCCACAAAGTCAGAGGAAGCTTTACCTTTACTTCAATGCTCACAGGATCCAGCATTTAACGACTATCAGACAGGCAACCAACCGTCTTTCTCCAGAGGATGCCCAGGGTAACACATACATGATCCATAGCTCCAGTGCCACCATCCAGGTGTTGCATGGTGTATGTGGCACAGCACAGCACCTGAACAAAACATTTATCTGGGATAAGCAGAATGCTTATTTCAGCACTTGGATTCAGTGGGAGAGCAAGCAGGAAAGCAGCAGGGCATCCACGGATCAGAATATTTTTTCTCTGATGTAGAAGCTGAGGCTGTCTCCGAAGTTGCATGAGCTCCCTCTGGGGATGCAAACCTCCTCCGAAGGGCTGGGAAATGAGAGCACAAAAGGACTGAGGATCTCTGTGGGAAAATGAAACTGTGAGTGCTCTAAGATGAAGAAGTATGATTAGAAGACATCAGTGAGATTCTAAAGCCTTAGCCATCCCAGGAGCAAAGGGAGGAAACCATTTTTTGGAGGTAAGTACATGGATTATACCAGTGAGACCCTGGAGATTGTTAGGAGTCAGTGGGAAGACATGAAGGAACTGTGGCACACAGCACTCCCTCATGGTGGATTAAACTTCACAACAACGTAAAGGCAAACCTGGATTTCTGTAGTACTTACTGAAATAATAAAGCAAGAGGGAAATTTCTCCCTCATCCCTCACCTCCAACAAAATCATGTAACTAGTCTGCCAGAGGGCAACTGTAAAAGGGCCACAGAAATAAACATGGGCAAAAAAGTCAAGCAATCAAGTGCAGTATATTGTGTCTGCCTGACACTCTGAACTCTACAGCTCAGATCTACATGTAGGAAGCTGTAACAGAGATGCTTTGCAGTGTGGCTGAGACTGGGATTTCATGATCAGTTTAGACTGAAATCCAGGCAACTGGAAGAAGTGGCTGTGCATACAACACACCTTATACCAGCAAGGGTCCTCATGCCTCTTCCAGTGCCTTGGGAATACAGGTGGGAAGGGGCATGGACTGTGAGGCATGGGGTGTGGTTTGAGCGTGGCTTAGTGCTGCTGGAGAGGTGTTAACAAACACAGAAAGGCAGCAGCATTTGCAGCACAGTCAAGACCAGAGCAAGAGTGGCATCAAAGGTGATAACCCTGAGCTGGTTACCGTACTAACAAGCTGCTTTTCCACAGCCCACCCTTCCTTGGGAGATGCTCAGAGTCTGCAGGAAGCTGGCAGTACCTGGCTGCTGGTTAAATTCTCTTAACAATGAAAACTTTTTCACATCCAAGCTGCTTCAGAGGGAAGAGGAATTCACCAGCTGGAACACATAGCTGCTGTGGAACCTCAGGCTCCCATAAGAGGGGTGGGAGTTCCTATTACTGCATGGTAAAATTGGGCAATGGAGCTGCAACTTGCCTTACCCAGCCCCAGTGGGCAGGAAGATAACTCTTAAGGTACCAGCACTTAATATATGCACACTCTTAAGCTGGAATGTGGAATGAACACCCACAGATCCTTCATCAACCCATGATGCTTACGCAGCATTTTGAGAGCCCTTGAAATGAACTGGGACAAAGACTTAGTCTGAGTTTAAAGTAACTGTGTTTATCTTTTGGTGCATTTATTTCAAAGCCAAATGAGTTCTATGGTCTGGTTTGTCTCATAGATAGATCAGCACATGCTGGCAAGGGCAGGCAGAGCTACTTATGTAGGCATCACTTGTCAAAGGAACACCCATCAAGCTGTTCTCCAAAACCCCAGGCAGCACTGTCTAGCCAGTGGCACAGCGCATGCAAATTAGGGTTTCCCTTTGCCTGGGTTTCATGGGTTGAAAGACATACTTTTTTTATGCCTTCTGCCTGCAAAAAGGTCCCTCATCCACAAAGCATGGAGCTTCTACAAGAGCCCATGGGGAAGGCAAAACCTACCCTTTATTTGTATTGATGTTTACACTTGCTTTTTAATGAGCTCCAACAGGTTCTCGCTTCCAGCTGCAGATGGCCTTTTTCAAAGTTCATGGTCTCATTTTGCATTATCGTTCTGATGCCAAGTGCTCCCTTAGGGAGGAGAGGGCCAACCAGGTCTTTTTCTCTACTGAGAATCAGCACCATTTTAAGCAGTCCCTAATCCAGTAGTGCTCCACTGGTCTTAAGGGGGAATGCCTGCAGCAAAACTGATTCCCCTGCAAATAAATACTTGGCAAGAAGCCCCATGTTTTCTAGAAGCAGACCAACACCGGGTGGCAGTGGGCACCCTAAACAGAGCACTGGCAGCCTGAGCAGACCACTTGCTACTGAATTTTGGGATGGGTTATCTGTTCTGCATCCCGCCCCTATTATTGTCAATCTTCCACTCTCATCAGATTTTCACTGCTGCCTTTGCAGTCAGATCTTTTTACTTGTCCTCTTTTGGGTCCTGCTGGTAAAGCTTGACACTGGCTGCAAGACAGTGGCCCAGAAAAACCAAGTACAGAGCATCTTACCAAGGCAGAGAATCCTGGTCCTGCAGCTGCTTTGGCAGTAGAAAAAGTTAAAATACAGAATGCCTGCCAAATGCTCAGCCTGGCTAGCCCACTTTGCTGTTTGGGATCTACAGTTGCATAAATGGATGTTCTAGGCTTGGCCACCTTTGGAAAGCTCACCTATAAGTATCTTACATGTACAGGAACCATGGTCAGCTAGAACATCATCTAGCTTCTTCCTCCAACAGCATCCAGAGGCAGATGCTGAGGAAAAGTGTAAAAAGCAGAAACAGTACTTCATCACAGCAACTTGAGGCTAAAGGACTTCCCAAGGTTGCATTTGCATGCTTGTGATGAACAGCCTTAGGCAGAATTCTCTGCAAGTTTATAATTTTTTTAATCCTCTTCTGCATGGTCTCTAAAATACACTGCAGACATGGCCAGAGCCTTACTAGGTCGAGGATTTAAAGACAACCTGCCAACTTGATGACTCTCCAATAAACTAACCAATGTGCAAAGACAAATCAGCTAATCATTTTCTAACAATTCACAAATAGCTTCAAGGGGTATTCATTAAAAAAAAAAGCAACGCCAACAAAAAAACCCCACTATAAAAGCAAAGCTCTGTTACCTTCAGAGCTCTCTCTACTTGCACAGGGCTCCTACCACTAGCACCTATTTAACCAAGTTCCCCAGACACCACATTTTCTTATTTTGATCTTCCTCCTTACCCTAGACACTCTGGTGCTAGTTGCTCAGCGGGTGATATCCAACTGGTCTGTGGCATCATGGGCCTGGAAACTGCTTATCTTTGCCTGCAGTCTTGTATTTCCTTCCCCATTAGCTGCAGCAGCAATCTGGCCACATGTGGCTCTCTCCTCTAAAGCAGATCCATGCTCTTTCTATGATCTTCAGCACTCACTTTTGTCTGTGATTTTTCAGGCAGGGACCAAACTGCTCCAGAATTTTTGTCCTCCTGTCCAAAAGGCCTGTGTTTGTCTGTTGGTCTTGCAGACCTGCAGCTCAGAGAGCTGGTGTCCACAGCAGGACAGACCCCAGCTCATCTGTTTATTGGGCAGAGAGGTTCCAAATCATACAAAAAAAAAAAACCTAAAAAACAAAAAACAAACCCAAACAAAACCCCAAGCAAACAAGGAAGAATATTCTGAACTGAGATCCAAAAGTTATAAGTAATAGAACTCTATACAGATAAAGAACAAGCAAGCCTTTGGTGGGACAAAACAAATATTATTAACATCTCAGTAACCAAGCATAACCTGGGATAGGAAGGAGCCTCTGAGGTCAGGTGGAAATTCATATGGGCAAGTTTTGTTTTGTCTTTCAAGAAAGACTGTGTTGAGCAACGTGAGAGGAGAGAAGGAAAGCAAGGTTCAGGTCAGTCTGGGGAGGAGTGAGCATGGGAAGTCATTGATTCAATATGCGCTCCCTTTTCAGGGCTGTGGGTCCTGCTTTTCAGTGTTTCACTTTACAGACACAGATATGCCCCTAACCTGCTGAGTCATTAGCATAATGTCAGGGCCTTTCAGTTGACTCGGCAGATAAGCCCACTCCCTTAGCCTGTTCCACAGGGGTATTTATCCTAAGAGTTATTATGAACCAACCATCTCATTACAGTTTGTGGTGAAACAAGGCTGTTGGTAGTACCAGACACTACACAAGGGAATGTCCACAAGAGGGAGAGTTGATGCCAGTCTCAATGGTGATCTTGTCCAAATGACACTTTGCTGCCTGGCAATTGAAAGAGAACTATTCCATCCACTGCCCTCAGCAGAAATGTTTCCTTCACCTGGTGATTTCCCCTGTTATTTTCCTGCTTCTTCCTTCTCCTACCGAATGTCATTTCATCTTTTTTTTGTATGGGATATGCTGAAAGTCCACACCGTACAGGCACTAGACATGATGCCATTAGAAATGACACTCAGAACTATCCCCTCCCGCTCACCCAAACTATCACTTGGAGGTGGCATCTCACATCAGCTCCTCTGGGAATCCCCATAAGCCTCCATGGGCATATAACAATACCAGAGTAATTTCCTGTTCAGTGTTCAACCTTGACATCCCAGTTCTAAACCAGAATTCACTGGCACAAGGAATTTTCAATCCGTTTTCTAAAATTACTTGATGGCTACAGGCACAGAGAGCTTGGCAGTCTGAGCTTCTGCTTACTGTGAGGAAACACTGGAAGACACTGGTGGTGTGGAAATAACACAGGATGGGATGGAGAGAATCAGCACCATTTTAAGCAGTCCCTAATCAAGTAGTGCTTTCTGTGCTCCAGAGGCGAAGCTAAGAGACCCAGTGGTCAAAGGAAATTCCTGCACTGGGCACGCATTTTTCTTTATGGGTCAAGGCCTACGTATGAAGCCACATCAGAAGGTAGAAGCAAGACCTCAGATCATGAGATGACTACTGTGAAGTTTCTCACACAACAGATGATTTCTAAGGAAAAAAACATGGAATACAGGCAGTAAGCTGATGTGAGATACTAGGTATCGCGGATGTTACCTGTGGGGTTAGATACCCCCAGTATGGCTCACTGCCCAGATCTCAAGAATCTCTTGCCCTGCCAGGAATCTAAAATACATTCTTTCCACTTGAATGAGATTGACATCAACATTTTCTTTCCTTTTTTTTACCCCTTGTTCTTTACTTACAGGTAGACCAGGAGCCATGCTTTTGGCCAATTCAGGATTGAAATTACAGCAGCGAGTGCTTTACAAGTGCCTCAGGGAAGTATGAAACTTGCTCCTTCCTTTCTACCTTTGCCCAGACATGCACACACAATCAGCCTTCACCTCTGTAAGAGTATGACTGTAAGTACTGTGGCAGCAGGTAACATTAGACCACATTTGCCCTAGACCACTGTAATTTTTAATACTTGTATCACAGAGATGCCTCCAGCCCTGTCACGACACACAGGGACACATCTCACCTGCATCAGGGGGGACCCAGGCAGCATCATTGGGCCAGGGCATCAATGGCTCCACAGGAACAAGATCCAAGTGCTGAGAAGCCTGGCCAGGCAAGGAGCAATTAGGCTGAAGACCTTTTCCTCGCTATTATGTGGAGAGCTGCAATATCTTCAAGCATATCCTGGCATAGGAACTGAGAGAGCAGATTGACAGTGATGAACCCGGGGAAAAAAAAAATGAAAGGATATTTCATGAAGGCAAAACACCCACACCAACTTTGCAGAAGCATTTTGTTCTGTAGCTGCTTATTCCCATCAGACTTACAGGCAGCCTAATACTGGCTTCACATTCATACTTTTTTTTTTTAATGCATTTGAAACAAAACAATCTAATTACAGAATAAATATTTAGCTTGAAATGAGCAGACAGACATTCAAACCCATTTTCTGACATGACAGATGATCTGAAAGGAGCTGCACTGCGGGCATTGTGTGCCGTTCAAACCCAATTTAAAAATACATGGCATAGTAGCAAAAATAGACATGACCCCAAGCAAACATAATCATGCAGACAAATGTCTCCTGTAAAATGCCACTGGTGATTTGCATGGCAGCCCAACCCAGCGGTGGGGGAACAGCATCACCCATCTCTGACAGAGCTGCTATGATAAACCCATGTGAACACCATTGCAGCAACACACACACGTTCCCATAGTGGGGCTTGCCCAGCAGCTCCAGTTTTGGTAGCCTAGATTGGGTCCCAGCCTTTCCTGAAAGCTAAAGAAAAATTCCTATCCCCTCATGCATGTGACCTGAGCCCAAACTCCTGACATACTGGGAGACACTTAAAATGGCTCCTGTTATCTTTGCACATCTAAATTATTGTGACAACCAAATGAAAAGTGGGAACCAGGTAGCGTGAGAAAACCAACCTTTTCACCCTTAAACACTGCTGAGCTTGTGTCCCAGTTTTCACACCCCAGAGATGCTGAGGAACAGGGAGAGACAGGAGCAGCACCAGCTAAACATTTACCAGCATCTCCTGTACTTCCAGACCTGCAGCCCTTGACTGGAAATAAACTCACTCCAAAAGCTTTGTCTCAAAGCCTGGTGCTCCTGAAGAAGCAAGGATCTTGCAGCTGAAGAAGAGGAAATAATAACCCCAATATTTCATGAGAAAGACCCCAAGGGCCACGCAGCACCCATGCTGGGTAAAACTATCTCTTGAATAGTCAGAACTTGTCTTCCACATGGGAAATGCAGCTATAAACATCATCTGGTGCAGTCTACAGGTAGCAGACTTATGAGAGACCTCACACTCCACGCATGCCCAACCAGCAGATCATTTATAGGGTCAGGAAGAACCTCTGCCATCATCTAGAGAGGTCTATCCAGTTAACCTGGGTGACACTGAGATGACTACCAACCTTCCCAGGATCCCTCTCCCTGCCTAACCAGCCCGGGAGGACCAGCAGGACCCCCGGCTTTCACCCTACCACCACGTTCCCTTGAGATACGCAACTCACCAGTAAGGTCCTGTAGCAGCAACACCAGGAGAGGCATCCCTCAGGCCCCATGTAGGAGGAAGGGGGGGAGACACACTACAAATAGTAGCTGCTGCCTTTCCCTGGTGGTATTAAATAGGAGAGTGAGCAGAGGAGATGAAGTAGGAACACCTGGGAGGGAGGAAGGAGTCTCCAATAGAGCCCAGGTTCTCCGTGTTTGGGGGAAAATGAATGGAAAAAGTTGGTGGGTGGGGCAGAGACAAGAGATGGGAGGGAAAGAGGGGTACACATGAAACCCGTTGAGAGACAAACTGGGGGGAAGGGGAAATGGAACAATGTGGATCCATTGGAGTGGGTCCAGAGGAGGACACAAGGATGATCCAAGGGCTAGAGCCCCTCTTGCCATGAGGGTAGAGAAGCACTGGAAAAAGTTGCCCATAGAGGTGGTGGAGACCCCATCCCTGGAGACACTCAAGGCTAGGCTTGATGAGGCTCTGAACAAGCTGATCTAGTTCAGGATGTCCCTGCTCACTGCAGAGGGGTTGGACTAGATAGCTTTTTGAGGTCCTTCCTAACCCAACACACTCCAGATTGTTGCACTAGCAAAAGAAAAGAGCTGTTTAAAAAAGGAAAAAAAAAAATTTAGAGGAACAGTAATTGTTCTGGATACAGGCATCTCAGAAACATCAAGGCTGTGACAGTCCTGGGGGGTAATACAAAGCTCCGGGTGCTCAGTGTGCTTGCAGCCATATCCAGAGAATCTAGACAGAGAGCAAGTGGAATGTTTATCTGTGTCCTAAGAGGTACACTATACCTGGTTTTCTTGGTCCAGTGCTCTCCTTTTAACTTTATCTACATGAGCAAACTTTGAAAATACCACTCAAAAATCCACCTTCTGCAGCTGTTCCCTTGGATCCTTCTTTTGGCCACATTTGTGGGAGGCTATTTCTCTGACTTAGACAATGAAATGGCAGCCTCTAAAAGCACTTTTATTTTCCCCAAAGCCTAGACTGAAATCGGGGCCAAAAACATTTCCAGTCATGAAACCTGGCTCTGGGCACATTATGATGTTGTCCCATGGGGACTGCCTGGCTGCCAGAGGACAGAAGCAAAGGGATTGGAAAGGCTAAATTCTGCCCAGCAGATCAAGCACCTCCAGCAGCCACCTACTGAAGAACAGCAGTTGGGGCAGTGCAGCAGAGCTCAAAACTCAGGATCTGATCACCAGCAAGGCATAAGAAAAGATATTCACTGATTGCTTCTTCTCTCCTCCTGGCAGCTCTTGTATTTTGGGCAGAGATGCTCAGACCTGGGGCTAGTATGTGGTCTAGAAATACACAGCTCCAGGACACTGATGTAGCTGCAGGAATGGAATGGGATCCACACAGAGAGCAAAACCTCCAGGGTTTGCCTCAGCGGGGAAGAGCGCCAGGACCAGTCTGTTTTACAGTAAGGCTGCTGCCTAGCTCTTGGCTCTGGTCGCACAGGACTCATCCCTGGAGCCATCAGTGACCATAGGAGAGAATAAAGCTCAGCCAAGGTGTTTCTCACAGGACCCCATCATTTTTGTCAAGGTGTTTCATCCGTGGTGGAGAGGTTGAGTGAAAAAGACTTGCTGGGCACTTTCAAGCAGGATGAGAGCGGGCTGAAGATGGGCAGGGTTCCAAAAGAAAATATCTATTTTTCCACAAGTGGATTTGTCACCCACCTGGTTAGGATGGGGTTTGGTTGCCTTTTCCCAACAGGAAAAAAATAGGATGAGGCTTTCTCCTCACCCCCAGCAATAACTTAAATTCACCAGATGCTTCTTCTTCCCCCCCAAAATGAGAAACAGTTAAATGCCTGGGCAAATGGGTGCTAGATGTTCCTGCTCTGGCAGGGGGATTGGACTAGATGATCTTCCGAGGTCACTACCACTCCCTGACATTATGTGATGAATGAGAAATGGTGAACAAAGCTCTTGCCAAGCAGCCATTCACCATTACTCAAAGACCATCTCCCTGGTTCCCTGTCATGGTGCCAGGTCACCCCTGGCCTGCAAGTCATTGTGGGTTTTCTGCAGATGCTGGGATGTCCCACCTGAGGCAGCTCTCATAGAGGCCCTGAATGCCTCAAGCCATTGCTGGGAGGCATCATGCCCATGACCACCAGCAACCCGGGGGATTGAAACTCATACATTCCCTTGAGTGAAGCTTAGTCTCGGCTTCCTCTTGTTTTCTGTTTCAAGGGCACTGTTCTTCAACAAAACATGCTTGAGAGTTTGAAGGTTCCCAGCTCAGCTGGAGTAAAATCAGGTCTGCCATCCCATCCCCAACCCAGGGGTAATTTATTATCCCCCTTGGTACTAGGTCTGCTTACAGCTGCCTCCAGCATGATGGTCCCTGGAGGAGGTGACTGGAGCAAGTTCCCCTAGTTCTGCCAAAAGGGGATTTGCCCAGTTTCAGTATGAGGATACCGGCTGATGGTGAGGAAGGTGATAAAATGTTCCACTGTATTGCACAATCACTGAAAATGGTGGGGGCTGGTGACTCACCAGCATTCACACTGCTCAACAGAATGTCTCCAGTACTAGTGCTGGTGTTGATAGGTCCCAACTCCATATTGCAAGTGTGATTTAATGCCACTAACAAGCCTGTGGGAGTGGCACGCTTCACTTAGCCCTGTGGTCACTCCAACTATTTGCTTCTTTCCAGTCAAAGCTATTTGAGAGCCTGAAGATGAAGAGGTATTTTTCAGAGCCACACGGTGACCTGAACTGCAGAGCCAGGCTCTGTCTTTCCTCCCCTCCAGAGCTAACAACTCTCAACCACAGCAGGTCCTGGGCCTTAATGGGGAATGAGTCGGCTTCACCACTGGGCTGTCATCTCCGCTGCTTCAGGGCTGAGTCTCACCCTGTGTGACCCCGAGGAGTGCGTTAGTTTCATCTCTCTGGCTGCACCAGCTCTCAGTTCGGTGCCAGTCATGCCACAGCGCAAATGACAAGCGAGGGTGGAGCCAGATGTACTCTCACTCTACGAATTCCATCCATGGAGTTCAAAGGAGAAATAAGGGTGTTATCCCAGGGCCACAACCTGGCAGGCAGCTCTGCCCTTCATCCTTCATGCAAAGTGTGCAAATTCAGTGACCACCAGCATTTCCCTGACACTGAGTTTTAATTCCTCTCTTTAATTTTTTTGTTCCACCCCACCGTGATGCAGACGCCGAGCTTCCTACCGCCAGCACCGAGCTTTGCTTGGGGCGCTGCTGTTTTTTCCGTTCCCTTTCAATGCCAAGCGGCACGGGGGAGCAGGCAGCTCATCCTGCCGTGAGCAGAAAGCTCTCCCCAGGCCCCTCTCCTGTGCTCAGGGCACTTGGCCTCTGCGGCCACCCTTTGCTGCAAGGAGTGGGGGGGAACTGCCTCCGTGGAGCTATTTTTGGAGAGCAGCTTCTCCCCATCAGCAGCGGCAGAAGCTGGGTACACCGCCCANACCCTTTGCTGCAAGGAGTGGGGGGGAACTGCCTCCGTGGAGCTATTTTTGGAGAGCAGCTTCTCCCCATCAGCAGCGGCACATTCAAAGTACACCGCCCACCAAATAAAAATTAAAAAAAAAAAAAACCAAAAAAAACCCCTGGTGTTTTAAGGCAAAGCCAAGGATTCCCAGCCTCCAGGGAGGACGGGAGACATCCTTATAAAAAGAAGTGCACAGCGCCCTGCGACATGAGGGCTGCAGATGAGCAAAGAATTGCAAAGGCTGTTTCAGTGAAACTATAGAGAGCAGATCTGCTGTTACTGCAGAGCTCTGTGAAATGAGTGGTTTCTGAGTGGAGTTCAGATGGAGAGTGATGGTGCTATAAAAAGCAAAGTGACTTTGGGCTTTGACGCTTCCTCCTGACACACAAAAATGTGATTTGTGATTCAAAAGATGGGGAATTTATCATCAAAAGGAGCTGGGACAGAGCTCAGTGTTTACACATGGAAGAACAAGACATGCACCAAGTGCAGATATATTTATACCAGTCCATTAATAAAAGAAGCCAAGTCAACCATACCTTTGTGCTAAAGTTAGAGCCCAGCACTCAGCATGTCCTTAAAAAGGCAAGAAAGATTCCATAAAGTGGGACAGCTGCTCCAGGGGCCGACTCTGTGCATCCCCTCCCTGGCATGGTCAGGGCTTCCATCTTCAGCTCACTGCAGCCCTAAAGGAGCCAAATTCGGAGAGGTTTCTCCAAGAGGAATTGCTGATTCTTAGGGACTGATCATGGGCTGGTGACCATGGCACCTCAGGAGCCAAACCATCCCTGCTCCATTTTTGGTGACCAGCAGAAGATGATCACCTCTTATCTGAGACAAAAATTCTCAGGTTTTGATTCCAGTATCTCCTTTGTTTCCCTGGTCATTTGGCTTGTGTCAGGAGCTTCTACCTCTGCTGAAGGAGAAAAGATAAGAATACGGTGGTGGCAGTACACTCAGTTTAGCCCTGTCAAGGACTTGATTCATGAAACTGTCACCATCCACCAGCAGAGGGAAGGGGAGCAGCACCCAAGTGTTAGAGGTTTGGACTGCCCTGAAAAAGCGGAGAAGTTAGCAACAGGGTTGGCCAGCATGGGCCACTGGAAGGTGCTGGATTAGGATTTGGTGTTTAGAAATGCTTCAAAAACAACAAATTAAGCAAGTCTCTATGCCCACGGGAAAAGCTGGGGCTGTCTGGTTTCACGTCCCAAGCACTAGGGTGTGTTACAGTGCTGCCTGGTAGGTAACACTTAGAAAGGTGCTTCTTGCAAGGTGCTTCTACAAGCTATGATTGTCTTGACAAATAAACAGATGAGCTCTTAATTTTTACCTCCCCCCTCTCTCAGCCCTAGCACCAAGAACCACATTGGAAGCTCTTCCCTGAACCACCTCTAGCTCATCTAGAGCCATAGGAGCTGGTGCTGAACAACCTGTGCTAGAAATTATCACACTTCAGGCAAACTGAGAACAACTGCAGAAGCCACATCTTGTCTGAATCAAAGCTAAGTGCATAGCTATTTTTCTTCTCCACACCCCAATGAAACAGTCAAAGGTGATGACCAACCTCAGCTTGTGTAGAGGAGACAGTGCTGAGAGCAAGTACAGGAGGTCATGGGTCACCTCTCACCTCCCAGGGCACTATCAGGTTGTTTGCACTCCAGAAAACATTTAAGTCTCCATGCTCATGCTGAAGATGCTGAAGTTGGATGAACCTGACTGACTTTTGAGCAAGTTATGGGACTGGATGACCACTATGCCTCCTTTCTAACAAATATTATTCCATAACTTTGTAATTTTTCTGTAAAGATACTGTGGAAATAACCTCCCACAGCAGCAGGTATGTTCTCCTAACATCAGGATGTTCATCTACCGTCCCTGAGCCACTACAGGTCACACCCACCACTGACACAGGGATCAGGACTTCTTCCTTGGGATCAAATTCCTGATGCAGCTCATCAGTGCCAGACACAGCCACAGCCTCAGCAGTCACACTAAACCTCATCCAATTTCTGCAAATTCAATTTGAATTCACAAATTACTTCAACAACAAACACCACCTTTCCAGCCATCAGCATGCAGTGGTTTGTCATCAGCTGCAACTGATTCACATTATTTAATATTTATTGTAATTACTTAAACATTATAGAAGGGAAAAGCATCAAATCGGGAGCATTTGTTCCCTCAGCCGATTTACAGTCCACTCAACCCATACCAGCTTCCTTTGACAAGCTCTGCTTTTGATAAACCTCTGACAAGCAATGCAGTAATATTTCCACACTTTTAATGACTTCTCAGTCATTTGCCATTTTATTTCTTTGCCTTGAAATGAAGGTAAGCTGGAAGACCAAAGCACCCTTTACTCCAGTCTTGAAAGGTGCCTCTGAAGCATCACCTTCCTCCCAGCGCAGCAGAGCTTTATTTCAAGATTTCTCCCAGTCTCACCCATGAACAATCCCTGCAGCAGCAATTCTTCCATTACAATTATTCAGCCCTGATTTCCATGCATCTAATTTTAGCAGTTACTGTTGAACATCCTCTTGAGTTATTGTTAGAATGAAATGAGGATCATCTGACAGGAACAAACTGCAGCTCCCTGGTAAATACCAGGACAGAAAGAATGCTAAAGGAGCTTGCATGCCTCCCTGCATCATTATCCACAATCCTGCCATCCAGGGACACACTTCATCCCATCCTGTTTTGTTCCCAGCTCCTTCCATTTCCAAAGGAATATGAAAACCCTGCCCTGGCCTCAACTGTACTGTATTTCATTGTATCATTTCACTCAGTTATGAATTTCCACAATTATTTTCAAATTAGCCACCGGGCTTTTATTACTTGGTAGTTTTAGGATCATTTCAGTGGAAAAGGCCCCTGATTAACTGGCTTATATATTTGCATGGAATCTTTCACTCAAAGACCTCCAAGCACTTTGCGGAATATGAACGAATTTCTGCTTGTCTGCAGTGATACTCCTTTTACAGGCAGGACAACAGGAGCAGTGATTAAAAGACATGTCCAAACTCCCACAGGAAATTTATGCTAAGCATGGTAACAGCAGCTTCCAGCTGTGTGTATTAACTATTAAACCTGTGCTAACACAGACAGTGGGAGCTTGGCTACACAGGCATTAAGTAAAATGCTGATACCATAATTTGAAAAGGTTGTCTCACCTTCCACAAGTAACAGGTTCAAACACAGATTAGGCTTGGGAAGGAAATTAAAAAATAAAAAAGGCAGGCTCTCTATCAAATGCCAAACAAATGTCCCTTGCTTAGTCTCGAAGCAGCAATGGAAAACAACAGCAGGGAAAGACCCAGGGTTAGAAAGAGCTCAATGTATGAACTGGGGACTGTGCTGGGAAGTTGCCAGTGAGACTTGCTAAGGCTTCACTCTTTATGATGGTTCAGAAGATCCCATCTCCCACCTTGTTCTTCAAACAGCTTCCTCTTCCTGCCTGGCAGGGCACCACACTAGCAAAACTAATCCAGATGTGCTGAAAAACAGACACACGGGAGACAGTAGACTGGTGTTTCTCTCTTTTATTGAAAAACAGTGCTTCATTACCATTTGCAAAGGGCTAGGAAGGGCTCCCCCCCTTGCTTAGAGTTTATAAAAGCCAGCAACATGATCAATAATTTATACACATGGATAGTAATACAAAAAAAAGGAATAAAAGCTAAAGATCTAACTACTCCGACCTTCACAATTCCAGCTACTTGATAATAATAGGAATAACCCAATGAATACTGTATGGTCTGAAAGCTACTATACAATATGATACTTAACGAGGGAGGGCGGGAAGTTAGAGGCTGTCACAAAGCCCTGGGATGCAGATACTGCTTCTCCAGAGTCAGCAGGGAAATGGGACCCTAGGCAAGTGGCTCTGGTGTCCTAGGAAATGATCTACGGAAGGGAACGACTCCCACTTGGAACACGTTCTGTTGCCCAGCAGTACCTGGCAATGGGAGGTGCTGGGGAGACCATGTGAAGGGGCAAGTCCATCGCTGCCGTTGGAGGTGCTGTGGCATCTCAGCCTTGCACTGAAAATCTCCAAGTCTCAAGTAGATCAGCCTGTGAGGTCAGTAAAATACTCCACCAGCTCCATTATCGCTCTACAGTCCCGGTTCTCACTTGCTATCAGCCCCAGGTTTTAGCTCCAGCTATTTACAAGCAGGATTTATCATCTCAAAAAAAAAAAAAAAAAAAAAAAAAAACCCAAAACCAAATCATATCCCCTGGGGTAAAAGAGGATTATTTCGTCACTTGGCAGCCAAATTGAGCAGCCAAAATTACAACACATGCACACACAAAAAATACTGTGAACAGAAAAAAAATAGAAAAACATGACCGAAACTGAGACTACTTAATGTGGGAGGCCTGATTTCTATAATGAATCCACTTCTCAGGGAAGCAACAAGCCCCTCCACCAGCAGAGAGCTGGGAAACTGGCAAGAGATTTATTGACCCACTTTAGAACAACAACAAAATATAAAAAAGAAAACCCATTGCTAAGATTAACTGGCATTTTGCTGACTGCCAGCCAAATGAACATTGGGGTGGACGGCTTCAGACACCAGTAATCTCCTGGTGAAACTAGGCAAGATTTTTGGCTGATGTGTTTTTGCTCTAGCAGGAGTTAGGGCAGCGTGGGCAGCTTGTCTCCTGTGCAAACCTGTGGCCTGCAGCTGTGGCCTGCCAGTCAGAGAGGACAACCACGGGCAGTGCTGTCAACCACCAGTAAGAAGTTGTTTTCCAGCGCCAGCAGTGGCAGCAGAGACAGAAGTTGGACATCCCAAATCCTGCCGAGGCTGCCACTGACGCACACACTACAGAGAGATGGGTATGTCCTGCCAACTCCTGGCTAGAGCAAAGCATACCAGGGAAAATCCCCAGAGCCTACTTGAAAAGGGCCCCATTTCATGGTCTGGCTATCAGACTCCTGCTTGCTTTATTGACTGGAGTTTTCATTGTAGCAGAGAAGTTTACTTGGGTTGGAGAGAGGGCAGAGAGGAAAGTCAGTAAGGTGTGGGTGGAGGGAAGGGACTTTTCAGACATTAACATTACCAAAAAATAGTGTTTTATGCAACAAATAATCATATCTCACTGGTGTATACTACAAAATGTTTGACATTTTCCAAGAGCATGACAAAATAAAAACACAAAAAATTTTACATTGGATGTTCATCTTGTTCACTAGGGTGTTTTCTCCCTCCCCCCCCCGCAATTCCTATTTTAAAACAGTGCAAACAGGTAAACACACTTTAAAAATCACCCCTCTGCACTGAGGACAGCATCTCCCTAACCCAGCCAGGCCTGGGGGGCACAGGCAGCAATAGGCTGCCTGCCACACTGCCCACATGCTTTCCCTTTGGAGCTAGACTCAGCAAAAGCACTCCCCAGAGCTGTTGTTTGATCTTTCCCTTTATTGAATTCCCAAGCGCTCCCCAAAACTGTTCTCTATTTGCCTCCTAATTTGGGTCTGGGATGGGAAGGTACAGACAAGGATGGGTTGGGGAAAACCATGGGTAGGAAGTGGGAAGCTCCACTTTGTATTCCCAGCTGCTGAAGCTCTGGGTGCTGTAATAGAAATCCCAGCAGCCAGTGTCTCTTTTCAGACAACTAAATAGTTTCATAAACCGTTTTCACAACTAGCCCTTGAGACAGCTATTCAGGTAATGCTTCTCACCTCTCCCTGTGCACTTCATGTCCACAAATCCCCAGATGGGTGAGAACAGGGGATAAGCTTTCACTTCACTTTAGGAATGGGAAAGCAGATCCTAGAGCAGCGATATGACTGCTCCATGATGACCCCTGAGGGTCACTGATGGAGCCCTGTCCAATACACAGGTCTCCAGCTCCTGAGCTAGCACTTGCTTGTGAGCACTGAAACAGCCAAGCCACAGCTAATTAAAAGCATGGCTTTGCCAATCTGAACTCATGACGCAGGATTCATGTAACCTGGGAACAGCTGGCTACAGCAGGCTCATACTGACCTTGCTGCTGTCTCCAGGTGACATCATGGCTTTTCTTAGAAAATGCAAAGCCACCTACAACAGTGCAGCCATGTTAACATGGGGACAGTGACAACTGTTTGTTAACGTGCTGGACATTGGTGTAACTTACTCCCAGTAGAGAATATGCTACACCAGAAATCATCTTTGCACCAGCACACCTGTACCCACAAGAAAAGATACACCAGCACATTAAATTAAATCAATTTTTCAATCCAAAGTTTACAAGTATGATATCATGTGCTGGCCAGACCTATTGCAAGACAGTACAAATAGCAACACTTAAAGAAACATCTTTCCCTCTACGTAAAGAGAAATCCTGGGTGCCACCATCAACAAGGTGGTGACAAACCAGGCTGCCTGTGTTATTTCAAATGGAAAGCCAAATCCTACTTCACAAGAGACCTGTGAAACTGCAGACCCATCTCAGGGACAAGCACTAGTTGCTGTCAGTCAAATAAGCCAGGGCCCAGTTTAATTCAGTAAGTGTAATTCATTTTGCATAGGGAGAGATATAGGCTTTGTCTTCACTTCTTCATAAGATGGATACAGCCACAGCTTGGCTACTCTGAATGTATCTCAAGCCAGCTCACAGCACATCTGAGTGAAACTAGAGCTGTTGTTTGTCAAGAGGGCAGGAAAGGCTCAAGAGCTCCCCTAGCCACGGCACAACACTCGAGAAACTTCACTGCAAAATTCCAACCAGTGTGCAAATTTTTGAGAGGTCTAGTGCTCAGAGACCTGGAACCAGCAAGCTACCTCTGTCCTCCAGCCGTGTGAGCATACTGACATCCCCTCTGCTGAGAGCAAGGAGCTGGGCTACCAGCAAGCTGCCTCAGCAGGGATCTTGTAGCATTAACTACGGAGTCAAGGAGACACCAGCTGGCTAATGCACCACAGGGACATAGCAAGGAACAACTGGAATGGGCCAAGCTCGGATACAGGAGGAATCAGGCTGGATGGTGTAGAGCAGGTGTTACTCAGAGATCACACTGCAGGGGGCCACGGCCCTGCAAAGTTAGGGCACTTCTACACTAAATCCCTCAACTCCCAATATACTCGGGTGGGTTGAAGCTGCCATGCATAGACTGCTTGTAGGCAGAAATGGGGCTAGCTTCCCTACTCACAGAGAGGCCAAGTGGCAGAGGGGGAAGGCAGGCAATATTGCCAGGGCACTCGGGGAGAGAGAGTTCAGTTTTTTGGAAGCTGCAGTCAGAACCAGCTGAACTGAAAGGTAAGAAAGGGGCAGAAGGACAAGCAGCTACCCCCACTAGGCTCTGCAAGCTGCGTTCGTCATACTGGCAACCTGCAGACCTGCTCCAAGAGGAACTGGGGGCAAGGGAAGGGATGGCCTCAATCAGCCCCTCCACCCCACCGGTTGGTAGAACAAGTCCAGCAGAGGCTTTTGCTGAATCTCAGCTCCACAAGTCCTCTGTCAGCCCTGTGGCAGAAACAGCTCCCCTTGAATTTGACTATTTTTACCACAAGTCCTCCTTCCCTTATTTAAACTCAGTGAAAGCCCCAAGCATCCCCTCATTGCCTAGATTTTGTGAAAGCCCCAACATCCTGTTACTCCCTCCCCATTTTCAAGCTAATTAAAATATTTATATACAAACAACAAAAAAATTGTCATAACAGCAACAAACCAAACTTTGGCTTGAAAAAAAAAAGTTAAAAACCAACAACAAAAGCAGAAAACAAAACAAAAAAAAATCCCACATGGCCAACAGGCTGGCAGTTTGGTGTCCCCTTTATCTATCTATTCCTCCAGAGAATCAATAGCTTCAGGGTCTCTAGCTTAACTCATGGCTTCCCCATTCTTCCTATTTGAGGTGCCTCCTCTCCGCTGCACAGAGGACACGCACATCGCTGGGGAAAAGTGAAAAACAGTGTGGGTTCGTATGGCTGGGCCATGACACCTCTCGGGGAGCTCTGTCTGTTGACAGTGCTTAGTGTTAAATGCAGGTTTCCTATTTTGCTGTCAGCAGTGGAGGGAGTGGAGTTGGAGAGGCTCCACCACCGAAGTCATGCTCCCAGCAGCCCTTCTGGGGGTGACAGACTCACCTCAGTACCAGTCAAAGGAATTGAGGCAGCCTAATAAAACCATCCTTCTGCTCTCTCTGGTTAGAGATCCTGTCTCGGAGTACTGAGGTTACTGGGAGTATGACAGGAACCACCAACCAAGCAGGGAGTTCTGGAGAGCAGCAGCAACTCCCCAACACAGCACAGCTCACACAGCCATCTAAAAAATGCTGACTTTAAAACACAGCAAAATCACTCTATGTGAGAACAGAAGGGAAATGGTCTTGGGAGACATGGAGTCCCCCCCTAAACGGACTCTCTGCTTCCATATCTTCTAATATGTAGTGTCTATACGGTCTCAGCAGACCAGGTGCACAACTTTCCACGTGAGGCTGGGCAAAACAGACCCAGGAGCTCCAATGAAGATATGTAAGGGCCTGAAGTAGCTTGTGGTGGAAAGTTCCTATGAATTCAGAGCTTGCAAAAAACTCTTTCTGCCTTCCTCTAAACTCCTGATCAAAATTAAACTACTTAAGGATCACATTCAGATGTAATAGATCCTTTTCTCCTACACAAACCCACAAGCTTTTGCCTCTCATCTCTGCAGCTTATGTATGACTTGTTGACCTTCACTCATGTTAATTGAAACAGATTACTTGCTGAAGTGCCTAAGCAGCTTGGGGTGAACAGGAGGAGCAACCTTGCACACTGGATCACTGAGCACCACACAGATGCAGAATTCTTCAGCTAGCTTTCATCTCCTGCAAGTCTGTATGCACTTCACCTCCACAAGTTCAACCACTTGCTGTCCACAACAGAGGTAGAGGTACTCTGTGTGATGCCATATTGCATCTCCCACTCCTCGAGGAGAGAAAGGGGAGGAAACGGACAGCAAGGGAGGAAGATCTTGAAAAGGAGAAACGAAAACTAAGGTATTTATAGCTACCAGCAACAGACAGCAATCAGCCAGAATAAACTGTGCGGCTTGGGGAAAGATCATCCTCATCAAAAGCTCCCTTGAAAGTCTTGTCCCCTACACAGTAGATAACAGTCAGTCTTTGGACAGGTTGAGGAAATCTTCTCTTGACAAGTCTAAAATCCTGACCCTGCTGAAATTTTCTCAACAGATGGTGATAAAAATGAGAAAACTCTCTGCGTTTCTGAACGCAAATGACTGTTTCCCACCAGCACTAATGTCCCAGCCACTGCCAAAGAGTCATTCCTTTTGTAGACCAGAAACAAAGCAGGTTGAGACTTCTCCCGTGCATCCTCCTGTACCACAGACACCAAGCACTAGACCCAGGGAAGTAACTGTCTGCTTGTTCCTGATTAATCACATGGTATCTGTTTCCAACAGCTTTCCTTATCACTAATCACTTTTTCCATGATTGGTAGGATAAGCTATGCACCAACATACAGACATGGAAATGCAGTATTTTTACCACAGTTAAAAAAACCCCAAAAAATGAAAACAAAACAAAAAAAAGCGCACAATCTTTGGAACAAAAGAATTAAAGGCAGAAATTTAAAGGAAAAAAAAATACATATTCAAAGAACATAGTGAGGTATAAAAAAAGTATTTTCTCTTTTGTCTTTTGTTTTTCCTCCTCATCTTGCTATAGAGTTCCTCTACTAGTAAATATTGCAATAGCCAGGCCTCATGAACTGGGGGGGCTGTCCCACTTGCAGGGGTCTCACGTCACTTCAGTAGGGGGCAAATCGGCTGTAGCCACCTCGGTATAAACTTGCCTGTAGAAATTAAACAAGAGAAGAAAATGCTGTTAGGTGGTCAATTGTGAAGAAACACTTGGGACAGCACCCAAATGCTGTCAGAAGGACTACTGGAACTATCCTGGCACTGACCTGCCACCATCAGCACCTCTGAGAGGAGGAGAACCTTGGTTGCAAAACCAAAGACATGGCTCAGAAAGACATGCTCACTCTCAGATGCTCAGCCAGCTGCAGGTAAAGCTTGGCAAGTTGCAGTCAAAAATGTTCAGCACCAGAGACTGGACTCATGAGTCCTAATCTCTGAGCCAGTTGTCCAGACTGTCTTTAGGGGTGGCAGAGACCAGGACTCCTAGGATGCTCTTCATCTCACCTTAAGGCAAAGGTCTAAACTAGACACAGTGAGTTGGCATCCTAGAATTACCTGCTTTTCCTTTATTAACCCTAAAGAGAATCCACATGATGAGCTGAGGCTCCAGCAGAGGTGCTACACTGCGGCTATCTATTTTTAGATGTTTTTTTCTCTGAATACATTTGTATTCCAGCCTTTGCAACAACAGAGACACTGTGCTGGCTAGAAGCAGATGGGCAAGCATGTGTTAGCAGCAAGCTGCTCCACTCTTTTCTGATGCCAGCACACCTCATTCTTGCATTTGTGTAACTACTGCTGGCAGGCAGGACATCACATCCTTCCACTAATGGAAGAACAAACCAAGAGGGACAGCTTTGTTGCAAGATGTCACAGGTATAACTTATTCTCTTGCTTTCTAGAGCTGATTTCTCAAAAGGCAACACGAGCCCTTAAAGTTAATGAATATGGCAAGAAAGGATGTCTTGCATCTCTAACCATACAATCACCTTGACATAGTTCTAGTGATTCATCAACAACATTCTGGCTCCTTTCAGGCCATTCTTCCATCTCCTTTATACTAGGTGATGTGCAAAACCAAGAATTAACTGGTAGCATACAACCTGGCTCCTTCCCTATTGCACACACACACAAACATATGAACATGGAACAACTGGGAATCTGGCACCACAGCTAAGGACCTTTTCCCTCAACAAAAAAGTTTTTCTGGATGAAGATTCATTACCTGATCCCCAGTGAACAGCTGAACCCCAAGCTCTAAAAGGAAAGAAAATCAAAATTTCCTGNGCAGAGACCAGGACTCCTAGGATGCTCTTCATCTCACCTTAAGGCAAAGGTCTAAACTAGACACAGTGAGTTGGCATCCTAGAATTACCTGCTTTTCCTTTATTAACCCTAAAGAGAATCCACATGATGAGCTGAGGCTCCAGCAGAGGTGCTACACTGCGGCTATCTATTTTTAGATGTTTTTTTCTCTGAATACATTTGTATTCCAGCCTTTGCAACAACAGAGACACTGTGCTGGCTAGAAGCAGATGGGCAAGCATGTGTTAGCAGCAAGCTGCTCCACTCTTTTCTGATGCCAGCACACCTCATTCTTGCATTTGTGTAACTACTGCTGGCAGGCAGGACATCACATCCTTCCACTAATGGAAGAACAAACCAAGAGGGACAGCTTTGTTGCAAGATGTCACAGGTATAACTTATTCTCTTGCTTTCTAGAGCTGATTTCTCAAAAAGGCAATACGAGCCCTTAAAGTTAATGAATATGGCAAGAAAGGATGTCTTGCATCTCTAACCATACAATCACCTTGACATAGTTCTAGTGATTCATCAACAACATTCTGGCTCCTTTCAGGCCATTCTTCCATCTCCTTTATACTAGGTGATGTGCAAAACCAAGAATTAACTGGTAGCATACAACCTGGCTCCTTCCCTATTGCACACACACACAAACATATGAACATGGAACAACTGGGAATCTGGCACCACAGCTAAGGACCTTTTCCCTCAACAAAAAAGTTTTTCTGGATGAATACCCAGTGAACAGCTGATCCCCAAGCTGTAAAATGAGAAACAATACAAGAAAGAAAATCACACTTACCACAGCGCCAACTCCGTAGCTAGCGGCAGGGGCAAGGGCATGGTAAGGATCTGCTGTGTACACCCTGCCATAACTGAAGAGAGGGAGAAAAGATATATATATAAAAAACATGTAAACAGTGAAAGAAAATGGCCAGGGAGCCATCCTTTCTCTCCCCTCCTCTAAGATATAGGCACTGAAATTGCTTGTTACTGCTGATGTCAAAAGGCAGAGGAGGAGGATGCAGTAGGTAACCTGTGGAGGCTGTCCCAGTAACTCTGCTGTTTCTAGTAATTGATTCCTAACATTTAGCACAAGAAAGGACTAATATATCATTGAATCAGACCACCAATATTTTATAGGGTCTTTTTATTTTCCAGTCTTTTGTTCCTCCACTGAATTCAGTAGTTGGGGTGGCTTGAACCAAGCACAATCAGCAAGTCTACTGCCAGAAGATGGGGACCTTCATCTCCTGGGG
>VZTY01030238.1:73505-151629 GCA_013400935.1 Turnix velox | reverse complement strand
AAAAAAAAAAAGAGAAAAAAGTCACTTCAGAGTGGCTGAGAAAGAGCTGACTGACCACAGGCAATGGAGGAAGTAGCATGCCCCTTCTACACATATGTATGCATACATGCACACACATGCACACTGGCAGACCTTCCTCGAAGAGATCCTGTGGGCATGCTGCCATGCACTGTATGAGATGGGCAAGACAAGGGCCCGCAAGGAAGAATGGGACAGTAGCCATGAACTTGACCTGTAGGGAAGAGGTCAGCACCTTTGCCATGACAGCCAGTACATCCCTTACCTCACATGATGCAATCTGGGAGGAGTCTGACTCCTGGCACTAGTGCTACTGTCACAGTAACAGCTGCTAAATGGAAAGTGGTGAGGGATTCTCCAGAATGAAAAGGGACTATAAACTTTAACAGTCTCATATGTGCTAGGATTAAAACACAGCCTCACTGCACAGGGGATGAAAACCTTAAGACAAGCACTCCGACAATAATCCTTTGAACCTATACAGAGCTGAGTGTTCAAGCATCTTGAAGTACTGTGTGAGCCGAGTAATTTTTACATTACTGATGTGATTAAACAACCTACCCAGAGTCACAGAGTAAGGAGCTGGCAAGGCAAGCTTGACTCTGAAGCCATAACCACACTACCTCCTTTGTGCAGAGAATCACAAGGATAGGGAAGAGGCCAGGATTTGTGCCAGCTCACATACACGGGAGGGCAATAATGCCTGGGAGCAGGGAGACAAACCATGCATTTGAGTCTTTCATGTTGGACTGTGCATGCATGTGTGTGCGTGTCAGTGCAAGTGAGAAAATGAAAGAAAGTACTGTAATGGATCAATGCTCCTTGAATCCCTGAGCACAGCAAGCTAGCCCCCATGGACACCTCCCCTTTACATACCCATCGCTGTAAGCTGCTGCAGCGGCTGCAGCGGCTGTGGCTGCTGTTGCAGTAGCAGGCTGTGCATATCGGTATGCTGCATATCCACCCTGCAGGAGAGAAGAGAACTGACTTTACAGATACCTGCCCACACACGCTGAGCATTAAAAAAAAAAAAAAAAGAAGTCACACACATCACAAAAAGAAGTGTTTCAAACTGCATCAGCTCCCATGTCATGACTAGCAAGCATCACCCATTAACTCATGTGTACTCCTCTCTTCAGAAGAACCACTTTTCTATTACCCCATTGTTTAGAAGAAGGAATAAACTAAAGCAAGCCTGAGCATGGTTAAATCCCTGCTGAGCAACTGAAAACTAGAGGAGAGCTGAAATCTTGCATGCAATGTAATTTTTATGTCCTCTTCCTCTCGTGCTGGGGAATTCAGAGATGCTTTCTGTGAAATGTCTATTTTGGGAAGGGAACCATTCAGAGAAATTCCAGCTTTTCGCCCCCTTCTCACTTCTTTTTTTAATCTTGGAAAACCTAAAAGGCTAGAATTTAATTTGGCCCATAAGCAGAAAAGTAGCAATAGCCAGAGAAGCCAAAAAGCAATCAGGAAAAGACAGCCAGAGAAGACAATTAGTGGTGGTCTCAGGGTTGTCAATAGGCATCTGACATAAGTAGAAACCACACCATTATTCCCTCCATGTGAAAAGGGAAAAGGCTAGGGGAAATTAACTGAGAACAGTCTGTATTGCTGCTGCACTTCTGCCCATACACCTGTAGAAAAGGCCTTCAAGGTGTTTACACTGTTAAGAATAGTTACTAAAACATAGCTGCAGCTGCGTTGGCAAAATGTGAATCCTGACTCTGAGAAAGACCCGTGGGTCTCTTCTTCCTGGAACTCCCACAAGGAGCTGTTAGGGTAGACAGAGACCTGAAGGGAGACCTGGCCCAGACAAGCAGCCCTGCACATCCTGCAGTAAGTGTAGGATGGGGCACAGCCCCCTTTCAGACCAGGGGTAAAGGCTGCATGGCAAGCAGTAGAGAGTGCTCAAGTTAGATCTTCCTTTATTGCATGCTTCTGAACCCATCTTTGTTAACTAAGGGAGTGCAATGGTAGATGAACCGTGGCTTTGCTAAAAACACACTGAGCCATAAATAACATCAGAAAACATTCCAGATTGCTTCAGGCTTTTTAAAATTTTTTTTCTCCAATTGACATTTCAGAATTTGAAGGACCAGAAGGCAGACTTGACACTCTTCACTTCCAAAATCCTTAACACACCTTTACCAATTCTTCCCTATAGATCTTTCATGTCTAAGACAAAACAGAGGATCAGTTCTACTAGACAACTGTGTGTTTGCTCAGCAGTACCAGTTTGGGACTAGATCGCTTTTAGATTAGAGGTAGTGATTTTGAATTAATTTTGATTGCTTTTCTGGAGCCTTCATTAGTTCCATGAAGGTTAACAAGCTATTCAAAACATACTTGTGGATCCTTTCTTACTCTAGAGGGACTTAGAGCCTCTTCAAACTTTCGTTTAACAGAAGAGAGCAACACAGAACTACACCTCTGAAATATCACCACAATCCCTAGAAGAGATGTCAGGTTACAATCTTGCCCTTTGAATTTCATCTGTTCCAATCTCTGCATTTTGGATCAACAACCCAGGAAGGTGCAGCTTTGTTTTATCACACTGTTATGCTATCATTGCCCCACCATTACTCTCACCTCTGAAATGTGATGGAGAAAAAAGAAATGAGGTTCAGCCTTAACCCATATCACTAAATTATGACAAAACTTCATCCCAATGTCATTATTGTATTTTCTTTAAGTTTATGAGCTTTGGTAACTCTTACTGGGGTCTCTCGCTTGGGGTGTATGAGACATTCTTGCCTGGAAGAACCCTCCTCAGGGCAGCTGGCTTTGGTGTGTGCCCAGATTCCTCACACTCCACTCCACTCCTGCCAGCCACATTTCAGATCAGAAGCCATTTCAAATGTGCCTGGTACATATCCTGAACATGACAGTGTGATGCAGTTTGAAACCAAAAAAGGTTATCATGTAGTTCTCTTAACTCATCTCTCAAAAGGAAAAAAAATACAAACCAAACCAAAATAAAAAGAAGAAAAGAGCTGGAATCAGGTGTGGGAGGGGAAATGGCGTAACATTTATTAATCAAAATTAAAAACTAAGCATGCTGACATCTGGAGCTAGAACAACCAGCAAAGTCACCACGTTCAGACTCATATTGGCTAGTTCTATCCATCCCAGCATTCTCTTGGGACAGCAGTTTGCCCTAGGCTCTACCACAAGCTCAGTGAAGTACACAGCCTCAAGTACTAGAGCGTGCAGCCACAACAACCTGCTATTACGGAAACAGTCAGTCACCACTGGAGTTAACATTCCAACCTCAACGACTCCCACAGCCTCCCACCCTCACCCCCCGAAATGGCTCCCACCCTAGCCCTGTCCCACACCACAATGTTAATAATTATAACAAGCAATAACCCATCTGTTATATCAGAGAAGGGAACAGAGACTCCACTGAGAGATTTAGAGCGGGATGTTAACATTTCTTCAGTCAACTGCACGACAAACAAAAAAAACAGGAGAAATAATTCATTGGAGAAATGAAGTTAAGAAATAGCTGACACGTGTATTGCTTTTTAACCATGCACTGATGCAAAACTGAAGCTACTGTTAATTTAAAGAAAAAAAAAGCCACAGGATAGAGGCACACACACGGGCAGACCCACTTCCTTCAAAGTGGTCTGCAAATTCAACTTGTGTGTACTTCAAATAAAACCAAAAATGGCAGTTATAATGGCCATGGTACGTTCCTGTCATTGGCACAATGAATGTTGACAGCTGGAGAACTTCTGACACAGGAATGTATTAAGCATGACCAGCAAATCCAAATACTCCAAAACAAGGTGAAGAAAGAAGATGGAAACTTGTGACTATTACTTGTTATTTCATTGAATGCTTTCACCAAGCTCTGGTATCAAATACAGATTCCATGGAGATGCTATGCAGGTTGCTTTACCCAGCTGAGACTCCTGTTCTCCATAACCCAGGACTCACCTAGAATTCCATCAGTGCATTTAAAGCCCTGCTCAGCTTGTCCAGTGCACCAGTTATTTTCTCCTGCTATTCCTGTTCACACACAACTTCAATTGCTAAGCAGAGCTCATCCATCACACGTCCTACCTATTACTCCTACTGATTTCTGATGCCCCCCACTTCAGGTTCTTCAAACATGAACAACTGTGTTCTCCAATAAAAAAAAATAATCAGAGCGGTAATAATTAAAAAACCCTTGCTAGCTGCACCATCCTCCTCCAGTGCCTCAGGCATACTGCATCAGAAAAAACCACTGAAGTGGCACAGTACTTGAAACCCAGGACACCCATGCAAACTCATACACCATCTAAGTGTAGTTATTCCATAGGGACAGGTTCCATCTAGTTTTTAAAATCTTTAACCTTGTCTCTAAGAAATGAGTGTGGCTGAGCTTCTTGTAAAAGTTTGTTAAGAGATGTTTCCATCAAAGGAACTGTTGAAACACTGCCTCAACAATGAGAGAACTAAGGAAAAGGTTTATGCATTTTTTTACTGGGCAGTAACAACCAAAAGGACTGTCTAACTCAAGAGTGGACTTGACCAGTACAGTCTTTTGGACCATATGGAGAGCATGTGTGAGATAAACGCAATAGAATGTTGCTTATTTTGATTCAAGTTCTCTTTCTCTAGGTATTCTGTCAGTGTTGCTCAGGTTGTGCTTTTCTTCATATGAGCACGCAGCACTTGAGCCTCTACAGCTCAACTGTCAAACAACCTTAATTTCTCAGGTATTCAAAAAAGCACAAATTTAATATGGCTCTTCCATGATGTTACCATCCTTGGCTCATCAGTGAAGAAAGTATTTTTTCTTAATTCCTTCTTTAAGAGCAGGTGATAACAGCTTTTTCAGTATTGTCACATATTGCCGGAAGTAACACAAACATGACAAAACCACATACAGAGGAAGCTGCAATCCTAACTAAGGCAGCATTCCAATTACTGAGCACAATAATATAGATAAATGAGCACTTTAAGACTATATAGTACATCTCAAGTAAGTCCATCTTCTCTTCCTCTCTTTATATCCACATTAGATGATCAATCCAAAAATAACATGGAGTACTACAACTTACTATGTCAGTGTGTCCTATGGTTAAAAGCCTCCCTTTTCTTTTCCACTTAGGTGTCTTAGGTGAGTGTACAAAGTGTGTTGCTGGCCCTCTTTACTCCAAAGAGCCTTTATGACACTCAGACACAAGCTTTCCCATTCCCTGGAGAAACTCTTGGTATCAGTTAGATGCATTTGACCACCTTTTAGGTTTAGGCAGAGAGCCCAGTTTTAGGATCTGTTATTTGTCACATCACAAATATGCGTTTTCCACCCAAAGTGCTCTATAAGCAGTTAAGAAGCAAAAATGACCAGAACCAATTTCCAGTAATTCTGTATTAGAAAGGTGGCATACGTGCACCAGGAATGAGCATGAATGAATTAAAAGAGGTGACAGGACAACAGTGTCCATTGCAGCAGGTGCTTCTACATGGTAATGGGACAAGCATGATCCTGTTAACCCTCCCATTGAATTTATATTATTTTTTTGTTTGAATGAAATGCCACTTGGTGTGAAATCTGGACACACACCGCCCTGCTACAGCGGGGGCTCGGATCACACGTGAGTCTGTGCTGCCCTAAAAAAGCCTCTGTTCCCATCTCTAATGTGGTGCTGAAATGGTTAGTATAATTCAGTTTTTTCCACTGCAATCCACAATCTGATCGGTTGTCAGGTCACACTGGCACTCCTACCTGAGGTATTTTAGCGCTAATGATTGGTTCCTGTAAGACTATTCTATAACAGAACACAGGAAGAGCAGTTCAAAAAAACACAGCTGTGGAAAGAAACAATCATACAAACAGCCCACGGCAGGGCTCACCAGCCTTTTCTTTCCAGTGGATGCAAGCACGCTTTTCACAGGCAGCAGCGGTCTTCACGTGGATGGGCTTGTTTGGGTTCCCCCTTACCCCTCCCCAGATTGACCCAATTGTAGAAGAAAGACAATCTTTCTTATGATCCAGAATAAAGCCCACTGCATCCTGGGGCAGGTTGTTTTATGAATTCAGGTGTCTTGCCACAGTAGAACACATTCAACAAGAGATGGAATGCCTTCTTCACAGAAGGAATGGTTAGCAGGATGGTTGCCCCAGGAAAGAAAAAAGGAGTGAGGAAGAGAAGAGGAGGAAAATGAGAAACAGTCACATAGCACGTATGCAGAAAAAGCAGCCCAAACTTGGGACAATTTCCTTTCATCTTACCTACCACTAACCACTCCCTGACAATTCAACTCCTTTCCATCCTTACTTGACACAGCCCTACGGGCTCAGAATCACAGAAGACTTAAGGGAACTTAAATTTAAACTTTCCTTCCAGTCCTAGCTGAAGTGCTTTCTGCCATCCCTTCTACAGCCTAGACAAGCCTCTCACAGAAGCAGAGTGGGGTAAGCACTGCAGTACAAGTAGGACAAATCCATGAGGCATCAGGACACTGAAGTCATTCCACCTGTGCCAACAAAAATTGCTTGCAAGGGTAACTTCATCTGTGGATTGTGATAATTTTTTCCTGAGCTCCACTGTTGGGCTCTGGGCAGCAACCAACATAAGACAAAGCATCACTATCTACCTTGATGAACCCCTTTTTCTATCATCTTACTTTCTGACAGTGAGACCAGTGAGTCCACAGCCACCTTCAGCAAAGTTGTCAGAAGTCCACCTAACGGCTCTAAACTGAGGTGGGGCTTGGTTTTGTGTCACTTGATGCTACTGCACTGCAGCACCATTTTTCACGATTGAAGTCTCTGTTCATAAAACATGTTAAATAATCCCCACTTCCACCCTTGCAACAAAAGCTCTGAAGGAGCTTTCTCAAAAGGAATAAGGAGTAACTGGACAGTTTTCACTTTTAGTAAGACAGCCTTTTATAGGCCATGGTCTGAGGGAAGCATTGCTCATTTGTTTATCAGTTTGCTGTAGCAAAGTCAATGGACTGCAAAGCTGGTGTTTTAGGAGTGAGGCAGGAAAACCCAAAACCTTCTGTAGCTCTTGATACAGTTTTAAAAGGAACACCTGACTGTGTATATATGTAAGAAAGAAAGGCAGGACAGTGTATATATGTAAGAAAAAAAAAGTCCACTCAATATCTCTGTGCTCAAGAAAGTGCATCTTCCAATTTCTGTAACTGTGTTGGGAGAAGCCCAGCCTTCCATATAAGCCAACAAAATCCAAAAGCTATCCATTATCTTGATTCTCATCCCAGAATTCTCTTTATAAACATCAGGAGTGGCACCTTCAAAGGAACAGGTATGTGAATTCCAAGGTGATATCCCTAGCTCCAAAGAGCTATTACCTACAAATACTACAAAAGGAAGCTCTGCTAGAGCTAGGCAGGCCACAAGTTGTGATGGCACTAGCAGACCTCAGCATCGTGGCTTTGAAGGGCATATTTCTGCAACAGCCCTCCATCAGAAAGGAAACCGCTTTTCTCACTGGCCAGTCAAAATCCCTCCATCAGCAATCCATCTACGTATACACAGATGCCCTGGAGATTTGCAATACAGACTGCCTAGATAGGACAAAGACCATGACAGGACAGTGTCTCCTATGGTATCAGAGCTAATTCCCAGACAGGAGGAGGCTGCTGACTCTTCTAACAGAACATCTCCACATATTTGTACTTTACAATTCCCCAAAGAGGTGAGAGAATCTAGCCTATTTAGGTACCATTACTACAAGCAAAATGAGATGCCAGTTTTCACTCCAGCATCTCAGTCTCCATTTTTAATCAGTCTCACTGTCTTCCCAATGGGATTATCTCCACATCCCAGTAGCACATGATTTTTAAACACACAGCTCACTCATTTTATTGTGGGCTGCACAAATCAAACCTGAAAGAGCCCCAAGAGGGGAGAGAGAGGGGAAGGAGGAAGGGGAGAAGGAAAGGGAAGGTCTGAGGCTAAACCAGTCCTGTTATTTTTGTATCCAAATTAGGTAAACAAGAGAAGTGTTGAGAGAAATTTTGATGTGCTAATCATCTCTCAGGTTGATTAGTAGCAGTGTGCATGGGGGGGCGCAGGACACCCAATAAAACTGAACCTGGCAATGATCAGGAAACCCAAAGGCTTAGGTCTTGCACCCAGGGGCAAGCGCAGTGACAGAGAAGCATGCTTGCATTCCTAAATATATAAATATATATATCCACAAGGAAGAAGAAAATTAAAGTAAATTATATTAAAAAAACCAAACCAAACCAAACAAACAAACCAAAAGAAAAAAAAAAAAGGCTGGCTTGTCAGGGGTTGGGGGCAAGAAGGCTCTGGTGTGTGTACTTACATAGAGGTCAGCACCGTAAAATCCGTCCTGGTAAACCACACTGCAGAAAATCCACACAAAAACAAAACAACAAAAAAACAAAAGAACAGAAAACACATTCCGGTTATTGAGGACGGCAGCATGCACATGCGTTTTACACAGGCAGGTGATGTATGAATCCATAACCTGGACTTTTGGCAGGAGCATATCAGCAAGAGAATGTGTGTGCGCACGCACGCTAGACGGCTCCAAGTCATCTTCCATGGCATGCAAAGGGGCAAGGGGAGGGCAGAGGGGGAGACAGTATGCAGAGGAGAGAGGGAGGGGAACCACCATCTTGTACAATAAAAATAGACTTGAAAAAAAAATAATGTCCTGAAGAAGAGAAACAAGGGTTTAGAAACCTCCCCTCTGGTTATTCTCCTGGATTTACCCCCTAAACACATGGAAACACTGGCTTCATGAAGTGGGCCTGGGAAATTGAAGAGCCCCTCAGTAGATATCCTACAGGGACTGGAGTCACCTACATTGGAAGCACATTTCAGAGTCATATATGATTACATGTTTGGAGCTGCACAGGGCTGCTTGACTTTGTTTCTGACATCCATACATCACCTGCTTTTACCCTGCACATTAGACATGCGATAAGATTTGGCTGATCACACAAGCATGCAAAGTATTATTATTCAGCATCTTAAAGAACCAATGCAACACCTTGGGAAAACAAGTCAATCAATTCTGATCAAAGTAAACACAGAGAAATGTAATTAAAAAGAAAAAACCAAAAATACCCACAATGCATTGCTTTCACAAGCAGAGATAATGAGCTAAAAAGGTTAGGTGACTGGTCCAAGGTCCAAGAATTGAAAAGTGCAGTGGCAGTCCCTGGTAGTAATGATCTATTGCATAGCAGAGAGGAGCAACTGGAATGGTCTCCATGGGATGGTGCCTTCTCTGCTTTAAGCTATAGTTTTCTATCTCTCTGAACTTCAAACAGGAAAACTGTTAAACCAGAGCCTGGGGTTCCTAAAGAATCACTCTTATTGGAACATTCACTAACATAAGACTATGCAGCTTGCTCTAGGGACAGGGGTTGGGTAAGGATGAGGAGGGAAGAGAGAAGATGCCCCTACCTGTTTGAGTTCAGTGTTTCATATTGAGGTACTTCCTGCAGCTTTGTTCTCTGAATAGCTCTGCACAAGGCTTTAAAAAGCAGTAGCCCCACCACCTATGATGTGCATGGATCTGATATGCATGACTTACCAGTCGCATTAAGGAAAAACAAGGTATGGAACACTAGCTTTTCTTTATCACTTTTTTACTCATCAGATAGAATGTGAAATGCTGCCAAAGAACCTGCCACCCTCAGGCACCCACCTACTCTAAGGCACGCACGCACAAAAAAAGCCCAGCAGATCTTGCCAAAATTCTGCATGCTATTACTAAAAAATAAAATAAAATGTAAAAGAAAATCTGTGGCAGAGTTAGCTACTGCTTGAATAACTTAGTCTTGCTGTCTTCTCCAGGAAAAAAGTACATTCCATTCCCAATGGACAAAGTTACTATGGTCTCCAAGAGCACCGTGAGCAGGTATGAAGATAGAGACCCTTGTTAGAGGAAGAGGGGAGCCACTTCAGCAGGGAGAAGCAGGCCGTAAGATCATGTTTGTTGAAGCTAAATTTTTACAACCACATAACAAAGAATTTGGCTCCTGGGGCAGTGACTTACATTGCTGGGTTCTCTATCTAGGACCAGGAATGTTTAAGCAGTGATACTCCACCTGCTCCTGCAGGAAAGGCAAACGCATGACAGAGGATGTCACTGTTGGTTTATGAACAGGTTAGCAGTTTTAACAGTTACTCTGAACACAATCAACTGGAAGAAAGGTAAGCATTACCACATTGGATCAGGCTGCTATTCCTGTAACTTAGAATTCTCTCAACAGGAAATACTAGCATCAACTCTCCAGAGAAAACTGCAAGGGACACTAGTAACAAGTAAAAGAATTCCTGAATCCAAACAATGAAGCACATGTGCATCTTCCATCTCTCCTTCCGTTAGGCCACGACTGACACCAATTGTTGGAGTAAAATTCTGTAAGATTTATTTATGCGCTAAAATATCCAGATTTGTGATACTAGCAATAAACCAAGAGAATTCACTTGAGATCCACTGAGACTATTCTGTTTACACAGACTGACTAGAAGCATAAAGCAACACAGTAGTCAATCAGATCTCAGTGGTGTCTGCAAAAAAAAGCCATCAGCTGAACTAAAATACATCCATGAGAAAATGAAATATGCTGGTTTTGTAAAAGAGCCATCATGTCATTTGGGTGTAGTAGCAATTGACTTTGTTGTAAAAGGAACCAAAAAATCACTCCAACCCCACAAAGCTCTCTACTGCCTTACATCAAGGATGACTTATCTAGTTTTGGCATCGAGTCACTGAATTCTCTATTTATTTACACTTCTAGACTGGATTATCCTTTGCTATGGCAAACCTATTCTTCACTTAGGAACTTAATGACCATGAAGAAGTCAGTATCTAATCTTGAGTCTGAAAACCAAAATTTGATCATGCTTGTTTAGTTTTGAGAATTTTACAATAGACAAGTTTATTTTTTTTCAGACTGATTTAATTCTTACAGCTTTTGGTTTGATGTGTAATTTGCCAGTATTCTTGTTTAAAAAGCACAGCTGCTACAAATCAGGACAATATGCTAGCATAGGTTCTACTCATGCTATTTATCAGAGGTTATAATATCTCCTGACTTCTAGTGAATGCTGCCTCAGTTATAAATTGAAGATTGTATTCGTACTTTGAGGTCAGGCTCAGGTGACTATCTAACATCCTGCACAATGGTCTGAGCAATTGCTTTCTAATGTATGAACAGCCTTCTCTGGATAAAAGTCCCTATACGTACGTAAATCTTCCACATATGCATTTAGGAAACCTTGGTTTGAATTCCTGAAATAAATGTTAAAACTATTAAGAATTATATGATTTCTTGCACACACCCCCCAGTGTATTTAGCACTAGATACTGTGAAAACTTACTCTGACCTGAATGGTCATCAGGTCTGATCCACTATGGCAATTCCAGTGAGGTTTCCCTGATCTCCATTCTGCATCTTTTGAGTTCTGCTAGGCTCACAAATGCATTGATACCACTAAGTGTGTAACTTTAATACTATTGAGGTTTGTGAAAAATTATTCCTTCTACTAGATTAGAGTTAACCTGTAGCTTACTTTACTGCCTTCTTGGGCATTACTCACTACGTGTCACTGACTGCTCCTTAAGGTGTCATCTTGTCACTGTCCAGGAAGAAAACTACTGCTGCAGGGTAAGGGGCCTGCTTCCTGGAAGTTAACAGTGCCCACATGGAGCAGCGATTATCCTACAGTTTACTGCAACGTGAACTTAATAGCACGTTTTCCTTTATACTATGAAGAATAAAATTCCCTCTACAGCTACCTGCAGATATAGAAACTATGATGGCAATAAAGATCAGAATTAACTACACCTCAGTGCACAGTACTAGGGACAGTTGAGGGCCATTTGTGAATCTGCCTTGCTTACTGCTGCCCTTCAAATGTTTACTGGATGGTACACTGCACATGAAGATGTGAAATCAGTCAGCAGGGGCAGAAAAACTCAACATAAGTAAACACAGTCATAAGACAGTATTAGGAAGGAATAATCATTGGAGCCTGGCCATCATTCCAAATGGAAATAAACCTTTTAAAAGGGAATCAGGCTGGGTTTATAATCAAAGAGAAGCCTGGAGTCCCTCCCAGTGTACCACTCGTGACGGTTTCTCACTAGGAATGCTGCAGCCATTAATTCTTAGGGATGAAGAGCATCCCCTCTCTGGTTCAAGTATTTCATATTCTGCTAGACAGCAGCACTCAGCTTTGCTTCTCTCTTTCACTGTGAAGCACTTCTTAAAAAGCACAGACTGGGTCATTTTTAGAGCAACAGTCAGACAGTTGCAGTTCAAAGACTATGGTAGTAGGATACAGAGTATAAAGTGGGAGTGATGGCAAAAAGAGGTGATCTGAAAACTCAGAAGACACACTCCATTTGGCCGGCCACTTGTGTTCAGACAAGTTTAATTTAAAGTCTTCTGGACAATTAAAAACAAACATTGCCACATTTCCCAGAGAGCAAAGCTAGATAGATACATGACCAGCTTGCTTCTTTGAGCTCTACTTTAAGTATCAGACTACATTCTAAAAAGAGAGGCCTACAGTAGCTCTCACAATTTAATCTGCTACAGAAGGTATTGCAAAGCTTATCCAACATATATCAGGCCAGTTGTGTGTGCTTCAACCTTCATTTTGAATAAAAGATTTATAATTTATTTTCTTCCCCTTTGGGGCTACTCTAAAAGAAGAATGAGTCAGTCCACTTCTCTGTGCTGGAGGATTCATTTCTACTCCTATTCTTTTTG
Organism: Turnix velox; assembly: GCA_013400935.1. NCBI lineage: Eukaryota > Metazoa > Chordata > Aves > Charadriiformes > Turnicidae > Turnix > Turnix velox. The sequence continues at coordinate 138,870 of VZTY01030238.1, read as the reverse complement.
AGAACGTTGCCTGGGAAACATGGCAAGTAAGATTCCAGGGACAGGCAACATGAATAAAGCATCCTCAAAATCAGAAACAAAAAAAAAAAAGACAGATTGGAAGGGATTTTCTGATTTATCTATTGTTCCATCACACTTAAGCAAATGACCAAAAACCCAAACCAAAACTCACATATAAACCTAGTTCCCTGTATTTTCAACAGCACAATACACTCTTGCGACACCATCTATCCCACTGCATTACTAGTGAAAAGTTAGAGGGCAAAGAATGTTAAGGCCACACATTCACCATTGCTTTATATAACAGTTAGAAGAATGTTGCACTTTCATTCCCCTTATATCCCAAACACTCCCAGCTTAAAATTAATGGACTTGATTAATCTTTGTTTTAAACCTTTTTAAACCGTCTCCAACAAAGAAAGCAAATCCATTGTGGGTAACTGGCTCTTCTGTGTCCTACTGCCAGATGGTGAGGCATGAAGGTAATGGATAATACTCCTCATTCCTGGATATGAAAACACAAATAGAGTGCAAAGAGAAGAACCTTCTCAGAAACTTCAGACCTTCTCTCTTTGCATCCTTCTCAGCAGTGCTGCAACGTTATTGGGTGAATGCATGACAAATACTATGTAGACAAATTGAGAAGCTGAGAAGGAATCTATCAGCTCTTAAAGCTGCTGCAAGTACAGAGAATTGTTCCATCCAAGAACTTAAATGCAGAAAAATTTAGATTTGCGCCTAGTATACGTCATTGTGTGCAAAATGCTCTGGCATTAGCAATATCCTGACTCTCACCATCCAGACAATTTTAGTTATTTTTTGGTTAACCAGTCAACTATTTGACACGTTTGTGCAGAGCACTCTGCTCTTGTGACCAGCACTTACCCTGGGTAGGCAGGGATGGCTGTGGGAGGTACCGCCCGGACTGCCCCATACACTGTCCTTCCTCGGCCCCTCAGGTGGGCTCCCCGAAATGCGGCGGCTGTGGTGGCTGCAGTTGGATAGGGGAAGCCTGGAACTGTAAAGACAGACAAGGTGAAGGATGAAAAGGGATCCAGACACCTTCTTAGAGAACAACTGTCTGCTCCAAACAAAGTGATACAATAGCTCCACAGCGGTGGGACATTTTGCATCAGTCCTGCACAGGATCATGCTTATAACCCAGCAAGCATCCCATACATACTACCTGCTACACCATGGCCTTTCGGGGAAGAGGGGTTGCAGAGAGGTTTGGCATGCAAGAGGTTAATGCTTTGGCATGCCTCACCCATCACAAATAGGGTATGAATCCCCCCACCTTTTACACCACCATGCAGTCTAGTTAAGAGTCTGAGAAGCGCAGAGAGTTACTATCAATATAGCAGGCGGCTCTTCCAAAACTGCAGCGGCTCTTTCATATAATTTGTCAAGAGACCCTTAAAGTCAACCAACTTACATCAGTTTCTTCCCTCCATTCCCCTCCCACTCTTTGCCACCCAATCCTCTGTATGTTCATTTTAAAGCCTGAAAGACAAGATAGCCCATATCACAGCAGCAGAAATTTCCCATAAAGTGCCAGTTTACTGAGAGCCCATCTTCATTGAACATGTGTGACCAATAAATGGCTCCAGGTACATTGGGGCCTGCTTTATTATGTCTCATGCTGAGTAAACTGGCTCTTGATGAAGTGACATAAAACCTGAGAGGCATCTGCAAACATGTAATAAACAGATACCAAGAGGAAAGGAGTCCCAGGGTACAAACCCAACCCAATGTACATCCAGATGCATGCCGCTATGGGCCCTGCAGACTCACTTTAGCAGCTTGTATAATATGTACTTTAGGGATTTGTCTGTTTGGTTCCTTTGATTTCAAATGGGGGAGGAGAGAAAAATGGAATGGCTTATTCCTCACATACACCTTCCCCTTGCTCTTCAGTCTCCTCATCAAAGACCCATTTCACCAGTACAAAAACACTCCAGCTACTGCACTGTATACTGTGGCTGGAGTTAAGTTCATTCCCAGTGAGACCCATCCTTTCAAGTATATATTATACAGACTGGAGAGAAGAAGGGTTAACAGGTCATTAACTCAAGCACAGTAACAACATAGGGGCCAACGGGGGCTACTTACTGATTAAAGGAATGTAAGTGTTAATACCCCCCCTTCCTGACAGGGGCACTGCGGCGTCATTGCCCAGCGAGACATCTGCTTGAAAGCTGGACGCTAATTTAGTTTTAAAAAGAATAAAAAAACAAAAACAAAAACAAAAACAAACAAACGTAAAAAGGTTATAAAGAAACAGTAGATTGAGAACATAAACAAACACCACTGCAGTTAAATGGCAGAAGTGGAAGTGTCTACTTAAGCTCTACCTGCATATAACTCAGGGCCGTACACCGCTCCAACCACAGGACTCAACTTCCAACCTGAAACAACAAAGACTGCAGTGAATGCCAAAATCTACACCAAGAGAAGGAGCGGGCAGTGTGGGAAGGGGGACCAGTCTCTTGCGTGCACCCCAGCTTCACATGCACAGCTCTTTCCAATTTCTGCTTTGCCTCAGTCCCCCTTGGTGTAGATGGAGGCCAACTGCCTTTTTCTAACGACAGGTTCTAGGTACAGGACGCTGCATTGGAGGGAACAGCGAAACATCAGCTGATCCAAAGCAGGTCAGAGGCACCACTGGGGAAATGCCAACTACCTTATATGCATATTATCCACCAACACCCTGTGACCCTGCATTCTCTGTGTGAACCTTGCCAACAGCTCCTCCAGCTCACCCTTGCTTTCATCCAGAATGCTGCAGAGCTGAAAACTCTCTATAGCCACTGACCTAGACTGCCATCCTAGGTAAATCAATTCATAGCCTTATACCCTTATGCCTTATTTGCTAGAGATCTGCTAAAAAGTGTCTGAATTCCCTCGCCAACCAAATCACAAAACTACTGTGCAGAAAAGCAATTCACTCTATTCATCTCACATTTTCTCATGTTATTTTAGCATTTTCTGTCATCCTTATGCAGCTTTTCTAGTGAAAACCTCCACAGAGAATTGATTTTAACATCATCTGAGTAACTGGCAAGAACTGCAAATCATCAACATATCACCTAGAAGAGAATAATGCTTAAAGAAGTCATCTCTGGGTTATGGGGCAGAACACATTTCTCAGTCAGATCTAGGAACACATCTGTTTCCCCTTTCTTTGTGGGGTGTAATGCTAACATCATGATCTGGGATGGCTTCCGCAAGGTATTTCTTTAAAGATAGATTTCAATTAGCAACCAAAGCCATTTTTATTTAAGTAAATCTATACTCCTCTGTCTTGGAGTCCTGATGGAATTACAGTGTTTTTTTATATCTGTACAGGGTCTAGAAATCAAATTAACAACTTTGTGAACTGCTCTGCAGTCTAACACCATGTCTTCATTTGTTGGTAGGGTATCAATGAGAGATGCATTGCACGCTCCCTGATGCTGTGCTGCCCACTTTGACAGCAAAATAATGGAGATGTACAACTAATCAATATGTCTCAAGCCTGGCCTAATACTAAACCCCTTCATAAAGGTTTAAATCTGGTTTTAATTTGCTGGCTGCAATAGCAAAATGCTCCTGTCTCTTATAAGGGTTTCACAAGCCACTGTCCTGTAAGCCAAGTTTTGTTACCAAATAGTCATATGAATTCTCTGCCCTTGTTTTCTCTGAACAACATAACATGACTGCACTGTCTTTTACTACAAAATCTCCTGCGACACCCTTTCAGGCACTGAGACTCTGAATGCCAGCCTCTCTGCCTATCCCTGTTTCCCTTGTTCTGTAACCAAAAAAAGACTGATCAGTAGAGAACCATGCAACAGGTCAGCAGAACAGCCACAAATAAAATCCTGATCTTCTGCCTTCTGAGTCATATGCTGTAATCAAAACAGATTCTCACACTAGCAGTTACCTATGTGCAGCTTCCTGCCTTACTGAACCCATTTCTGAACTTTTTCAGATCAAAATGAATTCTTCTCCCTGTTTCAGGACAAAGACTTAGATTGAAACTCTGCATCAAAGCAGCATTCAGTTCCACCAGGAGAAGAATGACTTTTTATGCTATATATATCCATGCAATATAGTTACAGCACAGACTGGAGAACTAAGATAGCCTGATGAAACATGATTCTTTATTACCCAAACAACTTGGTCCTTCTGTATTGAGAATCACTAGAAAATGACTGAACATACACACATAGAGAGTCTCCAACTAAAAACAAGCAAAGAAGCAGAACAAGGCAACTACCTCACTTTCTTCTTGGGAACAGCTGTGCTTTTACAGTTACAATCTAAACTGAGATATATCCAACTAAATTATACTTCTGCATCCATATTTATGTATCTATGTGATGGAAATAAGGCTCCCAAGTACTGCACATCCCACTGGACAGCATCAGCTTGCAGTAGTGGCAAGAGATCCATTCCTCAATTTCTTTACCAGCTTGGTCATACTGGGCATGTCACTACTCCTCACTATCCCTACTTCTCCATCTGTAAAATAGTATTCCTCCAAAAACAAGGGTTATACTGAAGAACAATGCTATAAGGTTTTGTTTGTTTCTTTGCGTTTTTCTTATGGTCCAGAAGAGAGGTCATGACTTTTCCCTTTTATCTTTCTTTCAACTTGTCATTGGTACAGTTTCTCTTACCATTTGCATATGGCGTGACCATCTTCTTATTGGTCATCACTCGTGCAGTGGCATTGTTAACCTAAAAGTAAGAAAGGGGAGGTGGGGAGAGGGAAGGAAGCATAGGATGTTAGAGAAAACAGAGAAAAACCTGGATACACACACACACACACACACACACTATACTTCTCTTAGCAAAAAAATTAAACTACTTTTACAAAAATGAAATCTTTAAATTACTTTTAACAGTTGCCATTTAATTATAAAAGTTACAGCTAAACATGTCATTTCAAAATTTTGCATTAAACAAAAGGCTAACGAGAGTAAAGTGCAGATTCTCCACCGCTCTGCCACACAATGGCACGTTCTGCTTTTCAGCTTATTCATCAGAAGAGCAAAACTTTGGAGGTTTTGTCCACATCCTGTTCAGGTGGCCGTCATAATTCTTGCAGCCAGGGCAGGAGAACTGAACCAGGTGATGCACAAGCTGACTTGTTTCTAGAGCTCACCATCAGGACTGGGGCCCAGAAGGTTGCTGGCAAGCACACATTTTAGATAGAAATACAGTAGCTTACAGTCCATCGAATTTAGATTTGAACTCACAGGCTTGAGTAAATTTCTGGAACTCCACCAAGCATCTGAATGGTCTACATTCACTCATTTCCTCTCCATGATTTTCAAAACTTTTTTCAATTTTTTCCTTGTCGCAAATTTTATTGAGTAAAAAGAAGACAAACATAGCTTAGACCTAGGTCTTTTTTTTTGTTATACAGTGTCCTCCACCCTCTTTACAAAGCTCTGTATAGTTCCAAGCAGTTTGATTGCTCAAGCAAGTGGAGTGTTACCACAGAGATGGTGCTGATAAAGAAAAGATGGACTAGTTTGGAAGCCAAGTTACCGCAGCCCCATGTCAGACAGCCTCAAAGTTCTTGCAAGGAGGGTGAAGTTTTGATACAACATCAATAATTCATCAAAACACACTTGGCACAGGAATTTAGGTCAAGGTAAAGATGAAAAAAAGAAAAAGGCTATAAAAATAAAAGCTGCCTCAGGCCCTTGAGACTTATGGATGGTGAGTGTACACGGGGTGGGGAGCCTGGAGCTACATTTACTCTCGTTTCAGCCCTAAAACAATAGAAACATTACACATTTAAAAAGAAAGAATGGGAAACAACAATGATGAGACTGAGAGCATGCAGTTAAACACACACAGATAAAAGAAAGAAAAAATAAACAAAACACCACAATTGATTCAGAGGGTAGGGAGGGGAGGAAGGAGGAGATAGGGTCTCACAGACAATAATTAAGATGGAGCGAGTGCCTGAAATCAGCTGCTACAGCGAAGTGCAACACAAGCACTTAAAGGAAAAATTGCCAGAACCGATCAGAAACCACCAGTCAGCAAAGAGACCAACAGCTGCATTTAACCGAATAAAGAAATAAACAGGGGAGGGAGGGGGGTAGGAAGAAAGAAAGAAAGAAACAGAGAGAGAACAAACAGTAGCAGCTACAAACAGGTCTCAGAAAGAGAGCAGCAGAAAGAAGGGGCAGAGAGAGAAGAGGAAATGGGTGCATTAATAAAAACCAGCCAAACTGGAGTTCAATAACTCTGAGTAAGATGTGCAAGGGGAAATCACCATGAAGTCAGTAATCAAACAGCTCAGACTGCTACAAAACGATATGTACATCCAAAGTCCAGGCGGCATTACTCAACAGCATTGAAAATAAAAGGGGGAGAAGGAGGAAGGAGGTGGGTGGGGACAACAAGTCAAATCACATTTTGTAGTGTTAATGTGAGATGGCAGATGGATTTTTTTCTTTCTTAATTTTGTCTTTTTTTTGTAATTTTAAGAAAAATTAAAAAAAAAAAAAAAAAGCAGCTTCTTCTCTAGCATTTTTGTTTCACTTACCGCCAACTCGTACCATCGCCAGCATTGTGTATAGTTACCATGGAAAGAGTGAGTCAAGTGAAGGGCCCTAAACGCTAAACCATTGAAAAGGGAAATAAAAAAAACAAAACAAACAAAAAAAAAGCAAAATATGCAGACATCTTACTCAAAAACGGTGGCTTTTTTTGTTTTAATATTTGTACTTTTTTTTAAAAAAAGGAAAGAGGGAGAGAGGGGAAAGACGCCAGTTAGCCTTCAACACAGTGGAACATCAAACTGGTCAACACCAGGCATGCCCAATTTACAGCCATGTTGGCCATTCAATGTTTACCCATTACTCCTCTGCAGTGAGAGATAGAAACTTTATGGATTAGCTTTCACCAAGACCATGGAGAGGTCAAGAAACTTGTGATGTGTATAGCACAGGGCTTTTGTCCCTCACCTTCCCTCCCACCATGGGCATCATCTCACACTTGAGTGGAGGAGAACTGGCCTCAGAGGAAAGAGAGGATACTGGCTGGCCCCCTGCTTTCTTTTTGGACACAGAGTTAGAAGTTAGACAGTTACTCTTTCAATTAGTTTTATTCAGGCCTGGTAACAGGAAATCGGAGCCTCGCAAACTGAAGCAAAGGAAAAATCAAGACAGCAGAAGGGCAAAAATTTGGAGTAGGAAGGAAAAAAACTTAACAAAAGAAGAAAGAAAAAAAATCAAAAAAACCCAATAAAAATATTCCATAAGGGGTGTAAACTTTTATACATTTCAGTGCAGGGAGGTGAAGGACACAGACACAAACACACACGCACACACGAGACTGGGAATCAAATGTGAAATAAGTGAAGCAAGACACAAAAAGAAATCAAAAGAATAAATATAAAGAAGAAATTGAATTACTGAAGACATGCACCTCGATTTTACGGCCCTCTACCACGGTGCCGTGTAATTTCTCCCTGGCCCTGTCTGCATCAGCACTATTCTCGAAAGTTACGAACCCGAATCCCTGCATGCAGCGGGAGAAGGGGGGAAAACATGCACATCGTTATATATTGAAATACTGATCTCTAGGTAAATAGAGAAAAAATATTACAGTATGAAATCAACATCAGCACAACTCAGCAATAACGTCCTAGAGTCACATTGTTGGTTCATGCATGTTTCATAAATGAAAGAAATTAAGCTTGATAAAATAAAGGAACTGTAATAATAATAATAGGAGTAATTTTAAAAAAAGAAAACATAAAAGCGATTGAGGCCAGACCAAAAAAGAAGTACAAAGTTACTCGAGACAAATTGTTTTGCTTGTTTGTTTAAAAACACCAATACCTGCTCTGACATAGGCACAATGGTCAAGTCCAAGTGGAGCTTTTCTCCCCTCTGCTAATTAACACACATGCTTTTGAAGGACACCCCCCACACCCCAAACATAGCACAGGACAATGACACTAAGCAGCGCTTTGTTCTCTTGAGAAACTGCTGCAATCTGAGTTCACGTCTGGCACCAGGAATTCTGCAAAGTTCTGGGCAAATCAAACACTGAATTTCATTTTTCCCACCTGTAAAATGAGACAATCAATTACCTACCTTAGAAAACTGTTGAGAGGAAGGGCTGCTTGTAAACCATCCCTTTTAAGTTCTTCAGGGTACTGCCCATATCTACTCCTATGCCTGTAACTTCCCTCATAATGCCCAAGGCCCTGACAGTAACCAGGGTTTCTAGGTGGCATCATCTAATAAACATTAGTTAACATCAAGATCCAGAGCATCACATATTCTAGTTCCAAATTTTCCCTATCTCTGAGAACTGTGCTTGGGTTTGAGTGCAAATCTAAACACATATTCATCAGTAAACACAGGCTTTGTCTGACACTGATGACCTCCTGCTACCCATCTTACTTGGCTTCATTCTGAGATGGCAACCTCTGCACCATGTAGTAAAAAAGCGCTGGAGTAGCTAGACAATGAAGTTTGAGAAAAACTGATGTGCCTTGCTTGGAGCAATGGCTCACAAACTACCAGAAATGTCCCTTTCATTAGATGGACTGAGTTCTACAGTATCCATGAAGGCACATTCAACATGCCTATCCTACATGCTCGTGCTGTTGACAGGTCATGCAGTCACTTAACAGGGGCAGAGTGAGGGATCACACTTCCATCCATGGGGATGAGTGCACTGGCGCTAAAACAAAGCCAAACATGACTAAGAGGATTAGGATTTTAACAAATAGTATATTTCTACAAATAACTGGGATGAGACAATCCTCATGTCATTAAAGCGAGCAGGGCCAAATAAAGTTTTGTTGCATTCTGCTTTTAGGGTACCTTAAGAACTGGAAAAAGGTAACTAGCCTGGTATAAAGCAAATAGTGGGTTAAGGTATTTAGAAAGATCAATCTCTGCTTGGTCAAACACCCTCAGGAGCAGAGAGGAACAAAACTTGCACTGGATGCAATGGAAACTCCTGATATGAACCAGAGTGAGGAGATGTGAGCAAGCTACCGCTATGCCTTACCAGAGAAATGGCATGCCTGCTAGCCTCATGGCCCCCTTTCAGTAGGCTGGACACTCCCCCACCCCCAAAAAGTAATGATTTCTAAGCACGGTTAGCAACAAGACACAAGCAAGCCATTATTCTTCAAGCACTTTTTAAATGTCCTTACAATACTGATCTTTAAAAGCCCAAGCTATTTGCACATGCTGGCTTTTATCATCCACAGCTAGGTTTCCATCACAAAACTTTTAAACATTTGTAAAATGCAGGGGGTTCTTATTTTTCTTTTCCTTTAACAGCAGTAACAAAGAACTTAGCCAAGTACTGCAATGCTGAGATCAAAGAGAACGCTCCTTTGGGCACCAACCCAATAATCTAAAGCTTCAGATAACTTGGTTTTTTGAGCTATAAATAAAAGGCTATATAAGTAACAAATGCCTTTTGCAGAGCAGCATAAAAGTTTTCTGTTTAAATGAATTAAAATCAGAGCTACAAAGGACCGGGGACAATAAAATAGCCCAATTTCATTTAATGCTGAAATATGGTGCAGGGAACCAGGGGGATGCAGAGGGTGAAATGGCAAAGCTGATAAGAAATGGACGGGATCATGTCCACTTTGAAGAACCCCCTACAGAGAAAGACAGGACACAGAAACAGAGCAACACCTTTCTTTCCTTCTGTTTCTATACAATGGGGAAAACAAATCTTTAAAAGGCATCGAGAGGATAGGAGGTAAAGACTGTAGCTGGAATCTCTATTTCCCTTTTTGCTTTTTACATTAAAATTTCTGTTTGTTCTATACAAGCCTGTTGAGACTGAAGAAAATTTATGTCTTCGATGATAACGCAAACAAAAAGCTGGAGAGCAAAGGGAGGGTAATTTTTGAGGTATTAATCTGTGTAGGCTAAAACCAAACTAAGACTACTTTATTCACATTTGCTAGCAATTAGTCTGTATGGGATTTTAAAAATCCCATTATAATTAAATACTTTAAAACTGATTAAGAATTTTCACTCTTTTTAATGTTAACTCAATGTAAAGCACAATCCACATGCAGGCTATATGAAAATAAACAACAGTGCATATAAAACCAGAATTAATGTGACTCTGAATAACATAACTAATTAACTCCAATTTTTGGTTTATTGACAGGTGGGTCTTTAGCTTGTGCAACTCTTTGTTGATATCCATTTAACATCAATGCTGAATTAACACTTTATATAGTTGAATATGGTAGAGTCAGTATTTGTGCCCCCTTCATCTGTCTTCTTAGTGCATCTCCTACACATTCAAATTTTCATCAGGAAAAATACATGAGCCACACTTGACATTTTTGTTAATTCAAAGTTCAAAAACTAGCAATTATAAACATTTTTTTGATGTGGGAGAGGAAAAATAACACACGCATATAACGTAGGCTCCTTTTCATAAATGACCTGTAAAGAATAGGGATTAATTTGTACCTAAATACATATACAGCAAACACTTCTCAGTTTTCCCTCCCAAGGTTGTCTTGCCCTTGAAAAAGTAAAAGAGAGAGAAGAGGTAGATGACATCTGATATTTACTAGCTTTGTTTTACAGCAGGTACTGGTTTGCTCCACAGTAGTAGGAATGGAGCAAGAGCCAGGGAAGATACAATCCTGGGTAAAAGAAGACTTAAGGTTTTTAAAATTTAGATTATACAAATAGCTTGGGTTTAATAATGCTGTTATGATAACAAGATTGAAATCCATGACAATTTCTTTCTGCCACAAATTTGTCCCAAATATGTTTAAGTCTCAATGTACCTAGCAAATGCTAAATAACCCCAACAGTTTTAAGACTGGTGAGTAATTTGCAGTGCCAGACTAATGCCTTTTTACCCAAAGGGGCCTGAAGAGACCGAGTAACTGCCACCCTTTTAGTCTGGCCTCAGACTCTGCAATAAATAACAAGCAACAAGATGAGCAGTGAAATAAAATAATTATAAATGTATATATAATTGAATGTTTCCATCTCTGAAGAATGAGAAAGAAAATTTACCATGTAACCGTAAAGGGAGAAATCAAAAGCAGACGGTTCTCCTGGGTGTGGCCAGAACACAGAAATTAAACAAAAAAACAAAAACAAAAAAACCAACAAAAATAAAAAAAGAAAATAAAACCAAAGGAAACTAAACAGAGCCCCTTGAAATCCATGCATTGTTAACCTTCTGTTTGTCATAGAGTTTAGACCAGTCACCTCAGCAGCAGCATCTTTGCCTTGTACCACTGGAGCATGCTTGTTTTTAACTAAGTTTTTGGGGATTTTTGTTTTGTATTCTTTTACTTCCCCCTCCTCCCAACCTCCCCCATTCTTCTTATTTCCACAATAAACAAACTTTTAGGAGCTTGAAAAAATGGCCAAGGAGACAGCAGTTTAGGCTACCTGTTTCCAGGGCATATGGAGAGACTAGGAAGGTTTCAGCTATAATCCACCTGAGATAAGCAGGACTGAGTACACTGACAATAACACAGCATAAAATTCAGAAACATGTTATTGAAGTTAAAGACACAAACGTACACTTCAAATTGGTGAGGTAATCAGTGTAAACCAAGCTGACACCATTTCAGCAGCCCCTGCAGCTCCTCCTCGTGCTACACTTGGGCGTGCATACAACGCACATACAAAGAAGTTCCTGTCCCTGTATCTGTGCAATCCAGTGCAGCAGATGCAGAAATTAATCTTATCTTAGTGTGGTCTGTGAGTTCAATTAGCTAAACCAGCAGAAGATAAACTCATTTCTCTCTCTTACCCCCCCACTGCATCAGTATTTTGCTAATTTAGCACCCTGGAGTCAAGTCCCAACACAGTGAAATCGGCACTACTGGCAAGGTGCTTCCATAAGAGCAGTAAATTGGCTTATAACATCAACATCAGCCTTAATTATTCAAGTTTAAAATTAGTCCATAGGCTGTACAGGTTTATTAAGTCATTTGTTTACTCTTGCAGAGCTGAAGGCATAAATGAAGATAAAGTGACACAGCTCATGTCTCCTACATCTCATTGGCATTACAGAAGGATGTAGTGACCAAAGAAAGCAAGAGGGATCACTATTTAACTTGTTATTAAATTACTTTGTATTAACAATACTATTTGTATTTCTGGCTCAACTCATGGCAGCTGAAAAAAATTACTAAAATAGAGTTATGATGAAGACAAGGGCTTCTAATTTATTTTCTGTAACAAGGCAAGGGATTGTATCGATTTCACTGTGTGGAAACTAAGACCAGAACAAGAGTGGCTCAACTCAAAGCACCTAATCCATTCAACCGTTCAAAGAAGAAATCAGTGCACATGCAGATGTACAGACTTTTAGCTACAGTCATCAAAAACTAAACTCATATTTTTATCTCAACCTACAGATAACTACAAACATAAAAAACTATGTTTCCACACAGCTTTCTGAACAGGTTTTTACTTAAAACAAGTTAATTTACACAACTCCCCTCCCTGACAGATACAATCACATCTCTTTATGAAGACAAGAGGAGAGCTACTATACAACCAATTTATTAACTAAATATGTAGTGCTTCTAGACACTTCCATCCTATACCACGGAAAGCTGGGTCTGCCCAAGTGGAAGGTAGTGAAGGACATAAACTTACACTATCCTGAAAACATCAACTTGCAATCTGCACTAACATGAACTCTTACAATTTGAACATCTAAAAAGAAAAAATAATAATACAAAATACTCCTTCATGAGCCAAGATTTTGCTGTGTGTTTATGCATTCTTGGTCTCTGAATGTCATTGAGCGCACACGCTGGACCACCACATGGTATGCAGTTCATAAGCAAAGAGATTAGATTCCTTTCCCCTGCAGCTTTACATATGCCAGAGGGTACTTCTTAAGCAAGCAGAGTGCATTAATTCTGCAAACATGTCCACTTGTTCTGTTCAGCACAACAGTACCAAAATATGCATCTAGAGGATGCATCTCTGTTAACAGAAGTAGTAGGAATCCTCTCTCTTGACTTCCTCTGGAGGTGTTTTATTCATGGTTCACTGAAGTGCATGGTAAACTGCAATCATGTGCAGAATGCTACTAAAAAGGCACTTAGAAGGAGCAGAACTAGAAATGTAATGGTAAACAGGATAAATGAAACAAACAGCCAGTTTCCCAGAAGCAAGCAAAAAAAAACAGAACACAACAAGGGAAGACTGACATTCCATTAAACAAGACTAAAATAGAATGAAATAAAAGAGGTACTCAAATTTAGTATCTTGCTTCTCATGCACAGCAATAATGCTTCTCAAATCTACCAGGGTCCATACAATCCAAATAAACAGATTGAATCTGGGCAGAAATTGAGTCTAAAAACAAGAATTCACATTACTTTGAGAGGAGAATCAGCAGAACTGATTATTAACTGCCTCCTACTCTGCTGTGACACAGAAGGTCAAACAACAACATTTCCTTAGCCAAACACAAGAGCCTGAGGTGTGAGGTAGCTGTGACAGACACGCTGGGCTCTCGTTTGTCACACTTCCTAAATACACAGCTATCCTGAAGATACAGCCCCAAGCTGTTGAAGAAAACTGCCTGGTTATCTCAGGTGGATTAACAAGTAATGCAACCTGCATGCTTCCTCCAGTCCCTCCTACATCCATTACTGGATCGATCCCAGCAGAGATCTCCTGCCACAACACAGCAGGAACAAAGCACTGCTCAACCCATTGGGAGTGCGTGAGCCTAGGTTAGTTTGGGATTTACCACTTTACCTCTTAAAAATATATAAAACATAAACACAAAACTCTACAACCCGTAGGAACCCAGGGAAGGGAAAGGAAGGGAGCATTGAGAACACAGCACAAGGCAGGCAGCAGGAGCATCTGCTTTCGGATTCCCAAGAGAGAGGAGGAGGAGAAGAAAAAGAGGTTTCATATCATTAGCTTAGAACGGAAACCACAGGGCAGAATAATGCATTCAGATTTATTGTTTTTTCCCTAAGGTTTAGGAAGTACCCAAGCGTGAGTGGCCTCCAGAAAGACCCAATTTCCTTTGCTTCACCATCAGATCACCAAAATGTAGTTTTTCTGTTATTATGTGAATACCAGGTGCTTCGTGCAGCTACACCCCACTCAAACGCTGGGGTCTCCCATTTTCATGCTAAGCAGGAATAATCTTGTATTATTTTTAAAATAGGAATCACTTGGGGCAAAGAAGGATGCAAAGATACAGTGAAATTATTTTTCAGGTGTTATCTCATTCTGTTCAGGTTCTGCCCCATCTCTCCTACAGGCTAACAGTTTTTTGACTGCTTTTTTCTGTTAGATGACAAAAAAGCAGTAGAAGACTACATGGTCAAGGTCTAGAAGAATACCCCCTTTGGACTGCTTTCTTTTTTCATATATTGATTAAGGGTTCAGGATAAAATTTGCCAAGGAACTCTTCAGCAATAAATTTTCTTTTAGCTGAAAACCAGAAGCATTGAGCTTTAACTGCACAAAAAGGTACTTTTCATAGTCATAAATCAAGTTTGTACAGAAAGCCTCCAACTTTGATGTTACCTAGAAGGGAAAGGGCATTTGTGGGCATTTAATACAGGGCTGTATGGATGGCAGACAGTGAGTGAGGTTCATGTAGGGAGAGGAAAACACCCACCGCTCTGGAAAGCACAGGCAGTGGGGAATGAAGGATAGAGCTCTCCACTTTGCCAGGCCAGTTGTTCTTGTTCTTTCATTTGCAATTACATCCAAACAAGTAAGGATTTGATAAAGGCCAGAGGCTATTCCCAATGCCAAATGGAACTTAATAAAATCAAGACTAATTCACAGATAGCTCTGGCCTATAAATATCAGAAGAACAGCAGAGAACTGAATAAATATTTACAAACTCAGCATAGCTGGTTGGTTTAGTAAAGCATATAGATTTTTTTCCACACAGGGAAGTAAAACTCTAAGCCATATAGATATTTACTTGTTCAGACTGCCTTATTAAAGCAGCAAAAAGCAAAATCACGGCATTAAGCACAAACAAAAGATGGAGAAAGGGTTGACTCCTTTCTTTTGTATATGCATCAAGCACTTTCTGGTTTCCAGCTAATACAGAGACTGAAGAATGTCAGAATGCATTTTGGACAACATAGGAGGAAATTTGCAGAGGGCTCTGAATGTATGTTGAAGCAAAGAGGCCACCTTAAGATTGTGAACCTCAAATCCCAGTGAAAGGTGCAGACTATAAACCAAAACTGCTTAGCTGAATTGCGACTTCAAAATCTCTTGTGTGCATGCACAGATGTGCACACATGTGAGTGGGAGGAGGAAGTAAATTTTGTTTTAATTGAAAATGGGAATCTTAGCAATGATTAAGTCAAGCAGAGTATAGACATGCACTGTGCAAGCTTTCCCCACAGAGCTTTGGCAATGCACCTTGCTCCTGACCTGCAAAATTCCCTGCTATTCCAGTGCTGAACCTCCTGGGCAGAGAGAGAATCACATCAATTTGTCATTGTGGTGATACTGGTTACATGATGAGAACCAATTGCCAATTAGGACAAATATTACTGACTCTCTCTGCAGCTGACCTAAGCAACACTTGAAATCTCATCTCCAGAGGGACAAATTACCACTGACCCTCAAAAAAAACCCTCCCTCTTAAAATACCTGTAAGATTAAAATAGTTGTGTTAATGCAAATTCAGTGGGGAGAGGTCCACATGGGGCAGGGCAAGTGGAATAAGGATGCATTAAATACCTCAAACATGAAAGGTCATGTTTCTCAGAAAGGTATCTCAGAAGTACTAAGTCAGCAAAAAAGTGTTTAAAAAAACCACAACCTTTCACATGTGAGAAATAGTAGTTTTTCCATAAAAGTATTTTAATGAAATGGAAATGTGGTGTGGGGGGGTAGGTAGGGTTGAGCGGGTTAGATTTTGCTCTTAGTCTCCCATCACACAAAGCTTTTTTACTGTATTCTGCCTTCCCCACGGGGCACCAGGTTGGTAGGAAGGCTCAAGTGTTTGTTCAAAAGTCTGGGGAACCTGATCACACATTACAGACAGGAGTGTCTAGGAGCATTTGTTCATGCTACCCAGAAATGACCAAGGTCATACTCTGGAGTCAGAGGGAACAGGAGACAGACCCCAAAATAGCTTTCCCCCTCCTCCCATCAGATTAATTCCTGCTGATGTCGACAGAGTATATTCTCTAGGCAATGAACTGCCTTTTACCCTGCAATCAAAACAAGAGAAGTGGGTACAGAAACAGGACTTACCTTCGAGCCACGCTCATTAAAGATTATCTCTACATCAAGGATTTTGCCAAATTGCTGCAGAAACAAGGGGAAAAAACCATAAAATTATTTTTGGCAATCTGTTTTTCCTACCTTTTAGACCTGGCTTAGTGCAAGATTGATGGTGAGAGTACTTTCATTTCTAGCAAACAGTTAAAGGCACAAAATCCCAGGGATGTGACACAGTTGTCTTGTGTTAAGACATACAGAGTCTTGGTCACAGACACCAGGTTATCACACTGAAGTCTAAAGGAAGAAAAACAATCTTCAGAAGAATTTTAGGGATCTGAAGCAGCTTTTCTTTCCCCCCTTTTAATCTAGACAATTCTTTGTTCCCTTATTCTATCTCAGACATGGTTATATAAGTTCATCTCAGTTACCTCACAACATTTCTCAAATGTAATTCAGCATTTCATCTTCCTTCTGAAATGGCTATCACAAAGAGAAATTTAACAGTAATGTTGTTTTTCTGGAGGGGATTGTCACATAAGACTCTCAACCTGAGGGACTCCAAACTCTAAATGTCCTTTCCTCCCTGTTCTCTTTACTTTCCACAACTCCTAGCCTTTAAAGAAATTGATTTAGAAACCAAGAAAATGTCTAACTCACAATGTTTCTTTTTGTTGGCAGTTTTTGGGGGATTTTTATTTTTGCTTTTTTCAAGAAAAAGACAACAGGCTGTCAATAACCTCTGCGAGTTTATCATGTACAAAGAATTCTGACCTCTGTCTAAGCCTGGAGGCTCCAAGAGTAGCAAGGCCTCATTATTCTGCCTTGTTTCAACAGTTGGTTCTAGAACTTAGCACAGAGCAAATGCAGAAAATAAGAACTACAAGCTAGAAAGGAGATCTTCCACACTGTGTGGAACCATCTGAATAGATTTAAACCAATAATCTATAGGTAAAAGCATTGCTTGATTAGAGGTCTGTCCTATAGAAACATCAAAGTTGTGTTTCCAAACTGGAGGTCAGGTCTCCAGATGGACAGCTCCAAGATCTCATTTTCGGAAGCATATGTACGGAGCAGTCTTCATTCTACACATGCGCGCTGCTCTCACACGAATGCTGTATCTGAGTGTTTTTCGTGATGCATTATTTACAAAGCTTCTATCAACTTTGATCTCACTGGTTGCAGAAGATTTAAGGGCGGTAGCAAATGAAAGAAAGGTCGACAACTAAAGTAAGGATGGTTTCTTGGTTAAGAAAGATGACAAACAGACTCTGGGCACTGGGGTGCACTCTACATCGTCATGGTACTCTCAATATAGTATTTGACTTATTTTTAAATTAGTGCTGCCATTTGGAGTCAAAGGGGTATAATGCTCATTTTGTGGGTCCCCTGCTTGAATAACTCGTGGCTAGATTTGCGAACATGGAACTTAGACAGCAGTGAGCCACAGCGACCCAGAGAAGCTCCAAATATGTGAAGAGAGAAAAAAGTTACCAAATCCCTTGAAAAAGTGTCACAACTGCCTTTAAGCAAACAAAATGCTTCCAACAATTTTAGCTATTGATTCTGTCTGCTTCCATCCTCCATTCTTAGAAACAAGATAGCTGCATTATTTTATAAATGTTGATTCACAGATGTTGGTTTTACTATTCTATTGTTTAAGGACAATACTTGATCTTCTATTCATCCCAAGAACAACTGAATTCACAATATCCCATATTACAAGAGGTTTGAATAAGGCTAATTTAAACATGCATCTTCCTTGAAACCTCAGCATCTCAACTGCTTAAGCTTGATCCATGCTGGATCCTTTTTTGACCACTGCTGTCCCAATCACAGCTAAAACACATTTTCTACTTCAATCCCACAGATCTGTCTGTAAAGGAGATCAGCCCTTGATTGCTTTTTGTTGTCTTTGTTGCATATGGCTTGGGCACTGCCATGAAAGAAATCAGTCATGATTGCTTCCCTAGTACACTGTTTCAGTGTCATTACACAACAGGGACTGAACCAATTTAACAGCTCTCAGTTGCTGAAGGGGTGTCTCTGCTCCATTGTCACCCCTTGTCTAGTCTCACCAGCTTCCTAAAGATGGCCCCAGCTTTCATTCTCACCTGTAGATAAACTGATATAGCTCACCAATCCTGTGAAAAACTAGATCAACAAAAGAAATAAATACAAAGCTTTTGATGATTTACTGATCTGGAGTGACTCAAAGGGTTTGGTGAGCTCTGACAAGCAAGAGAGTAGAAAGTAAGAAAGCAGCATGCTCTGCTTGATAGCATGATCTGCTCCTGTCAGCTGGCTTTCTTTGCCACACATACTGAGACAGGCAGGCTCTCAATAAATGCAAATGCCAGCTTTTCTTTCAGATTCTTAAAAAAAATTAATAAAATCACTATTTTCTACCTTTTGTATCATAGAATGGTTTAGGTTGGAAGATGCCTTAAAGCTCATGTATTTCCAATCTGTCTGCCAGGGGCAGAGACACTTTCCACTAGACCAGACTTCTCAGACCATTGTCCAGCCTGGTCTTGAACACTTCCAGGGATAGGGCATCCACAGCTTCTCTGCACAACTTGTTCCAATGTTTCACCACTCTCACAGTGAAAAATTTCTTCCTGATATCTAATCTAAATCTAAACTCTTCCAGGTTGAAGCCACTACACCTTGTCCTATCATTACATGCCCTTTCTCCAGCTTTCCAGCTTTCATAAAGGTCCACCTTCAGACACTGCTATAAGGTCTCCTCAAAGCCTTCTCTTCTCCTTACTGAACAGAGCCAACTCTTTCAGACTGTCTTCATAGGAGAGGTGCTCATCCTCGTGGCCCTGCTCTGGACCCACTCTAACAGGTCTATGTCCTTCTTGTGCTGAGGATTCCAGAGCTGGACCTGGTACTTCAGGTAGGGTCTCACTGAAAGAGAAAAAACTGTGCAGCTTCTGATGCACAACTATACCTTCTTGTCTTTCCCTTTCTCCAGACTCAACTGGTCCTGGGTTGTTAGGTATTACTGGCTGCCACACTCAACTCCACACACCATACATTTCCCACACCAGTAGCAAGTCCTGTCTTGTGTGCTTAATTTCTTGTGGCTGACAAAATGCTAGTGCTAGTGTTTATTTAATTTTGAATGCAAATAGACTGACCTAGCACCAGAAGAAGCAGCGCTGCCTGCCTGCTCTGGAGATTATGAAGGCATGTCATCTCACAGATTAAATAAGATCACCAAATCCCATGGCTGCAGCAAGCACATGCTTGACATCTACTGCAATGGGCTACATCCATTCATGCAATCTGCCCAGATTTCTTTTCTGCGTAAGAGTTGTGGGTGCTTCATGAGGCAGGAAGAAATGACAGGCTTTAGGAGGGAAGTAGCAGAGACAACAGGGGTTAACTCCTGTGGAAGCGTATCCTGCTCCATGAAATCCTCTAGAAAGAAACATCAGGGCTGGGAGGCAGGAGGATGTGTGTTGACCTCTTCAAGACTCTGTTGCGGCTGCTGCGAAAGCTGTTGTGACAGATTCTAACACCACAGCTCTTGTCCTCACTGCTGCAATGGCTACAGCAGCTCCAGCACAGGAGGCACTTTTGGTTTCTGGTATCTTGCCACAATTTTCAAGAAGAATTAAAGTAGGAAAAAAGAACTAGTTCATTTTAACAGTTTATATCTCCTTCAAAGCTGAATCTAATTTAGTGGGACATAAAAAGGCACTTTGTTCTCTGATGGTACTTAACCTACCAAATGTCAACAGCCTACTGCAAACAATGGAAGTTTTAATAGCTCCTTAGAAAAAGATCACATTTTTTGTATGGAAAATGCTAGGCCATCTAAATACAAGGGTGAACATCAAATGCCCTTATAGTAACCTTCTTTCAATCTTGTATACGAGCATATTTGTATTTTTCATCAGACACAGGATGTGGTGAAATAAAACAAGATCCATGCTTAGGTCATCCATGAAGACTAACCCTCTGATCTCTAACCTTGAAGACACGAATCACTGCTTTCACAGACCTGATTCGTTCACTCAGTGATTACCAAGAACTCCTCACAAGTCCACACACAGCAGCAGTGAAAAAAAAATACCTCAGCAGAGTTCACAGCCTCTGAAAAAGGCTACACATCTCAAACACTTCTCACCATGACTTTAAAAGCTTATTATATGACCAAGAGGCCAGCATCCCTCATCACATCATGTGGTGCAAGAAGCCTCCTCCATTAACTGCTCATACACATGCTCATGGATAGATAATACATACACACACACATCCAGTCATGTTATGGGGCAGGAGCATCTTGTTTGATTCTGGTCTCCATTCCCCAGTAAGACCTCCTATCAGTTTTTAATTATTTTTCCGTAAAGCAGGTGAACACGAATTATCTCCTCTACTAACGGTAGCAGGGGCTCTTGGAAATGAGTTTTAAGAGGCACAAACATATTAACAGTCATCAGCTATGAGCAGAACCTGATTCTCTTGCTTGAACATAATGCACCTTATAGCACATGCAAGAGAATCATGCAAGGAAGAGTATATGGATTTGTATTTCCTTCCACATGAAAGCAGTGGATTTTTTCAGCAGAGGACATAACTACATTACACATAATAACTTTGAGATATCTGGAACCAGTGAGCTTTTGCCTTCCAAGGGACTGACAGTTTGATAGGGCCCTTCTTGTATGCTCTGTTCCAGCTGACCCTACCTTTCAAAACTAGCTCCAAAACGTGTCAGGCAAGTAACCCTAAAGATGCAAACAACAAGGTGAATTCCCTAGACATCAGAGTAACAAAAGGCAACATGAACAACTATTAAACAATCTCACATCCCTACAAGAAAACTCTACTCATCAGCAGCTTTACACTGGACCTACAAAATTCATTTAGAGACAAATGCAGTGAACTAGCTAGTGAAGATGCCAAACAGCTCACTCTCAAAGACAACTGAAATTTCAGCTAACTTTCTATGCAGGAAATCATTTCAGGTCCTCAGGCTTAAGGTGCATGAGCAAAAGCATTTCATATACAGTCTAGGTCCATGCTGTAGAGGGAGTCCTTAGCCTAGCTGCCAGCTCCGCGGGATGTACTTTCATCTGAGAGCAGCTGTCTCCATTGTAGCATGTATCAGTGCTTAGCTGTGGCACCATAGGGTCTGCCAGAGCTACACTACCAGTACAGGAGCTTCTCCACCTAAAGCTGGGTTACACCTCTCCAGGACAGTGAAGACAACCCTGCTACAAAAAAAACCTGTTCAGCCAAGCAACACCAGTGTGCTTTCCTGACAGGAAGATGGAAGCATCAAGGACTTTTAAACCAAAGTACTATTATAGTTTACCAGCTGAAAAGAAGAGTAAACACGTACCAAGAACCAACAATCCCTTATTAGGGCTGATCTGTTGCCCAATAGTATTTTTTCTAAGAAACCAGACATTAAACGGACATCACACAAAGAGTACAATCCTGTTTTCAAACAGGATTTACAGATCACAGCTATCTCAGTAAACAAAGAGATGAGGGACAAAGTTTCTCAGTCATTTGTTATCCTTCAACTTACAAAGATCTTTACTCCAAACAGTAAGCCAGGAGTAAACAGTACCACAGGGCACCATTCCAGAGATCTTAACACCACGCCAGCTTACAATTCTACACCTTCTGGCTCCTTGTGCCATCCACAGAGGTGCAACAGCACAATAACCTGGTACTGCTGCCACCAAGAAGGTACTCGGACCCATGACTTTAATGCAATTACATCCAGCTACAGCACAGCACTGCTTCCCAAATGACAGTCAGACCACTCTCACTGCAAACTGTTCCAGCAGCTCATACTGAAAATCCAAATAAAGTTACTAAGAGCTGCAGCAGCACAAGTACCCCCAGCACAGAAGTACCATGGTCTCCAGCACAGCTCTGCAGACAACGGAGGATGTTCAAAGCAGCGCTGAGAGCACAAGTCACTTGTAAAAGGTGACTCCAGAAATCTCACTGGTGAAACACATTAGAATAAAAAGGAGTGCCTCTTCTAACTCTAACTAAAGTCAGCAGGAAAAGTCCTGCCCTGCAACAGGGCTGAAGCTCTCTCTTTCTCTCACTACAGGATGATCCAACTGTCATGAAGAGACCACCCTGCATCATGTCTGTTTTCCAGTACTAGCACATAGGACTTGTTACATGTGATCAGTGGTCAATACTGCTTGGACATGAAAGATCTAAAATACATCTTGATGTCCACAAACATGACTTTTCCCTTCAGATGTCCATCTCATTTAGGAAGCATAGTCCATTTTAGCAACTTCCCTACTGTTCTACTTCAGACTTCAAAGCATCAGCACTGCAGGTCAGAGCTTTTTGGTCTATTGCATTATTTATCTACTTATCTCAATGCCTAATGAGTAGTTTTCTGATACTGTCAATACTTGTGCATCATTAATTGCTTGCATATTTATATATTTTTATTGGCAAATACAGAGTTACAGTTCTGCCAAATTCTTTGTGAGGAAGAGTTGTATTCTAGTTTGTTTTTGCTCTAGCCTCAAACTATACGTTCATAGAGGTGTTTTGCACTCCTGACACAGGAATGAAGCTGGATGAGAAACTACACCCACTGAGATATTTTAGGCAGAGCAAAGTGGCAAAATGTCTCCCCAGAGGCTGAGATCTGAAGGCTACAAGAGCTTCCAAATATATCAGAGTTCCCAGAGTTGTGCTGCTTGGGTTTTCTATCACAAACATACACCATAAAGGATCTTGCAGCAGAGATATGAATTATGTTTAGAGAAAGTATAACATTACCTGCCTTAAAATTCAGTGTTAAAAATAGAATGGTATCTACCATTTTCACCAGATAGCAATAATAATAGATTATTACTGCATTCGCTGATAACACACTAAAATCCTTTATCAACTGGACTGGCGATGTTCCCATCAGAAGCAGTTAACAGGCTACAACTAATAGTCACGGAGTGAGCATGTTGTTAATACACCGTACTGTGCTATCCTCACCTTCATCTGCAGTCGTCATCAACATAGTACTTATTTTTACCTTCCACTACCTCAGTTTTTTTAAAATAGTTGAAGATTCTTTAGCAAAGAGCATTTCACCACATTAATGCTAAGATGTCAATTCTGACTCCTCATACTGCTGCTCTCAAAAACAAGGTTAAGAGGGATTTAGTGCGTGGATACCTGTATGAACTACCAAAACAATCCACTTAGCTTGATTTTGTGGAGGCAATTAATGATGCACCTTGAGAGCAGATGGGTTTTCCTCTATTTGCAGGCAAGTCCAATCCAGCCTCCATCTTCCCCAGGAGCCTCTGAAGTCCAGAACTGACCAGAGCATCACAGCCAATTTTATACTGTGAGGAAAAGTGCTTCTCGAAGGCTGCTGAAGCTATCAACCACGAGATAACAAGCACAGACACTAACATAAACCCTACACAGTCCAGTAAGGAAGAGAACAGCCTAACAGCAGTTCAAGAGACGACTACTACCATCATATCAGAGTTCTTACACTAGCCAAATAATGTCCCTCAGAAATTGGATAATAAGATTTTGAAGAGTTGTTAACTTATTTCTAACACTGAGGGCAACTCCTCTACTCCCCGGTAAGTTAGTCATTTAGGCTAATTTAAATAATAGAACAAGTATTCTTCTTTTATTTCAAGGTTAATTGTGTTAAATCTCAGCTTCCAACTGGAAAATCTTATTATGACTGTAAACAAGACCTGAAACCCCTATTATTAGGCATCATCCATGCTTAAGAACCTGTACAGAACAGACTTGTCATCTCCAATCTCTCTTTAATGAATAAATCATGTACCCAGCACTTTAGTTAAAAAAGCCAATCATCTTCCAAGTGCTAGACTTTTTCGGGATCCTAAACTGATCCCAGAATTGTACAGAATTATGCAGTGCCAGTCTTTTCAACTTTGAACATGAGCAGGATTGCATCACTCCTCCAATCTGATACCTTCCTTTGCATTGCTGGAGGAAATCTCTTCAGCAATTACTCTTCTAAATTTGTGTTTTCCAAAGAAAATTTCCTATCCTACAAGCAGAGCCCAGTTCTCACATGCTCAGGAGTCTGCACTAAGCTGCATCAAACATGCTTTCATTGTATTTGTTGCTGGTTAACCAGGAATTTCAAGTGATCCTCTAACAGTAACTTCATCTTTTCCTTTCCTCCTCTTCATTTTTTAACACGAACCTTACTGGCAGATTTTTAATATTACTGTCTCCGTGGGCTGATAGAGATACTGAATAGGACTGTGGTTGAACAGATCCCTGGGGAAATTGCACCAGAAACAATCCTGATTGCTGATGTCTCCCTAATAACTCCTTTTAAAATTATTCTCTATCATTGGAGGTGTTTTTAATCCCTTTAATGTGTGTTGTGTTTATTTAAGTATTCCTTTTCTTATAAATCAAATTGGGTCATTTGGACAAATTCAATTGGTTAAGCAACGTTCAACTGTATCATTATTGCTTTGTACAATCTTGACAAAATCGACAAGACATAATTTGTCAGAGAAGTATATTACCTCGTACAAAGTCACACTGAGTTGACATTAAACTGCTTCTTCAGATTCTAATGTTTTTTAAAACGTTCCAAAATTACTTTTATTTAGGGTCAACATACAAATAATTGTCTGTAGCTCTTTGGGTCTTCTCTTCCAATTTTTCAATAGTGAATCCTGGTGGGCAGCTCCCCTAGCTTAAAAAAACTGGATAAAAATTAACATCAATGAATAAAAGAGCTCTTTGCTTTGTCTATTATCTTTAGACATTATCTTATCTAGATCTGATAGTTTTTAAATATTAGTGAGCACCACCTCATTTTCCTTTGCTATAAATTACATAAAAAACCGGATGTGGTACAAATACCTCCTGTTACATCATAAACACAAGCTGGAGTTTTTGGTTGTTTTATCCACCTGTTTTTTTAGTTTTGTTTGTTGGGGTTTTTTTTTCCCAAATCACACAAATATTTCGTAATTTTATACTGGGTCTTCTATCTTACCTTTTTGCATGTCTTCTCTACTTCAACCGTATCTTCACAATTAGTGCATTTCCTTTCTCACCTGCCTCTTTGTTCAATTTTGCAATTATGTTCTCTGCCATTTTACTTCCTCCTCCTCCCTGCCTAATGCACAGAATGCTTTCTGGTTTATCAACACAGTTTCACTGATTGTGGAATCATGGGTTTTTGGTCATCAGTATGATTTTGTTGAATACTTTATAGCTTCCATTAACATCACCCTTTTAAAAGTAACTTTCCATGCAGTTACCCTGTTAATTGTTTAAACTTGAAGAAACAGAGTCTTCTAAAGCTTCTTGCATTAATGCTTGATGCCATATTCTGTTTGCACTAAGTAAATACAGACAAATAACAACCAGTGGTACCTAGGCAACTGTGGGATTTCATGTCAGCTATTAACTCTTCTATATCTCTTGAACAAGGTCAGCTATTGATTTATTCCATAGTGGGTGCAGGGTTGTATGCATTAAAAAATTACCTATTTCTTCTAGAAGCTTTTTGGAAGTCTTTTTATTGGCATTGTGAAATGTCAAGTAAATACTACCTGTTTTAAGCAGCCTATGTGCCTCCCTGTAAGAAGCATATACATAAGGAAATGTTTCCTGAGGATATCTCATGGAACTGTTAGAAATACACAATACATGGGAGATGGCTGGAAACCCTAATAACTTGAGTTTGTCAGGAAATCCTTACATCTGCAGCCTTCAAATTGTGAAGGTTTAGAAAGCATTATGTAATATCCATTTAATCACACATGGGGCAACATGTTTGAAGTCCACCTCTACTCAAGTCTGGACAAAAGCATCAGCTAACATTCTGTGCCCCAGGACTGGGCTGACCTCTCCCATGCAGCTCCATCCTCAGGGGGTTATTTAGTGCCTCCCTACCATCACATTTATTTCTCCCTCCATGGCTTTGCTGTCTATACAATTCCTCTCTTTGTACAGTAGCTTGGGAAAATCACTCCAGGCAAGGATTTTGAGTCTTTCAAACATGACACTGAGGAGATGTGACCTGACACACAGAAGGGAAAGGGAGAAGATGGGGGTTACAAGCTAGCCAAAGCTGAAGACTCAGACAACCATATAGGAGGAAGGGTAGGTTTCAGTGAGTCACCCAAGGGAAAGCATTCCGATCCTGAAAAAGAAATAGGAGCAAGGAGGATTCAGAAAGAAGTGTACTCCCTGCTTGAGGCTCTGAGCATGCTGAGAGAAGCAATCGTGAGATAAAAAGGGAGATCTGTGAGAACCATTGATTATTTCCTTGGCCAAGAAGCAAAGTTCTCCATTAAAAGAAAATGGCATGTGTTTTTTGGGTTTTTTTTAATACGTCCCAAAAGAGAAAATCCTCTTCTGCTGGGCATACATCTCAACAAGCACAAGGCCAGGAGAACTAATAAAAGGTTTTATAGGGAATATACCACTTACCCCAGTTAATATCTTATCACTGTGCTGCAACTCAAGACAATGTTTAGAGAAAAAATAAACAAACATCAAATAATTTGGGGAACAACTGAAACCAACTCATATGGCTTATTTTTCCACCCCTTCTATGGGCAACCATTTGAGCACTATTTGTGCCCCAAAAAAAGGATCAGAAACCTTAATGTAAGTAGTTAGACTGCATTTCCTGCAAGTCTTTACCCAGGACAGCAGTTTATTCACATGGCCTAGGTGTTCTCATCTGCAGAGGGACAGGGATGTTCCTCTCATTTCCATTTCATCCCCCACATCAGGAGCACAAGGACGAACATAATCAAGGTGAACAAAAACAAAAGCGGCCAGTCCCCAAACCAAGCAAGCACTGGCCTCAAGGGAAAGGGGCAGCAGCAGCAACAGGGAACAGTTTATGTAAGCAATGCAGCTCCCAGGAGAGGTGAGCAGTAGTAGCACAGAGAAGGACGTGCTAAATACAGATTGTAGCAGGTGGTCCAAGAACTGGATGTGATTTCAGCAACCAGTTTATCCAAACCGGACGGAACTGCCAACCGCACAGCCCTGCAACTGCAAAAAGCAAGCTAAAAACCACAAAAAACAGGTGACTGAGAAGATTCAGCAATCACAAATTGCCAGGAGATGGCCAGAAACTGGCTACATCTTTTCTGTACCCCCTGCTCAGGTAGTTGCAGACAACAAAAATATCCCCCCTCTGTCTTCTCTGAGCTGAGCTGAAAAGGCCCAGGTCTTAGACTCTGCTTATACGCCATATTCTACAGCCCCTGACTATATTAACAGGCCCTGCTGGGCTGGCTCCAGCATTTAATTTAGGTGTCCTGGAAAGTCCAAGTTGGACACAATATTCCAGATGTCATTCAACAACTGCGGAAGATAGGGGGCATCATTTTCCTGCCTGTTGGCTACACTCACTGTCACAGACCAGGATACGGCACAAGGGTACAGTGCTGCTTGAGCTCGGTCTGTTATCTACCAGAAGACCCAGATATTTCACTGCAGAGTATCCTTCTAGACAGCCAGTCCCCAGCCTGTGCTGCTGTAGGGGTTATACCCTCACAGATGGAAGCCTTCAAACTTGCTCGTGGTAAATAATTTAAGACTTCTGTCAGATAATTTCTCCAGCCTGGACAGGTCCCTCTGAATAGCACTCCAGCCCCTTCGCATTTTGACCATTCTTCTTCATTCAGTCTCATCTGCAAAATAGCTTCTCATGGACACAAAAAGTTTCAGGAACAAAAAATAAAGTTTTCTCACAACACATAGCATTCAGAACTCTTGCTGAAGACCATCAGTCGAATTTTTAACATTTCTGCACACTCTGTACTGCCCAAGCTATGGACAGTACAGATAAGCCAAATTCCTTCATTTATAGAAGTCGAAACTAGAAGTCCTTGACACATTTACATCCTGTATCATTACCCTCCATGTGAGAGTGAGTATATGCATACACACACTGCTGAGAGATGGCTCAAGAAATGCAAAAACTCAAACAAGAATGCAGCAAAATTGTGGAGGAGCAACTGGCTATGCAGTTAGGATTAATGTGCACACTCAGAGTCTAAGAGGAACATCAGCTTTGGTTTTTTGTGACTTGATTTCTCTGAAGTGCATCTTAAACAGGTAGCAACATTTAACGTATGTTAAATTTATAAAGAGTGAGAAATATTTCTGAAGACATTAAAACATACCATCATATCAACAAGTCAAGGAAACCTGATGATGACATATGAATAAATTAATTGGAAGATTGTGTCATGAAGCAAGCACTCAACTTATTTATCTCTGTGTCCACATGGAATGAGTTGCCACTTACAGCCATGTGAACAAACTCTCCCTTAAAGAGCTTATAAATTGAGAGTGATTAATTGCATACAGAGCATTTAAGGAAGACAAGCTATTTGGTCAAAAGAAACAATGTATATCATACACAATGTAAAATACCATCCGGCTTGCACTAGCTTTTCCACATGCAATAGCTAGATGGCCAATTCCTTGCAGCAATTTTTCACCACAGACATGGATCACAACAAAAGACATAAATATTTCAACAAGTTTCTAAGCAACTGAAAAACAGTGCTTCACATGAGATACATTAAGTCTATGTTTAAATCTACTCTCTACTCTGAAATAAAGTGAAGTTTTAGGGTTTTGTGGATTTTTTTCCCCCTAAAGCACTTGTTAATTACACTCAACACCTTAATAGGAACAACGCAGTTATAGTTGATGCAAACACAACCATTTGTCCTAGTCCTGCAAATATTTTACAGTGCACTGACTAAATTGAGGGGAAAGGTCTTTCCCTCATGTGAATATCACTAGCAGTACATGTACCAGCTGTGGGGAAGGAGAATCTGCTGTGCCTTAAAAGGTGCTGGTAACTTACCCCAAACATCTGCCGCAGGTCAGGATCTCGAAAGCGGAAAGGAATGTTAGACACATGAAGTCGTTTTGGAGTGGATTTGCTCTCAGTATTCTCACTGCTCTGTGTCTGTGATTGCTGTCCATCTGTCTGTGCCCCTCCTTCTGTCTGCTGAAATCAGAAAGACAAAAGTGTGTGCATTAATAGAAACCTCAGAAATTCCTTCCACGTGCTTTGTATCTTAGGTATCGGCACTACAGTTGTGACTGCAGTATCTGAGCACTTGACAATCATTTTGATAAAGCAGATATGATGGATGTAAATTGGAAGAGGGGAGATTCAGGCTGCATATAAGAGGGAAATTCTTTGCTGTGAGGGTGGTGAGACACTTAAGCAGGTTGCCCAGAGGGGTTGTGGATGCCCCCTCAATCCCTGGAGGTGTTTGGGGCCAGACTGGACAGAGCATTGGGCAGCCTGTTCTGGTGAGAGGTGTTCCTGCTGGTGGCAGGGGGGTTGGAACTTTATGATTTTTAAGGTCCCTTCCAACACAAACTGTTCTATGATTCTATGAAATAATGTTTAACAATTGATCTGGTATTCTTCCCCTCCCTATCCATGAGTAAACATCAATGAGATCTCAGCCTCCCTCCCCTCAGATCCCCTTTTAGCTTACTTAATAAGTT
Organism: Turnix velox; assembly: GCA_013400935.1. Classification (NCBI taxonomy): domain Eukaryota; kingdom Metazoa; phylum Chordata; class Aves; order Charadriiformes; family Turnicidae; genus Turnix; species Turnix velox. The sequence goes on along the minus strand of VZTY01030238.1, from coordinate 109,111 downwards.
TGTCTTTGTTTTTCTAAGCTGCTTCTCTTCCCCCCCCATTCCTTCTCACTTCAGCTGCCATCATACGAAAGCTCTAATGAAGAGGCAGATCTTTCATATCCTGAAGCTGGGAGGTAGTACCGCCACTATAGTCTCACGTGGCAGGATGTTCATGCAATCATCAAAATTCCACAGCTGAATTCCCCAGCTCTTCACTGGGCCAATACCAGAAATGCACCTCAGGCAAAACAGCATCTGCTCTGTCAAGCTCTCTTCAGAGAAACATTACCCCAAAAGACGGTCTATAATTAAATGGTAAAATACATATAGGAACAGCTTATGGATGTCTTTGATCAGCTTTTCTCATACATTTAAAAGTCAGCCCAGGGACAGGAAACAGACATTACCACTGCAGGATTTATAAATATTCCAAGTACTACTTTTTGCTACCAGTTCCATAGCTATAACAATTTGTTCCAGCATTCCCAAGCACTGACAGGTACAGCAAAGCCAGGTCAAGCTGTGGGCACTGTGCCCAGAGAAAGTAGAGCAAGGAAGGCAAAGGAGTAAAGGAGACCAATGTGCCAGAGCAGGGACCTACGGCATGATGAGAAAACAGTGTTTCTATACCAAACAGGAAAGAAATCTCAGGGTAGCTGCCCACATTGACCCCCACCAACCACTGACTGGCCCTGTTAGACTGTCCTGCACATCATTCAATACACAATATTCCATGACCATTTGAAAGAAGTGCATCTCCACAGATTAACTAAACTGGAAATATCTGCTTCTGACCAGTCTCCTACAGACATGACCTTGAAATTGTATATTCATTATAAAGCACTAACAAGAGCAAAAAACCAGTAAGCACTGAGGTCTTGCCATACGAAGCAAAGCTTTCCTTTTTTTTTTTTAACTCTCCATTAGTGGTGCATGGATAGCATAAAATATATCCGATCTGGGTAATATGATTTAACCTGTGATAGGATGAACAAACTCCCTGCATGTATTTCTACTCCCAAGAGCTGCACAAGTCCCAGGAGAAGCCTAACATTTTATTTGTCTAAGTCACATCCATCCTCCAAACATCAGTTTGATCTGATCTGAAACGATGCTTCCCCCTCTTCAAGTTCCTCCTCCTCTTCTATCTCACCTTTATGACAAAATCCATCTTCAAACATACAGAGAGTGCACCCTAGGGGAAGAATCAAAGAATCAATGCAGCTAGCTTATGATTAAATCACACTATGCTACTTGGTGGTTTTATGTTTATAACTCCATCATAGTCCTTTGCTCCTCAGGGCAAATCTATCTAAAAACAAAACACAGGGATAGCCCATCTATCATTGCCACACACAAAGCATGCAAGTGAGTGCTCTAAAGTGACTCCCCAAAATCATCAACACTTCTAAAAAGGGATCTCTACAATCCTGTTTAATATCTTCATCAGTTATAAAGACAGTGGCATTGAGTGCACACTCCGCTAGTTTGCTGATGACAGCGAGCTGAGTGGTGCAGTTGCAGACCAGAGGGATAGGATGTTATCCAGAGAGACCTGGACCAGCTGGAGAGGTAAGCCTGTCCAAACCTCATGACTGTTCAAGAAGAACAAGTGCAAGGTGCTACACTTGGGTTGGGCCAATCCTCATTACCAAAACAGACTGGGAGGTGATCTGTGGAAAAGGACTTGGAAGTCTTGGTGAATGAAAAGCTGGAAGTCAGTCAACAGTGTACGCTTGCAGCCCAGAAAGCCAACTGTATCCTGAGCTGCATCAGCAAAGCTATGGCCAGCAGATTAAGAGAGGCAATTCCGCCCCTTTAGTCTGCTCTTGTGAGACCCCACCTAGAGTACTGCATCTAGTTCTGGAGACCTCCACACAAGCAGGACATGGAACTATTGGAGATGGTCCAGAGGAAGGCCACAAAAGATGATGTGAAGGCTGGAACACCACTCTTACGAAACAGGCTGAGAGAGATGGGGCTGTTCAGTCTGGAGAAGGCTGAAGGGAGACCTCATAGTGGCCTAACAAGTACCTGAAAGGGGCCTACAGAAGGGAAGGGACTATTTGGTAGAGCATGTAGTTATAAGATGAAAGGTAACAGTTTTAAATTAGAGTAGGGTATGTCTAGGTTAGGCATTAGGAAAAAGGTTTTCACCATGAGATGAGTGAGGCACTGGAGCAAGTTGCCCAGAGAGGTGGGAGAGGCTCCATCCCTGGAGACATTCAAGGCCAGGTTTGATGAGGCTCTAAGCAACATGATCAAGTTCAGCACATCCCCAATTACTGCAGGGGCATTGGACTAGATAGCCTTTGAAGGTCCCTTCCACCCCTATGATTCCCTGAATCCATCTTGGAGTCCAGCTCGAGCAATTCATGTTTTCTTTTGAATTGCATGAAACTGGCAATTGGGCAAACACCTATGCACACAGCTGCATCTTTAAAGACAGACACACACTAACACATTCCCTGCAGTGCGAATGAAGGAAGACTCTGAATAGTGAAAACAAAAATGTTTTAGTCTTTAAATTCAAATACAGATTGCACAGGACTGGATCTGCTGCTTCCACAGGAGAGGAAGCCAGGAAGCCATTTGCACTCTTCTCCCATCCATTTGTTCACAGGCAGAGGGCAGAACTCCTTTCTTATTAAGGGTGCAATGTATCATGTACTGTGGCCTGCTCAAAAACGCCCACAGCTGCTGCTGCATATGGCAGGGAGCTGCTGCCACACAGGAGTCATTTTGCACGTGTGATGGGAACAGTAAGACAAAGGCTTCAAAGAGGAGAAACAATAAAAGGGACAGGGAATCTTAGTCCACTCTTTCTGATTACACTAAGAGTCCTCAAATGCTCTTCAGGCTTTCACATATCCTCATTTTTTGGCAGTAGTTTAAGATTAAATGTCTTTTCACTAGAGATGCTGCAGCACCCTCATTTCTTATGTCCATGGCCCTGAGGTAAGATCTGAACTTTCAGCTGCTGTAACTAGTGCAATACATTTGTCTACTGCCACACATTCAGCTACAATATAAATGAAAGAAATAGCCTTCTCAGATCTTGCCTTTTTTTTTTTCTTCCTTTTTATAATTATTTCTTGTCTTAATTCATTAGGAAGGAGATGAAAGGAAGGGCCTCGAGCCTGTTCTCAGGCAGCACACAATGGAGACTGGCATGAGTACTACCCTGACCAAGCTGGACAATAAAAGCCTACATTTCACTGTGTGCCCACTCCCCACACTAAGTTTCAGCAAGTCAACGTTTCAGAGCAAAGAATCAACTCTCTCCTTTACAGACAATAACTCAGGTTAGAGAGGTGCAAGTACATGTTCCCTGGGTCTCAATATCTGTCATCAAGCAACACAAGAGACATGCTGTGGCAAAGATCCTGCATTGGAAACAGTGCTGGACCCACCTTAGCTTCTCAGCACAGTCTGCAAGACATACACTTACAGAGGTGATAATGTCATCCATGTCCACACATGCAGCCTTTGAGCACTGTTCAAGGTCACTGAGAAACGCATCAGAGTTCAGGACACGTGCAATATGTCCTTCACTTTTAACTACTTGCTGCCTGTGCTTCTAAGCAAGAGGCAGCTAGAAAGAGAAGTGTGGCTGTTTGGGTGGAACTCTACAACTCTCTTCCCACCCTCAACTAGACTCCTCTATCCTAAAGCAACTGGTGAACAAGAAATTGCTGAAGGTTTTTCCTTGGTGGGATGGAGGTAGGAGCTCCAGTACCATCCGAGCTCCAAAATCTCCATTTGCAAAGACAGACAGAGGGCTACCTCCCTGAAAGCCAGAAAAACACCAATGCAGCAGGCCAGCACAGAGAATATTAATACCCAGCACATTCTGTTTCCATCTCCCACTTGCTTCTGGAACTGGAACAGATTCAGGTCCAAGCTATAGAAAAGCAAAAAACAACCTCCTGTCCTCTCTCTCAGAAAGCAGGCAGTCCAAAATGTTGTGAATCATAATGAGGAGGTTAAGAGCCATAAATCACTGCAAAGAAAATATTTACAAAATACAAACTGTAACTAATAACTATATTTAAAAGGGGACTTGGGTGGCTTACTAGAGCTGGGAGGCAGACTGTGTTCACCCCCTTTGTTTGTATCCACCACTTGTGAAACTGTGTGGAGGCAAGACTGGAAGCTATGACTGGCAGAAGGCAATCTTTCCATTGCAAAGGAGAGTGGAGACAATGTAAGAAGACCTCTGCAACTTCTCATGAAGAACCTGCATCAAAACATTCAACCACCCACCAATTAACAGATACTCACTGAGCAGGTCTGGCAGAAATACAAGCGAAAAATTAGGCACTAGGTGTAAATCTGCTCTTCACACTCTACCAGAATAGGACTGGGGTCCTACATCCAAGAGAAAAGACCGTGGGAATTTCTGCTGCTTAGACTGTGCCTGTTTAGCAGATGAAGACTGCAGAGCTGATAATCAATTTTCAACAGCAATAAATAAAATTTTAAAATTATATCCATGCACTTGAATTTTCAGAGATTCCAGTAGTTGCATGTTGAAAAAGAACAAAACACAAATAACACCACAGGCACAATTAACAATTAATTTTCAATATAGTCCCATCAGTTCAGGGTTGTTTTTTATGATTGTTAGTTACTTGTTTTCAGACACACTGAAACTATTCTGTTTACTTTCCCCATGAAAGATGTACTCCACCTGAAGCAAGAATACAAACCTGATATAGAAAAGTTCATAGGAAGTTTTGCTACCTATCCTGCATAATGATGATCTCTCTGATGTGTCAGGCAAAATTTCCCATGCAACAATGTTAAAAATTACTTTGTTTCTCTGAGATCTTCTTTTCCTAGGATTTTCTTTTAATTTTCTTCTTGTTGTTGAAGAGGTAAAACAAAGTCCCCTGAAAGCCCTGCTCTGATGGTCTCAATGCCAAACCCTTTGTGAGCTGTTCCAGCCCATTCCTCACAAAACAGAGATGCCCTGATTAGGCGAAGGAGGTCACAAGACTTCCTGAGATAGTGTTCACCCCAGTCACCATTCCATTGAGAGTGGTAGTACAGTAGCCACACAATGACAGACTGACACCTGTCTATGCTGCTATCCTCCTCTTGCCAGCAACCAAATAGAGCATCTGTGTAAGAACATAAGAACAAGATAAATACTCAATTATGTCCCTCCTGCAGAGGGCCTACCAGACTCCAAGAAACTGAGCCAATTCACATGTTTGTAGATTCATGGCCAGTGACCAGCTATCACCCATGAAATGGTTTCATGATTTTTTTTTGAGCCTGTTTATACTCTTAACTTCCAAAGAATTCCACAGACAGGAGTTTCACACCTAAATTCTTCATCATATGTAAAGTGCAAGAAACAAACCTCTGTGGCTTTCAATATGTGCCACTCTATTTCCTACATGCATACTAGTAACTAAATGGGAAAGTTCCCTATTTTATATCCCATACCATTCAAAATTTTACATACTACTTGCATGCTTTCATTCCTGTCAGCTCTTTTTCTACATGAAGACTTTATTTCTTCTCAAAAAGAACTTGCTACATAACTTTCGTCATCATTTTTATCCTTCCCTGTACTACTTCTACATATGCTAACCTTTGAGAAGTATGCAGAAGTACCACAGCTGTATACTCTTAACAGAATTATACTTGCTGATTTATTTGTTTTCTCTTTCAAAATAATTTTCAAACCTTCCTCACTAAACAAAAGTCTGCCTCATACTCAAAATAATAATCTGTTTCATACTCAAAGCAAATTCCTGATGTTAAATGCCAGAGTTCTCTACCTCAAGAGAGCAATTACCAAGATGAAGTAGCCAAACAATCACCAGTTAACTGCTCACTTGATGCTGGCTCTTCCTCATGTCTACCTGCTCAGGAGTATCAAGAGATAAGTGAGGATATCCATTAAACATATTCTTCACCTGAGCACACACCTCACATGAGCAATTGCTTTAATTACTAAAGTAATGAAAAATAATTACAGAGAAAAATTCTGCTATCTCAGATTAGGCAAGAAATACCCAAGGGAAAGCCATCACCGCAACATCGTCCAATGTGTTACAAAGTCAGCTAAAGAATCCTTGGTGCTGTTGGCTTCCCTCTTTCCAAGTTCTTGCTAAATCTATCGGCTACAGACAGATGATCCAGCAACTTCTCTAAGTTGCTTCTTGACACCATATTCAGGAGTGCCTTAGATGTGTCTCCTCTAAGAAATCACAAAGTTAACATCCATATATGGTATAGCAGGTGAGTTAAATACATTTCAGCATGGCACATCAAGAAACCAAGAGACACAATGATCTGTAGTTAAATAATGCTTTATCTTGGTTCATGACAATGTAACACCAGGGCAACAGCACCTGCCATTTTCACACAAAGTAATTTACATAAACTTATTCCTCTACTTCTGTACTGCCAGCTGCATTCCTTAATTTATACAGACACACAAATTCTTCCCTCTGACATTAACAAGAGAAATGAGCTGAACAATCAGCTCACAATATTAAGTGCAATGCATTCACTACCAACTAAGCTTTTTTAGTTCAGCAGATGATTAATCTTCCCCTCTGCGGGTAGAGCACCAGGAGATGCAGCAAGCTGACAATTGCTCTCGGCTTCTAGCCATGCACTCCATACACTCACCTTGCAACAACAGCATTCACTGGATCCCTCCAAGAGCTGCTCTAATTCATTAACCCAGCAAAAGAATTGGACAGCTTTCTGCCAGGTCAGTGAATTAAAGTGGCTCATGTAAGGAATGCCAGAGCCAGTAAATAGGAGTGGGAGTTTGTGCTTAGAGCCAGATCTCTCTTTTCTGACAGCAGTGAATCTTTAGATAAGCTCAGCTGCCAGAGGTACTGCAGCCTAATTAGCATCTCCACTTGCAGCTATCTGTGCTGGGCATCTCCCTCAGGGATAAGTGCACTGATATAAACCAGGAAGGGGGAAGAAACCAGGCGACCTACCACCATAAGAAGTGAAATGCAAAGTGTCAACAGTTTAAGAGACAGGCTGCAACAGGCAGATCGAGTAGGCCAAATATGGTCTGGTACCTCAGACTATTTTTAATCCAGGTCTTTCAGCTGTGCTTTGGGACAGTATCAAGAGAAAGGACAGATGCTTGGAGATGAAGACCCACATGCCAGACAAGAAACAAAGCCCCATAGTTGAGACTTGATCCTAAAATAAAAAGATCCTAAAATATCAAGCTATTTGCATTACACCATCTATTGTGCCAATTTCTTTTCCATGACCTTGCTCCAAGAGCTCTGAATGTTTTCCACCACACTCAGATCTCCAGAAACAAGCTCATCCTTAGTTGATGACACCAACCAGTCATGCCTCTTTGCTCAGGGCTTTTAGGCTGCATAAGACAAAGCCTTTGATTCTAAAAGTTAATTTTACTTAAGCTCACTGTTGGTGTTTGACCTCATGCTTCCAGATCACTGTCTATTAATTCAGCTGCACTAATCACAAATCATTCCATCTGATTTGCCTGTCAGAATCTGCCAAGTTTCTATGAAAGGTGGTCCCATCTAGTCTGTTAGGAACCTTGATACAGGCCCCAATTTATTGCTGCATGTCATCTTTCCAATCAGATGAAAATCTCCTCTCCGTGAAGTACTTCTAAGTGACCTCGTGTTCTCTGTTACTTTTGCAATTCTTAAAGACTACCAGCCTGAAAAGCAGGAAATCCCCACCATCTGAGCACATCTTTCACTATCTTGGTCTGTTGTGCCAACTGGACCAAGCACAGGCTTTGTTCTTACAAACAAGAAGAAAACTTCTCTGTCTGGCTAAAGGAATTTTCTGCATAATCCCGTGCAACCACAGGCTTCAAATCAGCAGCTAAAAATTCTGCCGGCTGTTCGGTCAGGGGTATCACCTTCACATACGACACCAGTTGCGCTTGTCAGTTGCAATGGTGGGAGAGAAGGATCACATATCACCCACAGCAACTTTTGTTTGAGCAAGACAACAAAATGGCAAAAGGAAAAGATCCCTTAAAGCATAGCAGCCTAGTCCAACATGGATTGAACATGTATGTCAAACAATAAGCAGTGTACATGATGAATAAGATGCTTGATATTAGCTGTAGATGTTCAAGGTGAAATAAACAGCCTGTTCTCATGTATTTTAACAGCATACTTGTGCTTGAGTAACTATTGAGCCTTCTTCCTTCCCCTAGTTCCTACACCATTAATCAGCATAGTAAGAAGGAAAAAAAGTAACAAGCAATTGCATCCCAAAGGCATACCACAGAATCAAAATAGCTTTACAAAGAAGTCCTAGACTAAAAGATAAAGGGACACATAATATCCAGGACCTCATACATGCTGAAGTCCAGAATGTGAAAAGCCCTTGGCTGAGGTGGCTTCCCCCTCCCTCTAGATTTTTTCATGTGCCACCATCTGGGATCGTCTGGGTTTGATCAGTCCCAGCAGTAAGGCACTTGTCTACACCTTTACCCTTTCCCAGCCAGCTACAACCCACAAGCCTGACTCTGCAAGCTCAGCACACATCTTTAACCACGTCAAATGGTCAGACCAGTCGTGCCCACCTGTTCCCAACAGTCTGTACAAGCATTACATGTTATTCAGCCTGTTTCTCGGATAACCCCTGCCAGTCAGGTTCCCTCCGCTGCCTCCTGGCAACTGGGCTGCCTCCCAGCAGTTTCCCAGCAACGCTCTCTCCTGCACAGATGGGCTCCCAGTCTTTCCTTGCAGGCTAGCCAGCCTCCCCATGAGCTGTGGGCTCCCTGGAGCCTGCATTAGTTGATGAAATGCAGAGCATGGCCTTGCAGCACAGTGGAAATGGCTCCTAATATGGAAGAGGAGCAGGAGGGCTGGCAAGAGCTTACATCCAAGGTCAAGCTTCACATCATTTCCATTTTCCAAAAGAAACACTCTTGAGCTCTGGGCAAGGATGGGAACAGTAGAAATACATTGGGAAAGCCACTGCCCTGATTTATTCCTCATTTCCAGCTTTCCCATCCACCTGACAGTGCTCAAGACAGCTGTTTGCTGGAGACAAGAAGCCGAGATTTTATGGATTGGAAGGACATTAAACTATCTGGTATTAAAATTAGGAAGAAGTTGTTCACAATGAGGGTGGTGAGGCAATGGAACGGTTTCCACGGAGAGGTGGTGGAGGCCTCATCCCTGGAGATGACCTTTGAAGGGCCCTTCCAATTCAGTGCATTCTATGATTCTATAAACCAATGACTTGCATTTCTGCACGGTGCACCAGCACTACATTGTATTTCCAGCCTAATCTCCTCTCATCCACATTTGTGTGTGCTGAGAAAGGCATCTGAAGTTCCCTTTCTGCATTATCAATGCACTTCATAATTCAAACAGGGTTTGAACTCTTTCTTCTTCAGAAAATGCTGAAGTTGTGGCATTCTCAGGATGAACTTAAAGATACCTCAAAGTCATGACCAGTTGTGTCCACTGCGCAGCCACATCACAGCAGGGGCAGAGGCACACACCAGGAACCACACACACTTTTGCTGGCACTATCACTGCTTCCAATCATTGGCAGTGAATTCACTCAGTACTTGCACGGGGAAAAATAATCTCAATGAGCCAAACACCCAACCACAAGTAAAACTGAAAGCATTAGCAGATTAAATCCACCTCTGAGCAGGGAAGGCTCTCACCACAAGGCTCTTTATTAGGAAGTTAAGTCTTAACAAGTGGCTTAAGGTGTGGATAAAGCTTTTCCTGGGATAATCTGCCAGCATGTTGCCTAGTGCCAGTTCCAGGCCATGGAAAGAAAAAGAAATGAAGAAAAATAAAAGGCAAAAATCTTTGGCAAATGGATGCCCAGTAGCTAAGAGGTCCTCTCCTGTCTTTGCCCTCTGAAGCTCACTGCTATCTTCAGAAAGTCAAAAAGTATTTTTCTACTCTTCTAGCTTCCCAAAAACAAACCCACATTGGGATTATGCCTACAATACTCACATTCACCCTGAGCTTTCATAACATCGACCTTCCAGAACTTGCCTCCCTCACATTCATTTGACCTGTTCTCCAGTCAAAACAAGGTCATTAACCCTTCTGCAAAGGACTGTTGTCAGAATATGCACCATGATCTCAACTATTACTGTTCTTTGCAGACATTGATTTACGAGTGGAACACACACAAGGGGAGAAGCAAGAACCTAGCAATGAAAAGTCAGAAGCTATGCTTTATTTCTAATTCTTCTCCTTTCAGGTCTACCACTGAAATTTGCTGCATACAGTCAGCATTCTAATCAATGCCTGGTTTTCTCCCAAAAGCCCATTGCTGCTCTCCTGGCTGTGCACCATTCTGCACTTACTGCAAGAGATCCATTCTGAGTGCTGGCTGTGTTCGTGCTCTGCTCTCCATGTGGCTGCGTGCTTCCATAGAGCGTCAGATTGTGCTCGCTGGTCTGGCCTGCATAGTCCTGAGTGTGTGGTACCCCATATTCTGTGGGAATCCCGTTCTGTGGGGGTGGCGGAAATGGGATTGTGGTGAATGGCTGCACCATTGCATCAGGAGTTGCTGCTGGCTCCTGGTTACCCTGAAGAAAAGGAAAAGGAGAAAACAGCTTTATGCTACAGAAGATGGATCAAAACATCAAGCTGAGAAACAATATCACGTGTTCATGTGAACATCTCTCAAACCACCATGATAACGCACCATCTTGGCTGTTAAGAAGAGTATGCCTTGCTCTTCTGGGCTGTGACTCTGTTTTCTTAAACTTTTGTGGGGGGAACTTCCCAGCTACTGGGTGCCATACAGAAAGTAGATTATAGGGGTTGCATATTGTATATTAACATAATTTCACACAAGACTATGCACAGTAAGGAATTAGTTTGGAATGAGGAAAAGGCACTGAACAATGCAATGGAGCAGGAAACACAGAATACCACAGTACTTTAAAATGTTTGAGACCATCTCCTCCTGTCTGACTTACAACTCTATTCACAAGCAAGCACACAGTGCAGTTCAGAGTACATTCCCATGTTGTGTTACAACAAGAAAAAAGAAGTACTCATTTTAAAAGTGATCTATCTGTACAGCAGCCCCTTCCTTTGCTCTGATAGCACTGAGTACAGAGCATGGGTGCTCAGGTAAGCAGTTGCTGAAATATCCCATTTGCTTTGTGCTGACTATACCAAAGACACCAAAGAGCTGTGGGACTTGAGTTGAGAACACAAGCCTGGAGCACGCTGACTCTCTGCCCAGTCCTGAACATCACTAACATCACATAAGGCATTAATCACCCCCTCCTCCCTCAGCTTATGGTATCCCACAGAGACCTGTATGGTAGGACAGCTGACTTTTCAGCAGCTTTTAACACCACCTTATATGTAATTGACATCAAACAGATGACTCAGAAATAGACAGCTGTAAAAGATATCCCTGAAAGACAGTAAGAAAAACTACCCCTCCATGCCCAAAACCCACTCAAACCAAACATGAAAGCACAAAGCCCTGCAGTCACTGCAGGGATCTCACCGCGGGGGGAGCAGTGAGCTGCATTTAGTCACCAGGGGAGAAGAACAGCCTTGACATTGAAACCCAACCCTGGGAAGCCCAGGCTGCTGCGAAGCTCCTACTGCTTCTACCATCACAGCAAAAAAGCCAAAATAAAACAGAAACAGAAAAAAAAAGAAATATCCATGGAAAGTATTTATGATAGGAGAGCCGACTGATTTATGTGCATGTCAACAAACTAATCCTGAGTTTAAATTCTGGCTGATGCTCCAGCTCTGGGTCCCCCCCCACAAAACCCAGAAATGCTTGAGCCTATTCTGACACCAGCATGCTTCAGTCAATGGAGTAAAGGAGAAGCAGACCTTAACCTGCAGACAGGAAAGGCAGAGTGGGAATAACCAAGCAGACTTTCAGAAGAGAGCGTGCAGGGGCTGACAGACCTCCACCGAAGCAGGACAAACATTTCAGTCCCTTCTATCAGCCTACCTGCAGCTTTACCTTCCGGACAAAGGAAAACAATGACAAATGCAGAGCACCTCCAGCCAGCACCGGGTCATTCAGACACTGGCTGAATCCCAAATTTGCTCTGACATTAGTCTATCTGCTCTGCCTCCCCTAAGTGCCACGTGTCCAGGCGCTCCCGCAGCTGGGGAGGAAGAGAGGGAAGGGCACTCAATACCACTCAAGAGAGCCAAACTGCAGCCTCGGCCCGCGCCGAAACGACGGATGGTTTCATTAACTGAAGTGCAGCTGATGCAAAGCCTCTCTGCCTGCAGAAACACAAAACTCCAAAGCCTTATCCCAGAGTCCCAGAGAGAAAGCGGCAGCGCTCGGCTCCTCGCACGCACTCCCCCAGACCGCTGCAGCATCACGTGCTCACAGCGCAGGCTTTTCACACACCAAGCACGTTTTCTGAAGGGGCACGGCAGGGCTATAAAGCCCATTTCTCCCCCCTACCTTACCGCTACTCACCCCACACCCCAGAAAAAAAGGAGAGCAGCTCCACTAGCCCTCCAGTTCTCCTTGTTCTTTGTTGCCATTCTCAGCTTCAGAGCAAGGAGCTTCCGACTCGACCTAAACCATCACCAAAATCTGCAGGACGAGTTTCACAAGCAGATGGGAGATGCTGAACAATGGTCATGCCTCCTCGCAAAACAAGTATCAGCAGCTGCATCACTCACCTACTCAGATTATTTTTCCTCCATCATGACAGCTCCACTCTGTCTGCATTCTGCCTCCTTTTCAAATTCATATGCATACAATACTAAATTTTATCCAGATGTGTGCATGCTACCATTTAGTTCAAGTTGTCTACCCCTTTTTCTCATGTTTAAAATTGGAGCTATGAATGAAACTGATTTTTTTTTTTTAAATTGGTAGGGTAACTCCAGGAAAGGTACAGAAATGGAAACTATCTCCAGTTTTCTTAGAACAAATAAGAATCACGAGGCAGTGGTAGCCCAGATAGAAGGAAGAGAATGCTAATTAGCCATGAACAAAACCTATTCTTGTCCTCCTCTAAACTGAGCAGGGCTGCTCCCCAAAGGACATACTTCAGCAGTTTGTTTAATCTCTCAGACTACTTAAAATGCCAAACCGTAAACCTTATATAAAATTCTTTTCCATGCTTTTTCCTCTCAGTTAATACCATTCCTCCCAGTTTAAACACATTTCTACCTTCTAAGTACTTTCTCTCCCATCTTCAATTATCTATAAATGTTTGAAGGGCAAAAACTGCTCTCTCACTCTTCCATCGCTTGTGTTGTTTTGATAATCCATGTTTATTTTTAGGTTAATCACACCACCAAAATATCCTGGTAACTTTATTACTTTTCTCTGACGTTCACAAGAAATAAGGGATTTCTGGTGCAGAATGAACTGTTTTTAATACCATTGTCACTGTTTCTTTCTTTCCTTAATTGCACTAACATGCAAAAATCCTACCATTTATTACAAATGTATCCTTAATTTAATATCTCTGGCTATCTGTATATCTACCACTATTATGCTTGTACAGGTTTCATCATCTCACAGAGTATCTACAGAAAAGGACTCCTGATGAGATCTCTGCAGGTTTCACAGCATACTCTTATCCTCCAAACACAGAGGAGATTCAACCTCTTCTGATAATCAAATTTCAACATTTACACAACACTTCATATTTTCAAGAAAAATGGGATTTTTTTTTTCCTCTATGCTATCTTCAAACATAGAATCTGAACTCCTTTGCCAGCTTCTAACACTCTCTTTTCACTACTTCTAACCAGCTGACTTCTAATCCTACAGTTGGAGGCACCGCTTTTTCTACTGCCCTGGAGAAATCCCCAAACTTGCTGGTGAAGGTACACAGATAGGAGGAAAGTGTTTTGTCTATCCAGTCTTGACAATGTAACTCACTGCATTGCCAGTCTTGCCTGTTCTTGCTCATGAAATTCTCTCAAACATTGACTCAAAATACAACAACAGACCAAGGTGGATGTGTCAACTTGTGTGATGGCATGAAATAAATCTTAAGTAGTATTCAGAAGCAGACAGGCCCTTCTCTCAGCCACAATGCAGGATAGCTGGCAGTCTCCAGCAGGGGAGATTGAGGGACTTACTAGGTTAACGTAATCCCTCCATGAATTTGTGCTGCCATCAACATACACTAACTGCCATCCCATGCTCATCAAATGAAGAAAGGTAAATGAGTGCCTGGAACTCAGTGTAAACACATGCTCCATTAAAAAGGGGAAAAAACTTAAGTATAGTGTATGATAACCTACAATCCAAAGAATATCAGTAATTCCTGTGTTCTCTATTAATTCTGCTGCTCTGTTCCCACAAAAATCATTCATCCACATCAGGTAAGAATTTAGAGCAGCTCCTCCCCTCTTGTAAAATGCTGACATCTGGTTCATCAGCTCCCAAGCCTTCGGGCAACAGGAGGGACACACAACAGCCATCTGGGCTCTCTTTTTGGGGCTCTTTTCTCAGCCCTATAAAGGTCCAGCCATGTCCTCGCAGGTGTCAGCTTCCTTCCTTAAGACAAGGTTTTGCCTACACAGCTTAGTACAAACTCTGGTCACATTTTGTTTAAAAAACAAATTAGCTGCACCAGTGAAAAATGCCTAATGGGGATATGCTCCTTAGAGTTTGCACAGCTTTAACTTAATTAACAAACACTGTCGCTGCAAGCTATGCAGAAGGATAGTTGAGTAACCATAAGCAGGGGTACCTTGTGGAAGGATGGGAGCTGGGGATGATTTCTCAACAAAGAGCAATGTGGCTCAGCAAAAGCAACTTAGGATGAATTCTTGCAGCAGACAGCAGGTGGTGATCCAAGATCACAGCACTTGAGCGCCAAGAGCAAAAACCAGAAACACACACAAAGGTCTCCTACTTCCATAAAACTGTCAAAGATCAGTCTATTTTTGAAGGACTGGTTTTGTTTTGCTCATTAGAGAAATGGGTGTAATTACAGGGCTATGAAAGGACCCTTAGAGCAACAGAGCTCCAGATTAATTCTGCACTAGTAGGCTACAACATGCATAGATATTAAAGCCAACTAAATAAAGATTACAATTGTGGTAAAAATGAACTGCTGAATTTCTTTAGAGACATTTACACACAAGTGGCAACAAGGTAAACAGCCTGTGATGTCCATAACCCTACTGAAAGCTGTATGCATCAGAGAAAGTTGCAGAGAAATGCTACAGCATATAAATATATTTTAAAAAATATCTTAAATATACCTTTCAACTCTGATAACCCCCCAAATCATTGGGACAGATGCAAGTATATGCCTATTAGTGGAATGGAGTTTCTAACAGATGTCTCCATTGACTTCATTTTATAAAACCTTGAGCCAAGTGACTTGTAGCTAACAGAGGCAATTAAACCTGTTTCTGAAGACCAGTGTGTTCCAGGCTATGACTGTTTGCTCTCTGCACTAACCTAATCCCTTTTGTAAACAGCATAAACGTTTGTACCCCAGATCTGAAGAGCCTGGCAGGTTCATTCAACCTGGAGCTGCTGCCTACCCTCAGCTCTTGGCAGGAAGGGGATCCTTCTGAGGGAGGCAGATGCAAGGACTGCACCATCTCTTCCCCTGATCGAGGTTACCTCCTTCTGAGGCAGGCAGATGTGACACGTGGCTCTGGTTGCATGCAGACAAGAAAAAGCTACCACACAATACTGCTACCCAGGAGCAAGAGAAAAATACCAGGTAACATGTGCTCGGTTTCCCCTTTTCTCACACCTAAACATGAATTTAAGTTGATGTACAAGGCTCCCCTTCCCAGCCCCTTCCAACACAGCCTGAGCTCCCAGTGCTCCTCTGGTGAAAGCCCCGGTGGGACTGACTCTCCGCGGCAGCTCCAGAAGGGCTCTGGCTGGAGCTGCCACCATCCCACCTCTAGTTGTGCACTCCTGCCCTTTCTCCCCTGCCTGCCATGGTGATTCATCTCTGCTGAGACCTTTCCGCACATATCCCAGGAAAAAGAACAAACAAACAAACTTGCTTGTCATTGTCAGGTTGATTTTGTTCCCAATTCAGAGTGGTGAAATGGTTTGGCATGAAGCTGGAGGATAACCAAAGCAAGAAAGGAACGGGGAACGGAGAAGATGAAAAGGAGGGTCATAGGCACCAGGCATTTGGAGTTTCAGTTTCTCATATGCATTAACCTGCTGCCCAGATAATCCACATTTGCCGGCTGATAACAAACTTCTTCACAAATGGGAATGGTTACACAGTAGCATGAAGGACGCTGCAAGCCCCACCAGGAACTTGAGCATTATCATTTGCAAAAAAACATGGGCTGAGACATAACACCAGATACAAAGCCCACTGGTAGCTCTCATGGCACGTAGAATCTAAACATTCATTTTCAAAATTGTATTTTTGCTCTTTTAGAGTTATGAAGACACTGAAACACAAGCCAAAGTGATGTATAGGGTGATAAAGCAATAGCTTTTCAACTATGTCAAATCAAAACAGAGGCTTAGCAGGTGCCAATGAACATCATATAAGCTTTTTACCTCAAAATACTGTAATAACACTTTCTACATCATGGCTGCTTCTTGAGTAATTTGTTTCTGAAGGGAAGCAGGGGGTAAAAAGTCTATGGAAAGGAAGTTTAGAGTTGAAAAGGACATACAAAGGATTTAACCATCTTCTCATATTCTTCATCTATGTACAGAGGGGGGCAGGATCCAAACCTGACACCTGCAATCCGTACTACAAAGGCATTGCTGTAACTCTGAAGGAGGAGACTGGCAAGTCTGTCTGTCTGGCAATCCCACATGATAAAATCAACACTCTTTTTCTTGATGTGTGTTGATTATAAAAGCATCTTTAAGAGGATCACAGTAATAAGAGGTTTTGTGTTTCATCTGCGCGTCTGTAGCTTGATCTTCATTTAATGTGTGAGTACATTTAATGTATTGGGGTAACAGAAAAGGATGCTGGAAATTTACTCTCCTACCATGGGCACAAGAACAATTCCTTGTAAATCCTCCCCAGAACAAGTGCTCTACCTACAAGTAGATTTTTTAAAAGTTTGGTGAAGTTTCACACTAATTTTGTTAAAACAGAGGAAAGTTTATATATGCACATTTTTTAAACTATATGAATTGGATGTAATTATTTTAGGAAATGCTTTTTGTACTGGGTTAACTTAAGCCTAAATAAGCTAATCTTCCACTAGAAAAATAGGGGGAGGGGGAGGGAAGGGAAAAGATGCCTGCACTGCAGCTTGCACCTCACTAACCATTTAAAGGCATGTTTTCTTCAGCTTCCTGGTGCAAGCTTGCACTAGATTAGATAGTCTTGCTCTTCACTCTTCTCGACATGTAAAGCAAAGGAAGAACAAGATATCTTCCATTATACGCTCTATCATTCCAGGCCACCAAAAACTGTTCTGTAAAATAAAACAGCTGGCCTGCCTTTTTTTAAATCCGTTTAAGAACTTTATGAAGAAATCCATGCCTTTCTTTTGCAGGAAAGGATGAAAGAAAACTAGTCTTATCTTACTCTTCCTACAGGAAGCACTCACTCATCCCAGTGCTGTGATTATTTCCAGTAATGGCCAACTTTTCTCTATCCCAATGCACAAACGCAGGCTCTGAGTGCTGAATGCATGCCTAATTAAGAAACCCCTGGGAAATCTGGAAAGAGGCTTCCTATTTGGTATAGCCAAGGCTTTAGAGTTACACAGCATTAATAAGGCCCAGAGCCACAACTACTTACCAGCTTGAAACATACTTTCCAGCTTTTAAAAAAATACTTCCTTTCTGCTCCTGAATTCTATATTATTTCTTCTTCCAAAAAAAATAGTTAAACATTACTGGCATAATGGCGTCCCACCAAACGCTTTCAATCAATTCACACTCTCTGGGGTTGATTAGAAAGAGAATTGTGCTTCAAAAGATGACACTGAGGTCTCAACATCTGTTTCCATTCCCTATTAGGAACTGAAACTACCTCCGAGAATTATTGGGGAGAAGGGGGTAGGGGTCTGGAACAAACAAAAAAGTCACAAGCTGCAAAGCCAGCAAGTATGAGAAAGGTTCAGGCTCAATTTTTTGTTCCAGAATGGTCCTTTAGCACCTACCCTGTCTGAGTTCTTCCCACCTCTGCAATATGCCAAGTGAATATTTTCCACTTCACATTCACAGTCAAATGTTCTCAGGGAAAAAAAACTAAAAAGATTTCCATAAGATGACTAGCTTTCAACAAATCCACAAGAAAATTAAGTCTCAAATATTACAAAACCAGTCAGGCACCTGGAGCAGCAGAAGCATCTCTACCAAACAAGTGATATTACTGTACTATGTGGCAAAGAGGGTTAAATTTCTTCTTTTGGACCAGAATTCAAATGAATCATAGCTAAGTGGCAGCATGCTACAGATGTGCCATGTATGTTTAATCCCAGCTAACCATGATTAGCTTTCCAGCAGATTAGCAAACTGATCACACTCACAGTTGCACAATCACAGATCTTCACACAGGGAAGCACCAGGAAGCAGAGGCTGGTTATGGGGAAGGAGCATGGAAACTGGTCTTTCAAGCTTGGCCATGTTTCCACCAGGCCACCAAGACATTCATATACACGACAGTGATGGCACAGAGGATGTGCTAGCTTTGTTTTTTTGCCTTACTCTTGGCCACTGAAACAAACAACAGCTAACCAGTGGTTCCTGGTGCTGCTCAGAAATAGAAGGGCTAAAGAACCTGGAAAAGTAACATGGAAGCAAATCTCAGCCAGTGCTGTGGTAGCTCCTGACCAGGCTTGTGAGGATAGTGCCACAGCTACTATCACCTCAGCTAACTCCACAGTCAGATCGCTCACTTGAGACTACTTTGTTTGGAGGAAAACGGTAGCTGCCCAGGTATCATTGTATTTCTAAAAACCAGCATCTGCTTCTCCATCCCCAATCAGGTACCTGAGCTGAACTGGTAAGTAATTTCTCATACCACATCCCTATTCTGTGAGTGGACTATCACCCTTTATCTACAAGCATATCAGCTAATCTCAGAGTGTTGAAAGTTATTCCTGCAACCTAAAGAACTGAGGCTGCTTTCCTGAATGCTTAAATCCCCAGGAAGCTCATTCAGCCCCTTAGAAAGATTTATATCTACTTTAGTCACAGGAATTTTTCAAAGCCCTTAACTATGTGATGCGGCTATCTATAGTAGACTCTTCCAGATCTCTCTATATAGCCAGTGCTCTTCTAGAAAGAATTTTGAAGATCACTTTTGCCATGAGGCTTCCCTATTCCACTCTGCCCTGCTGTGAGGGGAATGAGCTGAAGGAGATGCTGAACCCTGCAGAGATGCTGCTCTGAGCTGACTTAGCTCCTGGAGACAAACCTCAAAGCTCTGTCAGGCAGTTTCACTTATACAGCACTTACACAGACCCCTTAAGTTCCCCCAATTTCAGTGCCTAGCAGGAAAGTCCTCCTGCCTGCCTGCAGCAATTCCAGCACCTCACAGGGAAAAAGCAGTCTTGTCTCTGCTGCCACTGCAGGAGGAGCAGGAAGAAGGGAGAAAGGCTGGGAAGGGGAGAGCACATCTGGAATCAATTGGAAAGCACTGAATGCCTCTGAAAGAACTGCAGAGCTGGCAGAAACCGTAACAAGGAGCTGCACATTCAGACATGACTACAGAGCAAAGGTGGGGGACAAGACATATACAGCATAAAACACAAAATCCAGAGCTCCTATCGGGGCTCTTTTTGCAATGCAAGCAGCTAAATGTCTCAGCCCTGTCACATTTTCACTACTACTGGCCTATCATGGGTACAGTCAGAATTCAGAACAGAAGATAGGGGGTGAAATGAACGCAGCCCCAGCCAAGGCAAATGGGACTCATCTGTGACTCAAGTGGCAGTAACACAGCAACAATATTATATCAAGCTGCTCTCAGGCTGGGAGGCGGAGGAAAACTGCAACTAACTTGGCACAGGCTCGAGAACAGAAATCTGACAGTTTGAAAACGCAGTTTTCTTCCCACAGTGACTTTCCATTCCAGCTTGTATCCTCTCATTTGTTCCAAAAGGAGTTTTCCATTTTCAAAGAAGCCTCCACTATGTGTCCTGGAAAGCAGAGATTCTGGAAAGGAGCAGAGGGTCATGGAGGAGCAACTTACCAGTGCAGCATCCTGGTACAAAGAGGGACTACAGTTATTCAGACATTTACAACAAATAGCATGTAGGAAGCCTTGGTGCATGGTGTCAGCTAGGTGAAAAACAAGATACATGCTTTCACATAAGAATTTTTTAAAGGGAATTTTTAAAAAGGGAACATCAAAGAGACATAAAAAAAGAACACTAGATTGGAAAAAGCCACATGGCTGTATACCGCAAAAGCCCAATCTATTTTGTTTACAATTAAAAAAAAAATTAACTGACAACTGATTATTTTGTACAAGTACATTAATGGCGAGGAGGGGGAATAAAAGTAGGCATTAATAATACTTAATCTAATGAACAATGGCACCACAGAAACCAATAGCCAGAAGCTGAGCCTGATAAATTCAACTCTGTAAAAGACACCATTTTATTTTATTTACTGATTCCTAAATGACAGTCATTAAGTCAGCTTGTGAGAAGGACTCAGACCTTTCCATCTCTTCATGCATCCATACTGAAAACATGATGTCATTCAAAACAGAAGCACCCGAGTGAGACATAATGGCCTACAACACACATATAGCCAAAAGAAATTATCTAAGGCCAGATCTACAGGACAATATTCTGGAAAGCTAAGAAGAGCCGGTGGAAGTCAATGCACATAAATTAAAGCAGATTAAACTAAGCAGCAGACACATTTATAAGTAAAATGACTTCACCTTCTGGTCAGGAATGAGCCATTGAGAAGTAGAGATGCTGTTTCAAGTACCACCTAATATGATAAACTACCAACCGGCCTCAGAAGCAATGGGTCTGCTTCCCTCCTCAGCTGTTGTGAGATCTAGTCATGGCACAGCCATGGCTGGAAAATTAATCCAAACAATAGTCATCTGTTTGGTCATACACTGAACTGCGTTGCTTTTTATATGCCTAAGTATGATGCTCAAAGAAGTGAGGAGACTGACCATATGCCAGGGCAGAGACAGGAGAGGGACTATTCTCTCCAGATCACCCATAGTTATGCTACATTAACCGCAACTTGAAAATGTGCCTGAAAGCCACTTCATCTCAGAACAAGAGGTTACACCAACATTCAGCATATGTTATTGCTGCTACCTGCTTCACTTATGCTTAACTTTTAAAGTGTTCCCATACAAGCCAGCACAAAGGTAGGGTTTAAACAAAGCGAATTTTTCAAGGTCTCAGGAAAGATTTCCCCTTTGTTATAAAATCCTTTTAAAGCCTATTTCCCCCAGGCCTTCCAGCTAATGTATGTTTACCAAATTCCTGCTGTGACCAAGAACCAGCATGAACTTCTCCCCTGCACAGGCCACCTACACAGCTCAAAGATGAAGCATAAGGTCAGCAGCAAATTCAACCACATTTCAGATGGCTTCTCATGCCCTTAATCCAGCTCCAGCAGCCCCCTTGTTCAGCAGCATCTTTGGAAGTATGCTGCTCAACCTTGTTATCACATCAACGCTTTGGTCACAAAAACATGTGGGTTTAACAGCAGCAATGCAGCAAATATTCACATTACACCACTGCATGTTACTGGTAGTCCCACTTTTAAATTGCTCTATTTTACTGAAGCTTAATTGATAAATCTTAAAAGCTTAATTGATCTAAGAGCATCTCATTCTGGGAGCCTGCCCATCAGCATCTGCAGCTCCATTGTTACTACATGAGTTCCCATGAAGTTTACCCCTCCACAATTCCCAGAAGACCTCAGCCTTCCCCAGCCATGTACATTAAAGGTCCTTTTGCCCCCCTCACTCTGTTTGTCTGCTCATACCTACAGAGAGACAAGACAACAGGCTATGCACAACTTAAACCTTTTCATGCAGTTGGTCTCCCCTTCTGTACACCCCCTTTCACACATACACGGTGTCAGGCTAAACAAAGCCGTTCACTCCAGGATACAGGCCTGGAAAAATAGCATTAGCATCTGGCAATCAAGATCAGTACCCCATCATACAAGCCCAAGAGCACAAAGAGGAAACACTGAGACATACACCTGACTGCCCCTGTCAATCTTGCAGTGGGGGAATACCCGATTATTATATTTTTTATTATATTTTTATCATATTACTGAAAGGAAATGCCAAGGACTGCTGCATCCCCTGTCCCTTGAGGCTCTGCTGCTGCCACCAGGCTACACTGCCTTTGCAGCAATGAATATTTAAACAGGGCAATAAATATTTCAGAGCACATTCATCCCAATGTGAGTCTACTAGCACCAGAGAGATGAGACAGCCATGCAGGGCAGGGGCCACTCCCTGTCCTGCTCCTTTGACTCCTCCCTTGGCCCTCCTTCTTGACAGCCCTTAACAGGCACCTGAGTACCTCAAATATTCATGAGAACAGCTCTGGTTACTTTCCAAGCAAGCAAAACCACCCTGAAAATGTAAAAAGGTGCTCCACTTTCCAGTGAGGTGCCAAACACAGCTACTGCATGCTTTGCTTTTACCTCTTCTGGGGTCTCTGGCTTTTGGGTGTAGTACTCAGGGAGAAAATAACTTGCTTAAAGACCCCCATACTGTCTTAAATATGCCCTTGGAAGGGCATAAAAACAAGATTACCAAATCCAGAAGTTCAACCACTGCCTGGTTGAGTGAAAAAGCATGAAAGCCTGTCTCATCCCCCCACAACTCCCTCCCTTAATTTCACTGGTGCTTTTACTCTGGCATTTTTTAGTTGCTAGAAGCTCCACTGTGCTCTCTGTGTGACACTAACAGATGAACACGGCCAGCACTGGCATGCACAGAACTGGCTAGAAAACAGATTCAGGACATAACAAAAAAATGCATTAATTTACTCAGCTGTCATCTGTGCACTGCTGGCTACTTTGACTTTCACAGCATTAAAAGCATGGGGTATTAACTAGGACCTTAGCTAGGTTCTCATCTATGAAGAAACTTTTTTTTTAAAGAAAGTTTCACCAAAATTTTGCAGAAAATTTTGAAAGAAAACAAAATCACATAAAAGGCACCTGTTCAGGATCAAATTTATAGGGCCATAAAACCCATGGCCATACTCAAAATCAACTTTCATACCAGCTTCCACTGCGTATGTCACTAAGTCCAAAAGGTGTAAGACATTTGCTGGACCCACAATACATGGAGTAGCTTTCAGAAAACAGTTAAGCCTACAATGAATAAAGGGAAGTCAAAAAGACAGGCTCACAAAAAGCAGCCAGAAGCCAAAGTGTTATCCTAAGTGACAGGCTCTGGCTAGCCAGAGCTAACCTGCTCTGGCTAACTGAGCTGCAACAGGATCTACTTTCCAGGTGAAATACCTCTTTTTATAGACTTATTAGCTACACCCTTTTTACATATCTCTGTCTTTCCTGGTGCTAACATTTTAAAAAAAGATGATGGGAACTAGACTGCAACCTCAATGTGTCACATGCTCTCAAAGATGCAAGGAAAAGACACTCCTCCCACCTGGATCCCAGCCCAGCTTAAGGTACAAGCTGGGCAGCAAACAGTTCAGCTCTGTCACAGCTTGGGCACAGTACAGTATCTGCAAAACTGCTAAGTTACCCTGCAGGCTCATTTCATCTGCTTTTAGACCTTTGAAGGGGAACAGTCAAGTCTCTGCTACCAGCAGAAAAGGTCCTACAGCACATCTACAGTGAGCTTCCTATTGCCACACAGAGCTCTGGCTATTTCACCCACAGTTGTCAGGGTCAAGGGAAGAGAACAAGGCAGCATCCAAATGCTGCAAAGCCTCCTCAGGGTGGACTATTTCCTATTAATGAAATTCTCTCTCATCCCCTGCCTCTATGGCACGAATTGGCTCCAAAGTGAAGAATTAAACTGTCAAAAAGCAAAACCTCTCTCCAGACAGCCTGCTGAATAGATGGATCAATCACCTGACACTGCTCACTGTCACTTCTGAGCGAAGGCTCCTGGAAGGGCAGCAGCATCCCTCCTTCAGGACTGGCCATCAGCCACTCTGGCAAAAAGATGCTGTAAGCTTTCTTTTTTGTTTTCTTTTTTAATATAATCACGGTAGCACAGTACAGAGAGTGACAACAATCCTACTGCTTTGCCAGAGGTGACTCTTGGTATTTTGCATCTCTGTGCCTAACTGTCCTTTAGATATTACTAAACTATAGAAGCCAGTCAGATGCAACCTTGCCCTTTCCTACCCTATTAACAGATCTCATACATAGAGGAAGCAAAATATATCAGAAGATGAGCAATTATCATCTAATTTAGAGCAGTAGTCACCATTTTGCAGCAGACATCAAAATAACAAGTGCTCCTTTGCTGATTGTGCAGCTCCATGTTATTCCCATGATGGGACACATACCCAGCAGCACACTAGCATGGAAAAAAAAGGCATCTGATCCCAGCAAGAATGGAAAGATAACATTTGCTACAATACAAAAAGGGGTAGGAAGGAAAACAACATTTTATCCTGTGGCTCCTGAGGACCTCTCATGACTCAGGAAATAAATGCAAACAGATGAAAAAAGTTAATTTGGATCATATCAGCTCCACTCGCATGAAAAGGGCAGAGCAGGCACCCTGGGGAGAGGCAGGGAAAGATTTGCTGTAGATCAGGTTACTGTCACTGACAGCTGATATAAAACACCACAAGATTACAGCAGACTCCCAACAGTTCTTTGAATTTTCAAAATGCCTCCTTTAAGAGAAGAGATGTGTGAAAGGCATAACGCTGTAATTGAGGTGAGGAAGGAGATCCTGCAGCACAAGTGTGTAAGCGGCCAAGATGATAATCCTCACCGCTTTTGAATGAGCACAATTAACTGGGAAAAAAAGGAAGAAATCAGAAGTGAATTATTCCTTTGAAGATGTGGAAGTTTTTATGAAAAGTAATGAGAACATAAAGAACTAGAATCGCTTCTATCAGCCTGAAGGTACCGCACGGAACAGACGGACAGACAGTTGCTCTCTCCTACAAACATGTCCCTTCAAAACAGATGTCCCTCTACAACCCAACACACTTTCAGCTTGAGAAGCCAAAGACCCAGCTTGTTGGATGGGCACCATACAATCATTCTCCAGATGGGCCAGCACAGCCCACAGACATACTGCATCACTGTCAGACCTAAAAAATGTTCTGCAGCACAAGCCCTTGGCACTTGAGTTTTAACTTCATCTCATTTGAAGGGATCTGAATTGCCTCTGCTGGAACCCAAGGATAGGCAACACTCAGGATACAAAAGACTAGCGTGGCACCCAAAGCAAGAAGAAACCAGTGTTCTGTAACCCATCTTCCTGTTCCTTGTGATCCTTTCCAACTTCATGCATCCAGACCAGTAAAGCTCATCACAACCTGAGCATTGTTTGCATTTAATTAAATTTCTTCAGAAGAGTTAATTTTTATAAGTTAAAAAAGTGTGAGTGGTAGCCCACAGCAGACAATGTATTTCTCATTGTCTGAACTCCCCTTGCTTTGTTATGTCTTCAAAAAGCACTAGAAGATGTACAGGAAGTCTGACACATGTGAAAAACTTTCTTTAAACAATTTAGGATGAAAATTGTTCTTATAGCTAGCTTTCTCTTGCATGCTCACAACATAAAAGCTTTCCAGAATCCCAGAATTTGGCACCACAGGGTACAAGTACCACCTGTACTTTATAGCTGCGGTCCATATGAGGGGGAATGGTTTGAGCAGCCACCTCTGACTTTGTGCTCTGCTTCCACTGGATACTATCAGCACCATGTCTAATTAATGGACTCATCTCTATGCAATTCAGCAACAGCAGGACCAACACACCTGACCTCACACAGACAAAGAGAAGCAGCTTATATAGACACAGCAACCTCTCATAGAAACCTGGGATGGACATAGCTGAGGGCAATTCCCAAACCACTTCACAGCTGGACTGGCTGCAGGATGCCTGGCCCCACACAAACACTCTTCTGCTAGGATTGCCAGAATAGTACCAGGGAGCCCATCACAGCTCTGCATATAAATCCTGCCAATTGAATTTGGTCCCTTTCAGTCACCAGCTTCTTTTCTCCTAGAATTAGGCCAGACAGTATATCTCTGAAGAATTGTATGGTGACATAATGAGCTTCACATCTAACCTAGAAGCCTACTACACCTGTGAAAGCCACTACAGTATTCTATAAGCCCTCTAGAGGAATGAAATTTATCTTCCTTAGTGTTTCCCCAAAATATTAAGAAATTCCTATTACTCAGCTCTAGCTATTCTTCTCTGCATTACAAATAACATAGTTATTATATAGTTATTATACCCACCCACTGTAAAAACAAACAAACAAACAAACACTGCACTTTGGCTTTCAGGATATTTCTGCTTTAAGCAAAGATATGGCTGGGAAATGGGTTCTAGGCCACATGGCTGAGCAGCCAGGCTCAGATTAGAACAGAGACAGAGGTCTGCAGCCTTTGGTGCAGTTTTCTCCTGCCTTCTCTGCCACACTTGCAGTAACTCTGTCAGCACATTGTCAAAACAAATTAAGAGTATTCTTAGCAAAAGAAAGTCCTGAAATATCACATCTGAGCTGAAAAGGACAGTAAGTTCATTGCCTCTCTTAACTCCTCATGGAGGGGACTGTTGCAGGAGGACCCTTATTTAGTCTATAGCCAAAGTTGCCATCAGGCAGCTATGGTTTCAGAATCAATGAAAAACTTGGCTCATAGATCTTCAATGCTATTTAACCCATTTCATATAGATACTTGCTTTCTTATGGAGCATCAAGATCTCTGCAGAATTTTTAATACCTTTCTGAAGTCTATGTTACCAGATAAATTCATTCCCATACCTCTTGAAGCATTTTGACCAAATATTTGAAAACATTTGAAAATATGCAATGTCTCAGAAAACTTCTCTTAGATAGAGGTTTGCACCTGGCTTTGGATAAGCTAAATTACTTCTGCTACCAGGAGGGTCAATCCCTCCTTGATTACATCTCTTCATCAGTCACACTTCCCATACACTCTTTCACAGTCTGTGACCCATGTCCTTGTGAAGGACACCTGGAGCAAGGATCTGTCCCAAGTTCTCACTACAGCCTCACCACCTCCCTCATCTGTGTTTCTCACCACCTTACACTCTTTACCACAGAGTAGCTCCATCACATGGTCTAAAGTGACACAAAGAACCCATCAACTCTCACACCTCCCTCCCTTGCCCCAAACCACACTTATATAAGGACTCCAAGAAGTATTTTTCTTCCCCTTCCCACTGCATTGAGACAGAAGAGCCTCATCCTGGAACAGAGCGGCGGCAGACCAGAGAACCATTCTGCAAAGCAAATGTAACAACATCAAACAACTTCATCACATACACAAAAAAAGCAAGGGAAGAAGTTAATCACTAATGGCCATTAAATATTTGAATACCAAGCAAAGCTAACATACCACAATGCCTTGCAGTCCAACCAATAGACAAATGGTCCAATTCACTGATTTCACCTAATTAACAACCTCTATCCTCCTCTACCTCCTGGTTCAGGCTGGAAGGACCTTTTCTAAGAGAAAACAGATTTAAAACTGCCCATTGAAACTCTGAAATCCTTTCCCCTGCTGCCCCATTCATCTCAGCCACAATTTAAAAGCAGCAAGAGACACATAATAATGGAAAACAAAAGCTCTTCTTACTCCTGCTTACTAATATTCCTAAGCATTTTGCACACTTGTTCAATTTTGATAGCCTCCTTTCATACACTGCAATAGCAAAAATAAGAAAGTCTACAAAGAACAACAGATCAAATTTAGGGTGTTTCACTCTTCACAGAGGGTATGCAAGACACAGGAGGACTAGTGCTATCCAAGAAATCTGAACTCCCCTCCAAGGCATTTTTAAATCAGCCTCTTAAAGTAATTTAAAGAAGGTCTTGCTATTAGGACTGGAGGGAGAGCTTAGGCATAAGATAAGGAGGCTCAGTGAGACCCAACAGGTGAATGATGGTCTATGTACTCCAATTATCTAAAACTCGGTTAATCATGAGCAATTATTGGAAAGTCAAATATGCCCTCCAAGTGAGATAGTTCAGAAATATCAAGACTTATAAAGCACATAGGAATTCTAAATTCCACAGGACCACAACTGCAGAGCAAACTTTAAGCAGAATAACCCAGAAGATAGTTTAGATGGTTTTAACCATACTCAAGACCTCCAGCCTGAGGTCAGTCTTCAGAAGACTGCAGGCTAGAGGATTCTCCTCACAATTACTTGGACCTTTCTGGCATCTCCAGACACCCTTAGATTACAGGTTACTAGGAGAACAATATCAGTTCAGTATTTAGAGGCTACTCAGGGTGAAAGTCTACAGGCAGATCTGGAACAGCCAGGCCAACTGATATTTTCCATTTTAAAATCCAGTTCCAGTTTGATTCCAATTCTGAGAAACCATTAAAATTGAAATTTTTTTTGTGCTAGGTGTATTTGTTTCCAGGGCTGGTAATTTATTTTGTTACTTCTAACTAACTAAAATCTGCTAGGAAAACCATATATAGTGGTCCAAAAAAGCTAAAAACTACAACGAAAAAAATCCAGTATGCGAAACTTCCCAAGAAAGAAAAGAATCAATTCGTTCTTCATATCTTTAATGGAAAGAAAAAATGGTGGCAACAAGCTTTATGTTAAATACTAGGAAAGTGAAATGCTCAGAAAGGGAAGTACTGAGTTTGTCAAGAGTGGCAGTAGCATGATAAATGCTTTTAAGGCGGGTTACTTGCAACCAGGAATGGTTTAGACATAGTTTATTCTATCAGGAAACAGAGACTCTGTTTGGTAACCAGCAGCACCCCACTCTGTGATTTCACGCTCTCATTTGGGGCTCATCCACAGCTTCACAGGGAATACTGGCTGCATCAGATAAAGGTCAGGAAACCAATAACAGAAGGGAGATGACCCATCTCTTGTAGCATTCCCATTGTACGGATCAAGTATCATGGGGTAGTACTCACCCACCTCAAATCTAATACACTGATCTGAATGTGTAGCAGAAGGAAGATAAACTGAGACAAGAAGCCTGAGCACCAACAGTACAGACTTGGTGGTGGAAGGGAAAAAAGGATCAGACAAACATCAGACAAGTTTGGCTACAACAGGAGCAGAACAGGCATACTAAATGAGGATTACAAGGAGTGGAGAAGTTAAAAAAGTGTAAGACAAGTAGACTGTAGTGAGGAGAGGGAAAAGGAGAAGGAACAGCAGCAGCAGAGAAAGAAGGTCATCTGAGAAAGGACTGAAATGACCAAGTTTATATCAAGAAAGTCACATGCCAAAACAGGAAAACACATAACTGGAAAGGAATAGAGACAGAGATAGCATGGATATGATCTTGCATGGGACAAGCTACTAACCAGGTATCACAAGTAAAAAATAAGAGGAAGAAGATCTGTCAATCCATCCAAGATGGATGGCAGAGATAAGACAGGAGGTCATGAAGGGCAGGAAGAGACAGACAAATGTAACTACTGGTGTACACTCCCAAAACCTAAACTGGAGCCTAATACTGCAAAGCGTCACCACCATTCCTCTACTGTCAGCAAATATAAGAAACCAACTGGCAAACATAGATCAAACTGGCCTGCACAGAAAATAACAGCTAATTATACATTCAGTGTAAGTGGCAGAGGTCTGTGGGAATTATCTGGGGTGGTCAACCCTGCTACTGACTTGCAGAGGTCATCACGGTGTCACATACACTGGATCTGATGAGGATGGGTGGAGAGTTGTCTGGTTTTTCTTTCCTTTCTCGTGGAAAACAAAATAGTATGCAATCATGTGATTAAAAAGCATCATAAATAGACAATAAACAGAGGTTTCTTTCCCAACTTAAAATACTGAAATGCCCCAGAACTGAAGTGCTTTTCCATTACCACCTTGATAACACTCAATTCAGTTTGTGAATAAAATTGCTCAAAAGGCAGTTCTGCAAAGCAAAAAAAAAACAAACCCAAACCCCAGACATTTTAAACAAAGCACACAGCTGAAAAATAACCATCAATTAGCCCATTTTCTTTGATATAGGTAAAGCACACTCAAAACTCAAAGTTTTTTCACAGAGCTTTCAGTCAACCATTAATTGCTCTAGGTTCTGTGAACCATACAAAACCAACCTACGCATCTCCAGCCTTTATTTGTCATAGCACAACTTCTAGCAGCCCAGCAAAGCACTATCCTGCACAGCACAGGACCACAAATAACTCTACAAGAATTATTTTTTTCTTGTTGTTAAATACTTCTGGTAGGAAGGTTAACGTTTCTCTATCTGATTCCAGGGAACATGTCAGATAGGAAAAATATCTGACTACATCCTTTCAAATAATGTTTGAGAGCAGACTGAAGCAAATTAACCACTTCCTTCCCTAGTGTTTAGACCTATAAGGGGATGCCTGAGAATTTTGTGATTTTGTAGCTAGGGTTAAGGAATTCACTGTAAAGGTGTAGCTACCAGCATACATCATCTGCAGAAACGTTATATTGAACAGGAACATCAAGTGTTTTACCTGAACCTGTTTATAAGACCTAAATCCAGGACTGAAAAGCACACACACACTCCCAACTTCAGCCCCATTTCACAACGGTGTTAGAATTTTATAGTAGAACTCTGGTCAATGCTAATTAAGTGCAATGCTGCCATGGTGGATTAGTAACCTGCAGGGAAAGACATCTCAACCTTCAACTCTTAGTATTTTCTGGTAGGTGACCACAACCTTTCCACTAATCCAGATACTGCACAAATTAATAGTTCTTAAAATAACAATAAAACAGTGAGTTAAATTTACACTGCCTTGTCACCCAAATATCACAGCATGTACTGTGGCAAACTCAGGCATCCTCATTTCTCAATTCCCAGGACTCCAGCGACAGTTACCTAGTCACCTGCAGGGGAAATACATTAGGGAGCCAGAGCAGCGAGGTTATTTCTAGGACAGGGACTTAAGGAAATGGCACTGATGTATCAGGTTCCCTTTTACATCGTTGTTCTGCCTAGGCAACCTTGAATGCAGCTTCTGCACCCACAGCAGTTTGCTTCTACACCGACACATTTGAAAGTTCTCAGCAAAGGCAGTAAAGGGAAAAGGACTTCAAAAAACACTCACTTGGTTCTGACAGGACCCACTGATTTTGAAGTCCTCAAAAGTAAGCCCTTCTCAACCAGCAGTTAAGTCTACAAGTACCATAACAAGTTATTGACACAACTCACAGGCCTACCTCAAGCAACCATACTCCTACATCAGGGAAAGTGAGTCATAGATCCATCTTTCAGTTCCCGGGGAAAAGTAACCGGCCAGGACTCCTCTCTCACTTCTGCTGCTGACATGGTCTCTGCAGCACTGAAACAAAGTCCTACAACAAATAGTAGAAGGGAAGCAAAAGCCTGGGGACAGGTGTAGGCACAAGATCAGTTACAATGTGAACAAGCACTGCTTTTTGGATGGCAAAGAGGAAGACCACAAGGCTGTGGACAGAGAACAGAGCAATCCCCTTCAAACTCCTCACGTAAGTTTGCAAGACTAACACCAGACCAACGAACTAGCAGCAAACACACTTGGCCCAAAAGGAGAAGTCTACACAACTCTCAAAGCAAGGAAAGGAACTGGTGAAGAGTGGTAGCATCCGAGAAAAGTCAAAGAAAAGGCTTCTTAAATTTTTGTTTTTAAATTTCTTTTAGGGAGGCAAGGGAATCCTGCAGCATCCTGCTTGCCTGGAAGGGAACAGATCCAAAAGGGGACAAGAAGGGGGGAGGCTGTTCTGGGACTCAGACTTCCTTGCATGCAGTTCAAACAAAGGAGGACCATCTCCCATAATGGGATGTATTATGTATTTTTAGCTAGCACAAGGTGGCTATCATGACAAGGCTCCCCATCTCCTGCCTTTCCCCACCTCCAAATATGTACTCCCCATGTGATCCCAACACGGAGTGCAGACAAAGATCTGTTCAATCACACAACTACTGTAATGGGAGGTAGAGAAAGATTGGGTAAGGGAATGTTTCAGAGGAATGAAAACGAGACAGAGAGGCCTTTAATGAGTCAGACGCTGCTCTGATTTAAGCAAGATCTCCATTTTAAGGAGCTTTGCATTTGTGGGTTTTTTTCTTTTAATTAAAAAAAAAAAAAATCACTGACTGAGCAAGGAACTTTTGGCTGCCCAAGGCTGTCTCTCAGCTATGCATGAGGTCTGGGAGGGAAAGGGTTATGGAAGGGGGAAGGGAACGGGAAGAAAACCTCTGGAAAAAATGAGGCTGCTTGCTGGTTCACTTTAACAAGGACATAAATTAGTCTCAAAGCCACAAATGCCATCACCTCCCTGAGCCCTGGGCAAAGCAGAGCAAGTCAAACACGTGCCAAGATAAACGGTGCTGGCTGGAGCCTCTGCGGGGTTCTGAGGGGGGACAAGAGGGGGCATGCTGGTAGGAAGGGCAGCAAAGATGCTTCAAATGGTGCCACAAAATGGAGACTGGTGAATCTTACTGCTGCATAAAAGGGAACCGTCAGATGTTCCTGCCTAAACCCACATCAAAAGCCAGGAACTCAAGACAGGGAAAGAGGGAAAATGGGGTACTGCAGTTAGAAAACAGCAGCTCCCCCCAGTCTGGCTTTAATTACCATGAGCAACCCTGTCTCCTCCTCTTCTCATCTTGGAAGAAGGCTGTCCAAGTAGGCTGCAGCCCAGGTGAAAGGCTCCATCTCGGGCAGCAGGGAGGGGAGCAGACAATGGCGGGGTGATTCATTACAAAGGCGTACATACGTACGTACATAGAGGCACACATGCTGGCTCAGTGCTGCCGGCTGCCACCTGAGCTGGCGGGACTCTTTAAGGAGGCAGCAGCTCCCTTCCCACTCTCTGGGATGCTCGACACCTTCCCCCTCTCCCAGCTCTGATGGGAAACAGATTCAGAAGAAAATGCCAGCAAGGCACTGGGCTGTCCAAGAAAGGGAGGGCTTTGTGCTCCACGCAAGCCAGAAACCTCACCATGCACCACACAGAGAAAAAGCCTTTTAGCATATAATTCTCATCCACCGAAGACCCTCTTTTATCTGCAATTAGCACATGATGTGCTGGGCCTCGTTTAACACTCATTTCTACCGATTTAGGATTAAGTGGGATAAGAATTGTGTACTTTCTGTTAATGAATCTGAGCTCTTGCTCTCTTTAACAATTTTA
The DNA here is from genome assembly GCA_013400935.1 of Turnix velox. Classification (NCBI taxonomy): domain Eukaryota; kingdom Metazoa; phylum Chordata; class Aves; order Charadriiformes; family Turnicidae; genus Turnix; species Turnix velox. Next base: position 75,910 of record VZTY01030238.1, on the reverse strand, counting down.
GTTTCCTGTTTTTCAAGCACATTTCTACCTTCCAGAATCTCCCAATTCTTCCCATTACTGTTTCCAGACTCCTGACTACACAAACTCCTGTTTATTTTTTTACCTCTCTCTCACACCTAATCAGAAGCTAATCTGCTGGCTTTCCAAGGAAGATGGGTGAGCTTTCTCACTAAAACACAACAGAACATAGAGCAGGCAGGCAGTGTTGTCTGATGACTGAACCTAACGGAGCAAGAGACTGTAGCAATGCTGAACTCCGGCAATTACCAGCTTAACATTCCAACATCTACTCTTCATACACAAAGATGGGCCCCAAAGAAGTACTCAGGTTGCGACTAAGTCTGCTCTGTTGCTTATAGTGCTGAAATAGCACAGCCAAATGAGAACAGTGTGGCTGGGGATATTGTTCTGGACGTGCCACACACTCCTTCAGCCCCATGCTTGGCCAAACCCTCAGTAAAGTACTGCTAAAGATAAACCCAGCAAGCCAATTGCACCCCATGCATGAAAGGATACTATGCTACAGCTGAACTCGCCTTCTCTGCCTTCCTCAGTTCTGCATAAAAGAGCTATCCATCGTTCATTTGGGGACCCCCAACTGAGACACAGTCCAAGCTCTCCTTCTCTACTGATTAATATGGATCTCCTCCAGTATCAGCATGTAAACACAGCACAAATCCTGAAAACCCATCCTAGATAGTATGTGCTCTTAAGACAGTCATAACTCAAGGTCAACCAGTGCTAATAATGCATAATCTTGATGCCTCCCTTTTCCCATCACAGTATATTAGTTTCTGTGTAAGACAAATTGTCCTGAGGTCTATTAGAACATCCCAGCCTTTTAAAGTTAATGCCCTCCCCTATTTCAGTCACTGTTCCAGCAGAATCCCATCCTTCCCAGCTGCGCACATCTCAAAGCCAACCGGCTTGTGCTTTAGGCTTCCTGGTCCCAGACAGGTACAAACTACAGGTGCTCATGTGCTAGTGACCCAGGCACCTTTCTGTGCTGCACAGACACAGGCTGCAATTACGGCAAAGAGCACATTGCAATACAAGGCTGGGCAGAACAACTCCCCAAAACACACACATGCCAGCAGCTTCAAGGCATACACCTCCACTGAAGCGGGCACACTCTTGAGCATGCAGCACTACACAAATGGATCCTGACTGCAGAGACACAGCTTTTCAGCATCACTCACTAACCTAAATATAGGTACAGAAAGCCCCAGGAGATCTCAGCAGTGTGCTTCCATCTCAAAACAGAAAGCCTCGGTCCAGATAAAAAGGAATCAGTAATGGAAAGGACTAAAGAGCAAAAGCAGAAGGTGGGGCTTGGGAGCCCAGGGAGATACCTTTAGAGTGGACAGAGACCTATTTCTCTGCCACTGACAATCAAAGAAAGATGAGAGACAGGAAGGGTCAAAGCAGGTGTCACTTATTGCAGTGGATTAATTCCAAATCTAGCATCTACAAAAGTGCTGCTCCTTGCAGCGGGACACGATGGATCTCAGGAGCCACTAACGAAGGGGAATCCAGACAGGGGTAGGGAAAGCCAAGATAGTATACATCTAATCTAAAAACCTGCATATCTCACAGAAAAACAGCACTTGCGAAACCCATATATGAAAGAAGTTCCCTCCTAGTCTCCTTCCCTCTATCCCCTTTGGGAATACACTCCAAAGGTTTCCCGCTCCGCAAGGCACTGCGGGGGCATTATATAATGCCTACCTCCAAAGGATTCCAGCTTCCAATGCTTCTCTCCCCCTCCTCCATTTGCCCCCTCCCTGCAGCAACTTGCAGATGCCATGCCAGTATAAATATATAAAAAAATACACTAAAAAAAAAAATCAAGAAACTTACAGGAACGTTAAAAGGCCAGCACTACGCGAAAGAATCCCCTTGCAAAGCAGGGGAAACACGGTAGCCCCAGCAGCCGGACGCGCTCCCGAGGAAACGTCAGCCGCTTTCGCAGGGAAAGACACGGGCAGCCCCACACCTTCCACCACCTTCAAGGATTTCCCAACCCTCCCGGAGACCGGCAGCTGGATGGAAATGGCTAGGAAGACCTTCACCGTCGTGTTCGATCAGCACGGGTAGTTCAAAGGCAGGTTTAACCTAACTGCCTATCCCTCATGGACCCTCTTCTCCCTAGAGGGCACTGCGAGGTTGCTCCGGGACTGCAGGAACCTCTTCCCTAAAGCGTCCAAACCCAGCTCCCCGGTGCGGCGGGGATCCCTCCCGCCCCAGCGCCGGGCGGGGGCAGCGCAGAACCGCGATCGCCTCAGGGAGAGGCGGCGGGGCATCCCCGTTGCCGGCCGCTCCGCGACGGGTCTGCGGGATCCCCCGCTCCCCGCCCAGACACAGCCGGGCGAGGCGGCAGCCGCCGCGGCGAGGCACCAATAACC